>CM042148.1:97459303-97479303 GCA_023376005.1 Doryteuthis pealeii | reverse complement strand
ACTAAGTTTCCATTTCAATTTTTTTTTTTTTACTTCTTTAATAAATTTGATTATTTTACTTTACTTATGATACAAACTCTCTGATGTTAAATTTTGAACTTCCATCCCCTCAGGCAATATTTATTTTACGTGGCCCAGATGGCGTTTTTTATTTTGCTTGTCTAAATAATTTTCTTAGATCTATCATTGATAAATAAGATTTATTCTATTCTATATAATAATCATTTTGACATTAATTAAATATACATTGATATCTTATGCAATTGCCGAGAGCCTTGTGACGTTAGTAGTGAGGTAGTTTCAATTACATACAAACACCGAATCTCAATTATAATAAGATTCGATCTGTTCAAACTTTTACGTGGACATGAATGAGTAGAAGGCTATCACCAACTGTGGTTTTCTTTTATCCATGGTTGACTCGACAACCAAAACATTATTCTACTGAATTTTTTTTTTAGATAAGTGTTGATTTGAAACAGAGGAGGTATACTCGAAAAAATAAAACAATTGAAACTTACTCTACCACTCCCGCCTTTTATTGCTGAATTTTCCTAATTCTAGAAAGTAAAGAATAAGATTATAGTTATTTATTCTTGTTAATGGATTTCTTTTAAGATTTATCCCGAGACTTTTGCTCATATTCATTAATATAAAACCAAACAATTAGAAATCAATAATACCAAACACATATTTAATAAAATCAAATTTTTAATATCAATACGCAAATTATCATTGCCGTTCACACTGTAAGCTGTTATTTTGTTGTATATATAAATAAAATTGCGTCTCTCTCTCTCTCTCTCTCTCTCTCTATATATATATATATATATAATATATTATATATATATATATATATATATATATATGCCTGCTGAGGTCTCGGTTTCGATTTCTGTCGGAGGGAAGTCGTTAGTATACATCGCTGATGAGACTTAAAGTCGAAACAGTCTGTACGATGTTCTACACACCGAGCGATCCTTTGCCGAGATTACACTTGTCAAGTTCATTTTCTTTATAAAAAAATTATCGAATTTTATTCGATACATGCATTGTAATTGCCTTCAAGCAAAAATATAATAAATATTTTATTCAACAATGCTTCTAAAAAAGCAAACATCCAAAAATCTTATTCACTTCGCCGAAGAGAATATGGCTTGGTTTGTTGTTATTATTCACTCAACGTCCCCTTAACTATTATGGTAGAGACGTGTATGTATCACTTGACAAGGTTAATTTCGCAGGGATTGTTAGCTGTGTACTGTGACTGAGGCGATATGGTCTTTGACTATGCCTGCTGAGGTCCCGGTTTCGATTTCTGTCGGAGGGAAGTCGTTAGTATACATCGCTGTAATTGCCTTCAAGCAAAAATATTATATATATATATTATATATATATATATATATATATATATATATATATATATATATATAAGATCTGAAGTTCTGTCGTATGTAGATATGGTTAACGGTGTTAAAAATGTAAAAGAATCTTATTAATAATTGAGGTTTAAAGTAAAATAACATCATGGAAAATGTGATGTAAATAATTAAGGTGATTCTGACTTGAGTCGTAAAATAGTTTCGATTACAGATAGAAAAACACGCATTTTAATAACATATATAAAAAAATACAATGTTTCAGCTATTGTACTCTTCGGTCTTTCTATAGTCTTAAGATGCCTTTGTTTATCATTTTAAATGATCGTGACGCTTCTCGTAACGTTTTTCGGGTTAATGGGTGTGCCAAAACAATGGCATCATTATTAGTGTAAGATATTCTGAACTTCTGCAATGCCTTGTTTTCCTAATAGTCAAACCGTTCAAAATGATTTTCCAAGTTACTATACTTGGTTTGGTTTTGTTTTGTTTTACGGCATATCAACCTCAGTGGGTCATTTAATGCCGATAAAGTTTTGAAATAAATCAGTTAATGGATAATACAATTTTTTTTATGAATACATTTTTCTATTTAACCCATAGATGGGAACTATACTTGGATAAACAGGGAAAAACTTAAGAAAGCCGAAACGTTGTGTTTTATATATCACAATAAAGGAATAAATAAAAGCAGCAAAAGTGAGGAGTCTGTCAAGTCTCAACGGCAGATAAACTGTATAAATACTAGGAGCATTTTGGTTATTTTGAGGTCATTGTACTTACATACACCGACAGTAATAGAATTGGGGTACTTAGGGTTAGCTCAGTCGGTAGAGCGTTCGGCTAGAAACCGCAATGTTCCAAGCTCGATACCGGCCCTCGCCAACTCAGCGTATGAGTAGCACAGTGACCTGTGCGCTAAAGTAAGGAGCTGATGGTAGGTGTAGCGCTCCACCTCAGATGCAAAAAACAATCTCCTTGGTCTAGCGCCAGTGAAAAGGGTATAGACTCCCTCGCTGATTGGCTGATATCGACTTTAAGCCACCCCGACGACTTTACTACTCGCATAAATCCCCAAATGGGTGAGAACATACTCCTTAACCTTGGTCGGTAACACATCTAAGTCAAGGAAAAGTCCAAAACCTCCGATGCCAAACGATTCTACCCCATCCCAAGGAAATGACTAGGAGAGTAAACCCCGAATACAAAAGAGGAGCTGGAGCTCCTAAGGTGGCGTGATGCTGAAATCCAGTACTACTCATCAACTCCTGCAACACTACTGCTGCCAAACTGTATTGGTTCCTTACCTTTTCTGTGGATCATAACGGTAGTGTGAAGAGGTGGAATTTGCTGCTTGGGCAACAGCTCATTCTCCATATGAACTCGCCCAGGCTACGTCGTTCGAACAATGATTTGAACACGACTCCATCGTCTCTCGTAGACGGAAAGATGCCAACACAACACACAAAAGCCGAGGACATGTCCGAACAATCATAATGATACAAAATACTCATGTTCAAAACTTTTATTAAATGAACATTCATCATCCTGTAACACTGATAGCACGTATTCTCTCTCTCTCTCTCTCTCTCTCTCTCTCTCTCTCTCTCTCTCTCTCTCTCTCTCTCCTCAAGACATCTAATATCTGCACAGAGCTGATCAATGCAAGTCTTTATTAGTTAGTTCACTTTGCCCTGTCCATGGGTAGGTGTCTTCAGGAGAACGTCACTTATGACTTCGTCTTAATTTCTTTAGTAGTGTCCAGAATGTTTCTATTGTATGGTTTGTGTTATAGAAGCTAAACTGCTTTTTGTGAGGTGCTGCTTCCAATATTTCTCCAAGACAGCACGCAGCATCCTTTTGTAGTTTCCACTTAGCTTTTTCTCTAATATTTTCGTTAGAGTCCAAATTGTTCAGCCATATTGTAATACTAGAACGGCCTATAGCTTGGACGAATTCTAGCCTTATTTTATCCGAGAGATCAGATTTTCATATGATCAATAATCTTCATTTATTTCCAATCTACATATTAACTTCGCTTTCTGTAGATGAGATATTACAACCTAGGTATTTGAACGGGTCTACTAATTTCAAAGTCTTGCTATCCAGTGCCGAGATGTTTTCATCGTGTTTAAAACATTTGTATGAAAATATACTGACTGAAATTGCAGTTGTACCACCTAAATATAGGTTTCAATTTACACAAAATTAGACGCATTACTCGAAGGTCTATAATAACCCTATTGTAATTCCATGACAAATCTAGGCCATGTGACCCACCCACTTCAATTTTTCTGAAATGTTGTTTTAGTGTGGATACTGATAAAGTTAGACAACTCCCAAAATTTGAGTTATGTCGATTTTTAGCTATTAAAATTTTAGGGTCTCACGAAAAATTGCGACTTTTTATAATCTATTTTTGTCTGTAAAATGAGTTCTAGAGCTTCCCTATTCCTATACATTCGGTTATAATAGCATTTTTGCAAAAATGTTATCAAAAAGTTTTAGATAAAATATAATATTGAATAAACATCTACACAAAAAATAAATAGGCATCAACAGAAAAGGGTGTCAAATTGGGTTTATTTTTAATGAAAGGGATTATAAACATAATCTTCGACTTGCCAAACTTTTTCCAGCCTCTCCTCTGGTATTTGGCGTATTCTCGACTAATCTCTGCCAAAATGTGACTGGTGAAACGTAATAAAAAAATTGTCGACAACCTATAATTTCGTGTTTCCACATCGGGAAGCCGCTAACTTGATTTAGGCACTTATATTGCAGCCCTGCTTGGTGCCATCCCCTACTGGCTGATATTGTTTACTTAACAGAGGTCATGTGACTCAAAGGCGGGCAAAGATGGCAGCCGCGCCGCTTAATCGAGCTCTCAGCCGTGGACGTAATCACGACAGAATTTGTTTGCAGTTTTTAATACTCTTTGGGGAAATAAACATTATTCTTGTCGATTATTACAAATAAATCGAAATTTTGCTCTCGTACACAAACAGACACACACGTATCTATTGGTAGAGAAAGTAAAAATATCTTTATATTTCAGGTTGGCAACACTCATTGAAAATCAACTGATGAACGTTAATCGCCCTGTCGGCTGGCGCTGTAAAATAAGCATAAAAAATATGATTGTCACATACGAATTCGCGTATATAAGGCTGGTAAAGAAAGTAAAAGTATCTTTATATTTCAGGTTGGCAACACTCATTAAAAATCAACTGATCAACGTTAATCGCCCTGTCGGCTGAGGCTATAAAATAAACATACAAAGCCATTGTTGTCATATACAAATTCGCGTATATAAGGTCGGTAAAGAAAGTAAAAAAATATCTTAATATTTCAGGTTGGCAACACTCATTGAAAATCAACTGATCAACGTTAACCGCCCAGTCGGCTGGGGCTGTAAAATACACCAATTGTACCTCTGCCGAGGGTAACCTCCAACAATGGGACCACCTGTTGGGCGTTTCCACTTTGGCCCTAACTTATGCTAGATATGTGGTTGGAGAGACTCCCTCCGAACAATCGGATGCAGCGTCATATCCAAGACACAGATATATTAAGTACTTAGGCTGTATACCCACATCTCGGGAATATAATGGGAGAGACAGACAGACAGACATAGTAGAGATAGAATGAGGGTCTCTTCTTACTTAACTCGGCCGCTTACTGTCTGCTGCTAATTCGCCTACATCATCGATTATCTTCTCTTGTTGGGCTGATTTCTCTCCTGGGTTTTCTGCTTGGGCTTGATCTCTGCTTTCTTATTCTGGTCGGGTGCCTGTGCATTATGTTATTTAACCAATAAAGCAAGACTTGCTGTTTTTCTTAAGTGTTTTATTTAAAACAACCCCAGCCCATATTCCGCAGCGGATCGAGAGCAACATCTCGAGAGCTGACGATAGCGTTCGCTATCGGCAAGTCTCTGGTCGTAGCTGACTAAAACTTCTCACGCCTGTAATGGCACAAATCCGGAGGGGTAAAGTCAGGGTCATCATCAATCCATCTTAACCTTAATGGTTATGAAAATTCTCTACTTAACTCCCTCCGATTTTAAACCTAACAAACTGTTATTCAAAATATTCTTATTACAGGTACGTACATAAATCATAAGCTGCATATGAATCATGTAACAATAATGGGCACCTCACGTAGTGTAATGGTTAGCAAAATGTACTAGTAAATCATAACAAGTAAGTTCGAGCCTTACTTCGAGCTGTAGAATACACCGACTGCATCTACAGAGGGTTTAAAATCCAACCAATGGCGCTATTTGTTGACCGAAGATGGCGACCTGTGATACTTAAGGATGGAATCCTAATGGTTGAGTAGTCCATGGCAGGCAATACTCCACTCTGGCCCTTACTTAGGCAAGACGGTCGGTCGTTTGGTCTGAGAGGGTGCCCCCAATCAATCGACTGGTCACGTCAAGCCCAAGCACCGATAGGATTATCTCGACCCTATTTACCTAATGGCAACTCCCTAACCCCTTTCATCATATACGAGCTAGAAGGCGGTGGCTAAGGATCTTTGTGTGCTGGATATGACGTTTAAACTGCATCATAAAAACAATGGGTTATATATGTGCTAGAGCTTAACATGACTAGACGATTGATCAGTGAGGTCCTCTCTGACCGGGTGTCTAGCCTAAGTAAGTGTAGTTTTGCATATCGTGGGCTGCTTAGCCACAAGGCTTCTGTTCTTAAGCATCACGATTCGCTACCCTCAGCCATCGTTGGGGATATTTTACCAATCTGCAGAATTCAGTCAGTGTATTCTACAGCTACAACTGACATGTCATGCCTAGTAATAAATTCATTCTCATGACTTTATTCTCGTAGCGAAACATGTTAAACACGTAACGATCATAAGACACCAAAAAGATCCCAATCATGTATTTATATGTTACTAGCAAATATATACACCTTTCGCGCACAAGTAATTAAGTTTTGATATAATTAAAGGGCGTTTTTTGGTGCTAGTTAGCAATAGTTAGTATAATAACACTACCTCTGTCTCTTAATAGCTGTTATATTTTTTATATAATTCATATAACTATTATGGGATAGAGGCAGAAAATGATTCTAAGATTTTAAGCACAGTGGCCATATTGCAGGTACCCATGAATGTGTTTCCAGCCAAGCTCTTTCAGTCAAGGGTTCTAGAGTCGTAGCCTTCCTGTGAAGGTGAATATAATGTTCATTCTACAATGATGTCATTATTATTCCCTAATATACTCATACAAGGGTCTTCATCTTGGATGTTATTAAAGTTACAATGTTTCTGCAATTACATCTTCTTGTATCTGTTTCGACCTTTTAAAAAAGCGGTCTTCCTCAAGAGCAACTATATTTATGAAAGAAAGAGGGTATAGTACCTCTCGTGCCAAACGGTTAACTATTCCCTCTTACTTTCATAAATATAGTTTATCTTCTTGTATCTATTATAGTTGTCATTCTTTATTAATTAGTTTAATAAGATAAACTATGAAATTAAATAAGAACAGCAAAGTAATACACTTATTTTTTACATTATACTTATTGATTTCAATATAAGATTATACATAGGGAATATTTGCCTCTCATCCCACTTATGAGGGCGTGACCCAAGGACATTTTTATGTGGGCCCACTCACAAGCCGAAGCTCATGGGTGGTAGACATAAAAATTGCATCGATCGCGTCGGCATTCCCCCTCAAGGGGGCGCCTCAGGCGCTGGGCTACTGGAATCGACGCTATCAATTTTACTTTACCGGTCCAGTAGCCGAAGCACACTGGACCCCCAGCCGAGGTCGGATAATATAGGGTAAGTTTTAACTTCCCCTACAAAAGGTGAGTATTTAAAATTATACATAGGATCAACTTTAAAACGTTTGAGAATAAAACAATGATATTAGAAATCAATAACACCAAGTAATTATTTATTAAACAAGGTTTTGTCAAAACCGATATGCAAATCATTCCCAGCATATACTATGTAAGCATTTAATTCTTAATGTTATATAACTCGCATTGCAGGATTTTAAAACACATTAATAACATGGGCTGTTTGTTATGTTAATTAACAGCGTTGATCCCAGGGGACTAACCCTCCAGGCAACACCTGCCCCCTTGATTTAAAGGGGCAGGGCTGGGTTTATTGCCCAGCGCCTTATGTTCACCCGACGGGAACAACGCATTTTTTGTGTCTACCAGCCATGAGCTTCGGCTCGTGGGTGGGCCCACATAAAAATGTCCTTGTGTCACGCCCTCATAAGTCGGGTGAGAGACAAATACCTTAATAACATGGGCTGTTTTGAGTCAACTCTATCTCAGCTAGAACTTAATAGAGACATTGTTAATAAATATGATACTAATTAAGATTAAATACTGATTATTTAATAACCATAGAGGATATAGCGTAAATATCTAAGGGAGTTGTGACATTGATGGTGACGTAGTTTGGGTTATAGAGAGATATTATGATCAGATTATATATTATCTCCATTATGAAAAGATTGTATAAAGAGATTGATAAGTCTCCAAGACACTGATTAATTTTGACTATTGTATATTTGAAATTATATATATTTGGGGTATTTAAACAAGGAACAGATAAACATAAGTGTTCTAACTTTGAGGGTATTGTGACGTAAGCAGAGACGTAGTTTCGGTTACAGACACTGAATCTTCATTATGAAAAGATTCGTTGGTTATTTAAACAAATTACTGTTTAAAATAACTGTTCTAACTCTGATAGTATTGTGATGTAATCACTGACGTAGTTTCGGTTAAAAACAGACACCGAATCTTCATTATAACAATATTTGAAGGTATTTAAACAAGGAATCGTTTAACATAACTGTCCTAGCTCTGATAGTATTGTGACGTAAGCAATGGTGTAGTTTCGGTTACTGACTGACAGACACCGAATCTCCATTATGAGAAGATTTTGGGTTATCTAAACAAAACACTGTTTAACATAACTGTTCTAACACTGATGATTTTGTGATGTAAGCAGTGACGTAGTTTTGGTTACATACACTCACAGAATCTTCATTATAATAAGATTTGGGGGTATTTAAACAAGGAACTCTTTAACATAACAGTTCTAATCCTGATAGGATTGTCACATAAGCAGTGACATAGTTTCAGTTACAGAAAGATACCGAATCTTCATTATAATAGGATTTTGGGGTATTTAAACAAAACACTGTTTAATATAACAGTTCTAACTCTGATAATTTTGTTACATAAGCAGTGACGTAGTTTTGGTTACAGACACTCACAGAATCTTCATTATAATAAGATTTGGGGGTATTTAAACAAGGAACTGTTTAGCATAACAGTTCTAATTCTGATAGTATTGTGACATAAGCAGTGACGTAGTTTCGGTTACAGAAAGATACAGAATCTTCATTATAATAAGACATGGAGGTATTTAAACAAGAAACTGTTTAACATAACAGTTCTAATCCTGATAGTATTGTGACATAAGCAGTGACGTAATTTCGGTTACAGAAAGATACCGAATCTTCATTTAATAAGATTTGGGGGTATTTAAACAAGGAACTGTTTAACATAACAGTTCTAATCCTGATAGTATTGTGACATAAGCAGTGACGTAGTTTCGATTACAGAAAGATGCCGAATCTTCATTAGGATAAGAAGATTTGGGGGTATTTAAACAAGGAACTGTTTAACATAACAGTTCTAATCCTGATAGTATTGTGACATAAGCAGTGACGTAGTTTCGATTACAGAAAGATGCCGAATCTTCATTAGGATAAGAAGATTTGGGAGGTATTTAAACAAGGAACTGTTTAGCATAATTGTCCTACCTCCGGAATCAGAGCAAAAGAGCTTGTCACCATTTTAAAGAGATCCAACGAGACAGCACAAGACATCATAACCGAATTGTAAATATTTCTTAACGAGTAAGACCCATTTACCATTTCTCTTTTATAGCGTCTTAATAATCGTCAGGGCTACTGGAATGTGTTATCCTCTCACTTAATCATGAACATTAAATCGGAGAGTGCCGCCTCCAGTTATTTCAATAAAAACGGCTTTTTCGTATTTGAAGTGGCAATGAATTTGTGCTTAATAGATCGCCAATGTTGATGTACCAATTATCTTTCGTTCATTGATGAGCATAAATCTACAACGTGGTTTGTTTTCTTATATGTCGGGACAACGTCTAGACTTTCGTCGGGAGACATTTTCAGAGAGACAGGAATTTAATCGACAATTTGGCGAAAACATATTTCTAGATAGGAAGTATATAAATATGAATAAATATATATAAATGTATCATAATATATACTTATTTATAAATTACACTTTCTATGCATTATAAACACACACACACACACACACACACACACACACACACACGCACACTCACAAACATATACGCATATATATATATATATATATATATATATATATATTATTGATATATATCTATATATTGACATATATATGTATATTGTATTTTATTCATGTATATCATTAATATATATGATTATATATATTATACTATTAATGATATATATATATATATATGTGTGTGTGTGTGTGTGTGTGTGTGTGTTTGTGTGTATGGATATGTATATATAAATATATATATATATACATTATATATCTATTACATTCTATATATCATATATATATATAATATTTTATTGTTTTCTATATATGTATTATTTTTATATGTATTTAATATATTCTATATTTATATGTTTAACATTTCTATATGTATACATATATAAATATGTTACATATATTTTATGTGTATATATATTTCGTGTGTACAATACTATATATATATATATATATATATATATATTATATATACTGTCAGAAATATATATATATTGTCAGAAATATATATATATATATATATATATATATATATATATATATATACGTAAACCTTATCATAATATACACTTATGTATATTTTACCCTTTCTATGGATTATATTATATATATATAATATATATATATATATATATAATATCTACACACACATAAACATATATATATACATATATCTATATTATTGATATATATCTATATATTGATACATATGTTTATTGTATTTTGTTCATGGATGTCATTGATAGATATGATTATATATATATATGTATTATACTTTATTCATATATCTTATATATGTGTATATGAATATATGAATATATATATATATATTATATATATTTTACGTTCTATATATGATATATATAAACTTCTATTGTATTCTATATATATTATTTTATATATTATATTCAATATACACTATATTGTATATGTATTACATTTCTATATGTATACATATATACATATATTACATATATTTTATATGTATATATATTTCATGTGTATAATACTTATATATAAATATATATATATATATATACATATATATATATATATATATATATATATATAGAGAGAGAGAGAGAGAGAGAGAGAGAGTGAGAGAGAGAGATAGATAGATAGATAGATAGATATACTTTGGTTTCCCGTATGCTTCTTATATAAATTCGATAACATGTATATAATCTATATATGGAAATTATGTTAATGACTCAAAGAAAATGTAATTAGATCTAAGGAAGTTGGAATTGAAAAATTCAAACATACATTTATTATTTTACAATCTTTAGAGGACCTTATCCTCTTCAACCAGTGAAAAAAAGGGAAACTGGCGTGCTGTCTTCATCAGGAAGTAATTATTGGTTCAGTTTTTGATACGCATCCACTTCTGTCTGATCCATAATTGATAAAAAGCAGAATCTCATTTTGATGTCGAGGATACTGATGATCCCATATATATATATATATATATATATATATGTGTGTGTGTGTGTGTGTGTTGTGCATATATATATATAATATATTATATATATATATATATATAATATATAAATATGAGAGTACATAAACAGTTTCTTTTGAGATGGCGATAGAATATGTGCTTAATGGAAGTCATACCTAATTTGAAAATTAATTAGTTGATAATTAATGAATATATCTGTTCAAATGTAAGGCGTAAACAAATCGAAAAAAAGTCGATCTCTGTATGTAAATTTTGACCTATATATATATATATATATGTGTGTGTGTGTGTGTGTGTGTGTGTGTGTGTGTTGTTTCTTGGTTTTTAACATCATTCTTTATATTCTATCGTTCATTTTAATCTAACATTTTCCCTCTAGAAATTTGTTTCATATCAATCTTTATTTTTATTTCATAAAAATAGATCTTTTCAATTTCATTTCTTTTGATTCCCATTTTACCATTCTATTTCAATTGCTTTTTCGAAGGACGTTCTCATTCATTTGTTCCTTACACATGTCTTTGTACACGTACACCTTGGCCACTTCATACTCCCTTTCTTCTTTTTTCTTCTCGTTTTCCATCCTTTTTTGCATTGTTATCTACACAGATTTGATCACTTCTCTAAAATTGTCCGTTTGACTCTCTTACTTAGATTTAGGGAGGGTTTAGCTCAGTCGGTAGAACGTTCACCCTAGAAATCACAGGACCTCTTGAGAGAAATGAATGATAGGGTAAGGTTGGCGAGATATTGTCATAGATATCCATGATTAAAATCTTAATTACCTGTAATAAAAATTAACTAAGGGAAACTTCCCTTGGTCAAATGAAAATGTTTACTTCAGTTTAAATAACTTATTTGCACAGTTTGTGAGAACTTTAAATTAATGAAATTATTTTCTTATATGATTTTTCCAACAATCTAATCCGGGCTCAATGGGTGACCCAACGGGTCACGTTTTTTTTAGTATATATATATATATTAAAATGGGTACAAGATATAACCTACTCGAGTTTCACCAGAAGGATCGTCAGGGTTAAATCCACTGAAAATTGAGGTATTGATTAATTAAAGTCAATCACACGTGTGTGTTCGTTGTATTATATATATATATATATATATATATATATATATATATATATATATTAATATATTATATGTGTGTGTGTGTGTGTGTGTGTGAAAATAAAATGGAAATTAATCCGACAGTATGAATAAGATATAATGAAAAAACAAACGATGTTTACAACTGAAATAGGCTCGACGGTTTTAAAAAGCAGTTGTAAACATCGTTTGTTTTTTTCATTATATCTTATTCATATATATATATATATATATATATATATATTATATATATAGAGAGAGAGAGAGAGAGAGAGAGAGAGAGAGAGAGACTTCATACTCCCTTTCTTCTCGTTTTCCAATGAAAATTTTTAGCATTGTTATCTACACAGATTAATCACTTCTCTAAAATTGTCCATTTGACTCTCTTACTTAGACTTAGGGACGGTTTAGCTCAGTTGGTAGAACGTCCACCGAGGAATCACAAGGTTCCGGGTTCGATACCAGCCCTCGTGAACTCAGCGTATGAGTAATACAGGAATATATGCGTTAAAGTGAGGTGATGATGGTCGGTATGGCACTCAGTCTCAGCCGCCAAAACAATCTCCTTAGTCTAGCGCTATTGAAAAGGGGATAGACTCTCTGGCTGATACCGACTTTCGGCCACCTCAACGACTTTAATATACTTAGATTTAATTATTTAGCCTTGTGATTTCTTCTCTTTATCTGTTTTACTTCTATTCTGACTGACTTTCTTTTTTAATATATTCAGTTATCGTATTTCCCTTCTTAATTCCATCTTTCTTTCTTTCTTTCTTTCTTTCTTGTATTCTCCTTCGAATTCTGGGATCACTTTCTTTTCTTTCTTTCTTTGGTTTGGTTTCGTTTGTATTACAGCATATCAACCTCAGTGGGAAATTTAATGCCGGCAATGTTTTGAAATAAACTCATTCTTCATAGTTACTCAATTTTTTCTATTAACACATTTTTTCTATCTAACCCATAGACGGGACCCTAACAGGTACTACCACTCCGAGTCCGAGTGGATCTGAGAGCAATAGTGATGAAGGGGTGCTCCACATTCCCCAGAACTCCAGAACTGGAACCTCACCATCAGATAGAATTTAACTTAATTCCTAGGACATGAAGACCCTCAGCCACCCCTTTCTAGCACCCAGATGATAAAAACAACGTTTGGACTTGCCATAAGTGAAATAGGGTCGGGGCAATCATATAGGTGCTAGGGCTTGACATGACAAGATGATTGATCAGAAGAAGCCACCCTGACCGCCCGTCTAGCCTAAGTAAGGATCTATGTGGAGTGTCGCATGTAATTGACTGCTCATCCACCATGATTCCGTCCTTAAGCATTACACGTCGCCACCCACGGCCAACAGGTAGAACCATTTGGAGGGGGCTCTTACCGTTCTGTAGAGGTGCAGTCGGTGTATTCTAAAGCCCCAGCCGACAGGGCTTTTTCTTTCTTTTGTCTTATTTGGGTATCGTATTTTCTTTCATTCCTTCTAATTTCTTTCTTTTTTCTTTTTTTCTTTTTGTTCATGCTTACTAATTTCTAGCAGACTTGTTTCCATGTTTTCATTTGGATTCACCAATTACTTTCCTTCTTTCCTTCCTTCTTACTTTCTTTATTTTTTTATATCTTATTCAGTCTTATTCACTTATTGCTTTTCTTTCTGTTCTTCTTCCTTTCTCACCCTCTGTCTTATATCGTCTTTTTTTTATATTCTCTTTATTTATTTCTTTTTTCTTTCTTTCTTTCATTCTTGTTCAAGCTTACAGATTTGTTCGAGCACCTGTATTCTCATCCGGATCCCAATATAATTTTCTTTCTTCTTTCCTTTCTTTGTTTGTTTTTTTTTTTTTTCACGTGTCTCTTTCTATTTCACATTCTTTCTCAAATCTTTACTTTTTTTCATCGCTTAATAAATTCTTGAGTGTATTTTTTTCATTTATTTTTTATATCTTACTCTGTCTTATTCACGTATTGTCTTTTCTTTTTCTTTTTCTTCCTTTCTCTCTGTGTTTTATTCAAGTATCGCCTTTTTTCTATTCTCTTTCTTTCTTTCTTTCTTTCGTGTTCAAGCTTACAGATTTGTCGAGCACTTGTATTCTCATTCGGATTCCAATATAATTTTCTTTCTTTCTTCCTTTCTTTGTTTTTTTTTGTTTTGTTTTGTTTTTTTCACGTGTCTCTTTCTATTTCACATTCTTTGTCAAATCTTTAATTTCTTTCATCGCTTAATAAATTCTTGAGTGTATTTTTTTCATTTGGAATCTCTTACCTTTTCTTCATGTTTTCATTCACACGGATTTTGAAGATCATTCTTGTTCTTCCTGATTCTAGCAGAGGTTTCCCTTGTATTCTCTAACAATTTGACTATCTTTTTTCCTTTATGCTTTCTTGCTAATGTCACATAATCATAATTTATGTACGTATTAAGTTAGAATTCTTAATAAGAGCCGTTAGATTGAGAATGACGGGGTCCGTGGAAAGTTACCCGACAGTTGTCGACGGGTAATAATCTTAAACCCTTGAAAACACTTGTTATATCTACATGTGTATCGACCTTCCTTCTTTCTACGACAGAACTTTTTTTCTTTCTTTCTTTTTCTTTTTCTTTCCTTTTTTCCTTTGCTCTATCGGTCAATACAATTTTTATTTTTCCCTAATTCTGAAGATATTTATTTTTTAAAGCATCACCGTCAAACTCTTTCACCTACTCATAACACAATACCGTATTTCTACGTCTCAACCTTTTCTTTTCCTATTTATATTTACACCTCAAAAACTCCTTCTTTTTACTCCCTTTTCCAATCTTCTTTCAAAATTATCATTCTCTGCCCTTCCGGCAATTTAATCGTATTTCATTTTTCTTCCTCCCCCTCTTTTTTTTTCGCTCTTTTCAACTCCCTTATGTTCAAGCCTGATATTGTATTAAAATTATTTTCAAATAGACTTGAATCTTGCCAACCCTTCGTCGTACGAAACAAGTTGAATGGCAAATGATCCAAAATCCCTTATGACTCATACGAAGATGTGGGGATATTTTTTTTTAAATATTAATCTTGCGCAAAAGAATGTCGGGAAGGGTTAGTTGAGAAAATGTAATTGACTAAAATAAAAAGGAAAACAATAAGTGGAAAATAACTATAAAAAGTAACCAACTAAAAAAACAAGAAGTAGATCGATAGACGTAGATAAAATTTAAAAAAAACTTATATATAATATATATATATATATATATATATATATATAGTATGTACGTATGTGTGTATGTGGCTATATATGTATATACATATACATATGTACGTATACTTTCACATACATACACTTATATATGTATATTGCCACATACGCACACACATATATATATATATATATATATATATAGGTCTTTGGGTATGTCTATCTCTATATGCACACACGCTTATAAACAAAGAAGCACACACACACATACACATATATACAAGGTGTGTCAAAATCATCGAGATTTTTGTACTTTTTGGCACACCTGTTTTTCTGAAAATATTAACACATTCTCCACTGTTTTAGTCTTATTTAAACCTCAATTATTAATAGAATTGTTTTACATTATTAATACTGTTGGACATACATGCTAATAACATGCAATTGTATTTATATATACAATAAAATAGCGGTTTACATTGCCAACAAGATGGCTAATTTGCATATTGATCATAAAACTTTGATTTTAATAAATATGTGCTTGATATTATTGATTTCTAATTCTTTGTTTTTTATTTAATGAATATGAGCAAAAATCTTATATAAATCTTAAAAGAAATCCATTAACAAGAAGAAATAACTAATTTTATTCTTTACTTCCTTATTTAACTAAATAGTTAACTTAGTAAAATTGAGAAATGAAAGATGCGAGTGATGGAAAATGATGGTAGAGTTAGTTTCAAAGTTGTTCTATTTTTCGTTTATACCCCTTTTGATTCAAATCATTTAATCAGCATTCTTATATAGTTTCATTAGTCTTTCTTATTTGATATATTTCATTACATTGAAACTTAAATACTTATGCCCAAAGGATGCATATTTTTGCTAGGAAAATAAATTTTGATTCTAGTACTTACTTACTTGCATATATTTTTCTGCTTCTATTTATTGGTCCACATAAAAAATAACCGGTATTATATAACATCAATATAAATAGAACACCAGTATAAAGAGAACACTTTCAAATTTTTATTGTTTTTGCAATATATAAATCCTTCGATTATGGCCCATAGAGGGACCGAAAGTCATTGGGAAAAAATTAATCATGTCAAGTTTATTAGCCAGTTCTGGTCATATATTGAAAAAAATAAACATTCAGTGACTTGAAAACAAAATATTTCGACAAACGATATCTATACTGTTTAACCAAATATGTTGGAATGAAGAAATGATACCCAATTGTAAACACACACACACACATATATATATATATATATATATAATATATATATATATATGTGTGTGTGTGTGTGTGTGTGTGTGTGTGAGCATAAAGTTGCACAAATATGCTACTTTGGCAGAATAGGCGTAAACCTAAAATATACAAACTGTATTTAAGGTATGAGAATTTTTTCATGGGGGCATGATTTTTGTGCACGTGACTCTCACACACACGCAGCCATACACTTACACACACGTAAGAGAAAAGAAATAGCAAGTTTTACAAAAAAAAAAAAAAGAAAACATAAAATATAAAAGGAAAAATAAATAAAGATGTTGGCAGTCCATGGATATGGTGTGTATGTCACGAGTCCATTTTAGATTGCAACATTTTTATTTAATTTCTTGGCAAAATTATTTATCTACTTGTTATTGTAGACGAATGTGTGTGTCCTTTTATCATCCACATGCAGTGACAAAATCGGCAGCACTTACATACGGTTGACCTGCACTTTTTATTATTATTTCCCTCCTGACGATTGCGGGGATCCACGTGAAACTTTAAAGTACGGGACTCAACTGAATACGCACGCACACACATGCACACACACACACATCACAGACACACACACACACACACTATATATATAATACATTTATATATATATATAATTAACACCAACCCCTCCGCACGAATGGGATGTCGGCACAAGGTCAATTTCTCAGTTAGGATTTCAGAGCTTTTCTTCTCTTAGCTATCTAGCCAATGTTAAAGAGCCTAATTTTCCCTTCTATTTACCTATAGCTGGATAGAGTGTAGCTGGAGGTATACCTTTCCCAAGGGTATTAGCGCTAAGTAAAACGAAACCGCCTCGCCCAGTATTTGAACTCGGGTCTGGGAGTTCATTTCCTACAACTTCAATCATTACGCCACGCTCTTCCTATATATTATATATATATATATATATATATATATATATATATATATATATATATATATATATATATATATATATATATATATATATATATATATATATATATATATATATATATATATATATATATATATATATATATATATATATATATGAGTGTGTGTGTGTGTGAGTGTATTCACTGCTTTCGTGTGGGTTGCTGTTTCTATGATTTGTTTAAGACTGTACGCAACATTCTTGTGCCATTCCCAATAATCTTTTTATCTAGGCGGTTGTCATACTAGGCCCTGCTGGAGAACAAAGGATGAACGCATAAGTGATGTTCTTCTGTGGAAATTGCACACTGTGGCCTTTTAAGCAAGGACCTATATAAATAAGCTCTGTGCAGTTTCTGGATGCTGCACAGATGATTCCTCTGTGAAACTGACTCAAACAAATTCGTATTAGCTTGAAAAGAATTAAAAACTATCCAAAACGGGTGTCGCGCCTAATAAGATAAATAAAAACAAAATAAAATTCAACTTTTTACATTTAGATGTTCCCCTCCTAGTCACTACTACTAACTTGAAAAAGAAAATGGAACACAAACATATCACCCCTGATGATGACACTTTGAAGTGCCGAAAGTACTTGGGATAAAAACTTCGGTGGACTAATCCACGGATTCCATTGTCGTCCAGAAAGCTCGAAAAGATCGTTAATAGATTTTTTAAACATGAGATATGTCTTTTGTTTAATTCTACATGTTTAATTCTACATGTAAAATGAAAGAATGCTGCCAAATACACCCCCCAAACACACACACACACACACACACACACACACACACACCACGCAATATATATATATATATTATATATATATATATATATATATATATATATATATATATATATATACTTTAAATAAGAAAGAAAAACTTAACAAACCATCATTTGGCTATAATAAATTTATTCGGCCGGTAACTCCATAAATAAGCCCAGTTTCGTAGAGAACAATTATAAAATAAATGATAAAAATATTAAAAAGCTTTCTTCCTTGACGAAAGTGTAAATATTTTCCTGAATATGATTTCTTTATTAATGATCTTTGAGCTCTACTGGGGATTTTAAATTGTATAACTATAGAGGCATGCATCTGCATGGGTATGCATTGTGGATATACGGAGGTTACAGATGATACCAAATAGAATCATCCTCAACTTACCGGTCGATTGGATGCTTTATCTTTATGCACACACACACACACACACACACACACACACACACACACATATATATATATATATATATATATATATATATATATATAATATCCAGAATACTGCACTGCTGCAATCTGCCAGAATACTCAGAAGAGTCCTGGAAAACTGGGGAGACTTGTTGTCACGCAGACTCCAGCTTACGCTGATGTGAAAAACTCAAAAGGAGTGAACAATGATAATAATAGAGGTAAAGAATTTAACTAAGGAATCACAGCGACTTAGTTACGCTTAGGGTAGGGTCATTATGAAATCATTTGGATTCAAACCATGGTAAACCCTTATCGCTTTTTCTTCTACTAATATTACACACACACACACACACACACACCACACACAAGAAATCTTCCTTACGACAAAAAAACCTGTCGCAGTCTGAGAACTCAATGTATGCTCTTAATATTAGAGTCACAGAGCAAATATATAAGTAAAGAAATAAGAAAAGACTTAGAGATTTAGCATTATAGTCTGTTTCAGGGAGCTTAGACAAATAGTAAGCTCCCTGAAATAGACTCTAAAGCTAAATCTCTAAGTCTTTTCTTATTTCTTTACTTATAAATATATACTAGTACAAAATAAAACACCCTCCGGGCGATGTAAAAATAGATTTTTTAAACATATTGCCTGAGGGGTGGGAGTAAAAAGTTCAATGTCAGCGACTTTGTACCCTAAGTAAGTAAAATCCTCAAATTTATTAAAGGGTTAAAAAATAAAACAATTTGAAATAAACTTTAAATATGTATTAAAATAAAACAAACTATATATAGATATATAATACCAGTCATCTAATTATTAAAACTTGTTTTAAAAAACAATGAGGACTGTCTAATTTTGCATGTTCAAATTTTGAGTGTATTTATTCTATGTTATGACGATTTTGGGTAAAGTGACGTAAGCTGTGACGTAGTTTTTGTTACAGACAAAAACCGGAAGCGAATCTCCATTATTAATAGATGATAATGTTATCCGCCAATGTTATTTAGTAATATAAGTTAATAAAAAAGTAAACCAATTTGTTGGGAATAACAGCTTACACATTGTAATAAATGTTACTTTTACAGCTTCAAAAGTTACTAGGAAAATATTCTTTTTAA
>CM042148.1:97436803-97456803 GCA_023376005.1 Doryteuthis pealeii | reverse complement strand
AACTCCAGTCGCCTTGCACATTCGGGACTAATACCTTTGGGAAAGGTATGAACAGCCTCATTTCTCAAAGCCATGGGTTAAACAATACCCCTTACTGCTCTTCTGCAAGGACGATGCCGTCGCACAATGGTTATTGTCCAAGGAATTGGACACGGCGGCACGAGTTCAAATCCTGGACAAGCCTGGTTGCATTTTACATTAAGCGATTATACCATTGAGAAAGGTAGGTATATAACTATTTCTCCCAAAACAAGGTGTATATATTATATATATATATATATATAATATATATATATATATATATATATATATGAAAAATAAACAAGTAAATAAATGAAATCTAAAATGAATTGGGGTGGTCCTTTTAGTTGAAATCTGGAATAGATTGATTTAATAGAAATTCCTAACAAATTACCGACAACAAATGGTCAAATATCTTTTTATTACCCACCAGCTGAGGGAAACAGGACAATGATAAAAAAAAAATTGAAAAAATTGAAAGATTCTGTTTTCAAATACCTTAAAAGTAATAAAGAATTCATTAATCGCATCTGATGATTTGGGAGAGTTAGACACTTTGTCTAAGCTTCCTGAAATAGAGTATAACGCAAAATCTCTAAGTCTTTTGTTATATGTTTACTTATAAATTTGCTCTGTGACTCTAACAATAAGAGCACATATTGAGCTCTGCAAACTGCGATAGGTTTTTTAAAAAAAACACCTATGTCGTAAAGAAGATTTCTTGTCTGGGACTTTTGGATTATATATATATATATATATTATATATATATATATATATATATAATATATATATATATATATATAAGCAAAAAAATGTATTCAAGCAAAAATATGAATATTAATATATTACTTTATCAACAATGCTTCTCAAATAAACAAACATCCAATAATCTTATTTCCTTCGCCGAAGAGCATAAAGCCCAGGTTTGTTATTGTTCACCCAGCGCCCCCTTGCCTCATATGGTAGAGACGTCTCAGTTTCATTGACAGGTTAATTTCGCAGGAATTTCTCCGTGCTGTATCGTGGCCGAAGCAGTATAGTTTCTGACTATCCCGGTTTCGATTTCTGTCGGAGGGAAATCGTTAGTATATATCGCTGATGAGACTTAATAAAGTTGAAACAGTCTGTACGATGTTCTACACACCGAGTAATTCCTTGCGAAATTCACTTGTCATTATTATCTTCTGTAATTATCGAATTTTATGCGATATGCGCATTGTAATTGCCTTCAAGCAAATATATATATATATATATATATATAAGCTTACAACTATTATCCCTCCGGCTATGGGTAAATAGTAGGTTAAACCGGGCTCTTTAACAATGGTATGGCAATCGGCCTAGGAGAAGGTAAACAATGAATTTAAATCTGTTAAACTTTGTGTTGCATCCTACTCGTGTGGAAGGGTTGGCTGCTACATACTAGGATGTTTTTTTAATTAAATAACCCAAGAAGGTTGATATGCCATTAAATGAAAGCAAACCATAAGAATGTATTGATACTGTTAGTCAGAAGCTATCAGGATATGGCATTGGCAATAGTCTAGTTAATCAACCTTATATCAAAATGATTTGGTTCGGCATTAAATTAACCAAAAAGGGTTGATATGCCTTAAAACAACAAAACAACCAGCATGCAAGAGTCTACATATCTCGTCAGTATATTTTGTTTTGAAAGTCCTTTTCTAAAAATAAAAATAGGTAATTAGACAAAATCAGTAAACAACGTGATATCAAAATGATTGATTCAGCATTATGTAACGTAGCGGCCTTCTTCGCTACTCTAAATCGTGTACGTTAGTACTGGGGTTTTCACTGTACACAAAGCGATGTATATTAGTAGTCAGATTTAAGAAACCACCACACATGGGTATAGTAGGAGTTGACTTTATTTCTCTCATCGGCTGGTGGGTGGCCGAGCGTGACAATAGGAATGCCCAAGGGTTGACGATGACTACTACCACTGCTGGATGGTGAGGTAACGGGTGACTGTGACTGGTGGCGTCTCACCGCCCTTGGTCGCGACGGACCGTGTCGACGGTCACTCACTGTTCGCCGTCCGCTCTCTCCTGTCTGACTGTCTCGACCCTCTGGCTTTTGTATTGACGACACGTCTACGCATCTTCATCTTTTGATCTGATAACGGACCTTTGTTATATATTTCTTTATCCTCTCCCTGCTTCTTTGACCGGAAAGCCTCGCTTCCGTTTTTTAACTTCTTTGTACCGGGGAAAAAAATTCTTTGTCATTTTTGTCGTCTTTTCTTTGCTTTGTTTAATTTCCGGAAATTCCTATTTCCGTTTGTGCAATATCCAACAATTAAATAACCCCAAAAGTCTGCCTTAAACTAACCAGCCAACCAACCAACCAACCAACCAACAGTCTAGACATTCTCATCTCCATATTTCGTTTTGAAAATCATTTCCTAAAAATAAAAAACAGGTAAACAGTCAAAATCAGTAAAAAAATAAATAAATAAATAAATAAAAAAAGCTAAAATTAAAATAATTAGAATAAATAAAACTGTTTTATATTCATTTTTTACTTTTTTCTATTTATTTATCTATTTTTTTTAGGTTGTCTTTTCTTCTATGCGATTTGTTTTAATTGATTTTTGTAATTTTTTCTTAGAATTATTCTCAGCTGCGCGATAATGCTGTTATATATTTTTATACTGATTCTCAGTCTAACCACCCACACAAAATGTTAACACAATTTTTCTCGCGAGATGACGTATCCATCAAAAATGAGTTACTTTTCAAAACTGAACGTTTAATATTTCTATTCGCTTGTTTTGGCGATAATTCATTATATTCATATATATATATATATATATATATAATATATAAATATATAAATATATATATATATAATATTATAATATATATATATATATATAAACAAGTTTGGTATGTACGTATCGACGTATAACTCAGAAAAAAGGGATGTCACTCATATTCGAAATCTTGCATATACCTTAATAACCCTATAACTAAGAAACACATCAAATTTGGTTATTGACTTCTACTGATTATTGGTTATAATTAATTAATTAATCAAACAAAAATCAAACGATTTGCGATAATAGTAGCATGGTTGCTACCTATTTCAGCAGTGATACAAAATGACCACACGGCGCTGCCTGCTGAGAATTTAAAATTGACAAATTCCCTAATGCCCTAATGCCCTAATCGTTTCAGCTCAGAATTTTTTGCGTATTCCCGGTCCAATCTTATAAATATTTATTTGGTTAGAAATGAAATAAAATAATCTTTCTAAATATGTAATTTGTATGTGGTTTTATCGATTGAATTATTTATTTATTATCAATATTGCCCAATCCCAGAAACTGAGCATTCTCCTAATAATATTGTATAATTGCGCTTACTACTGTCTTATTTCAAGTGAGATAGTGTTTAACCATACACTATGGTAATATATATATATATATATATATATAATATTATATATATATATATATATATATATAATTCTTATAAACTTTTGAGCCTCTCTTCCTACTTATTCCTACTGCTACTGTTTGTTTAAACGGAACCATGGAAGCATTTCACCACTTCCCCCCTGATGATGGCACGAAGTTGTGCAGAAAGTACTTGTGTAAGGACCTTCGGTGGATTCATTCACCAATTACCCACTGATATAAAAAGATTGTCAGACAATTGGAAAGGATAGAAAAGAAATTCGTCAGACAAGAATTGTCCGTCGAGTTCACAAAGTATATATATATATATATATATATAGAGAGAAGAGAGAGAGAGAGAGAGAGAGAGAGAGAGAGAGAGAGAGAGAGAGAGAGAGAGCAGATTAATTGGGAATTATTCTATTATTTATCCTCCGTATATCCACAATGAATGGCCATATATAAGCATATGAGAATTCAACAGGAGAGCTGAATGTATGATAATTATTTAATTTCATACAGACAAATATTTATACTTTCATATCAATGAGAAAACTTATAAAACATCATTTAGCTATTATGAATTTATTCCAGCTGGTATGTCTATAAAATATACCAGTTTCATCAGATAGCCATCACGCAAGATTGTGTGATGGCTATCTGACGAAGATTTTAATGTACTAGCTGTTCTTGACGGCATATAAGACGAACGGGCATGTAAGATGCACCCCTATTTTAGCAGGTCAGATTCAGGAAAAAAGGCTTTTAGTGTATTTAAGCATATATTGTTGAAAACAGTCTAGATGTGCAATACACAAGCAGAAACATAGCTGTATAAAAGCAATTTGGCAGTACAGGCAAGCAATAAGCATACACAAGACATCTCAATAGCAGGAAATAATAATAATAATAATAATAATAATAATAATAATAATAGTTCCAGCAGATCACAGAAGCTAAAGGAAAATGAAAAAATGGACAAATATCTAGACCTTGCCAGAGAACTGAAAAAGTTATGGAATATGTAAGTCAAAGTGATACCAATTGTAGTTGGTGCTCTTTCAACGGTCCCAAAAGGATTGGAAAAGGGTTTGGAAAGTTTGGATATCAGAGAAAGGATTGAAACCATTCAGAACACTGCACTGCTGCAATCTGCCAGAATACTCAGAGTCCTGGAGACCCGAGGAGACTTGCTGTAACTCAGACTCCAGTGAAATACCATTAGCTAACGCTGAAAACTCAAAAGGAGTAAATAATAATAATAATAATAATAATAATAATAATAATAATAATAAAAATAATAATAATAATAATAATAATAAGGGGGATACAAATTCACTAACTCACAAGAAAAGATAAACAAAGAGTAAATGATAATAATAATAATAATAATAATAATAATAATAATAATAATACTAATAATAATAATAATAATATGTCTCAAACTTCACCAGCAATGTATAAGACGTAGGGCAAGTTATTGAGCCAAAATCTTGGAAAAAAGTGCGTTCTATATGCCGTCAAATACAGTAATAGATTCTCAATAAACGTTTATGTAAAACTGTTAATTGGAAAATGACCGTAAAATATACAGTAAAGTAAACATAACATGTACAAAAGATCTGCAAATATTTAATACTAACTTAATAGCTTACCAAGGAAGCACATTTCTTAATGTGATGGGTGAAGCTGATGACTTTTGATAAGTTCATAAATATTGGGCTTAAACCTTTGAAAATATATCAATATAAATTGTTCTCCAGGGTTCTTGCGAAATGAATTTCTTCTAATTACTAAGAAGGCTTTGTAGTTTCCATAGACCCCTTGTCGACTCCCGAATACTTACAGCCCCCCTGATTTATTGTATAGACCCCAGGGGGTTTATGTAGACCACTTTGAGATACGCTGGTATAGAAGATGTATTTAAAAAATACAGCCAGTTACAAAGCCTTGCATTGTGAAAAATAAAGCCAACTAAAATCAATATTACCTATAGTTTTATACGGAACTATTTAAAGTAAATGTTAGAAATTAGATAAGCAAATTGTTTATTTCTGGATCAGAAAGGACTACATTCTGGCTTCATATATCGATTCAAACAAACGTGAAATGTATTTATCAAATAAACACAACTTCGAAATATGAAGCAAGAAGAATGAAACAATAGCGACAGTTTCTTTTGTTTAGTTGTTTTAAGGGAGAAAAAATCTTATTTGGGCATAAAGTGCTGAAAATAATTGAATTCTTTCCTTTTCAATCTATTTGCAAGTTTTAAATCTAATCATAATTCGTGGGAAAAATTCTTAAACATTCATTTGTGCTCATTCGGTCGCCTCAGCCCACTCACCAATCTATCTATCTATCTATCTATCTATCTATCTATTTCTGTTTTTCTTTCTTTCGTTGTTTCTTTCTTCTTCTTCTTTCTATTTAATCCGTTCACATCTATCAATCTATTCCTGTCTATTTCTGTCTTTCTGTCTTTCTTTGTATCTATCTATCTATCTATCTATCTATCTGCATAAATGCAGCCAGCTATATTATGTATAGATTTATATCTATATCTATCTATTATTGTTCTTTCTTTCCTTCTTTCTTTCCTTCTTTCTTTCTTTCTTTCTATTTAATCCGCTCATATCTATCTATCTATCTATCTATCTATCTATTTCTGTTTCTGTCTGCTTGTCTTTCTATCTATCTATGTCTGTCTGTTCACATCTATCTATCTATCTATCTATATATCTATCTATTCATGTCTGTTTCTGCCTTTATTATTTATTTCTCTCTTTCTGTCTCTGTCTCTGTCTCTGTCTCTCTGTCTCTCTGTCTGTTCTCTCTCTCTCTCTCTCTCTCTATATATATATATATATATATATATATATATATATATATATATATATATATATATTATATATATATTACTCTGATCTATATAATCAAACAATCTATCCATATCTGTTTCTGTCTTTCTTTTTTCTTCGTATCTATCTATCTATCTATCTATCTATCTATCTGGGTCTGTTCCTATGTATCTTTTGTTTTTCCTTCTTTCTGTTTAACTTTTTTTCTTGTTTCTTATACATTTTTGCTGATTAAAATCAAATAAAATATTTTCATGTATTGAGTCATTGCGGGCATCTGCAATGGTCCGACTGCTCTTCTTTCTTGTTTATCATTCAACTCTCCCGCATTGAATTGATAAAAAATCTACATTTGTGTTTATTGTTCCAATAGTTTTATTTGTTGTGCTCTACAAAAAGCATCTGTACGAACACTTGCCTTCTATCGCACAAACCATCCAAGTAAGACGAGTATGAAATGCTAGACACTACTGGAGAAGCAAGCACTAACTCATATGTGACGTTCGCCTGTGGACACCAACATGTGTACACACGAGTGTAGGCCGATCAGCAAAACCTTCCCCAATCTGCCCTGGAAAGATTCTGGATGACATACGGAAGACCTTTAAGTAGATGACCGATATGTGAACTAGCTTCAAAACCTGGACGAAGCTACAGTTCACATAGCACTAATAGCCTTGGGAAAGGTATGAATCCAACTACTCTCCATCCACCTATGGATAAATAGTATAACAGACTAATCTTGGTAATATATATTAGACATTCTGGGTACGGTAGACAAGTCGAAAAATGCCTCTTGTTTCGATTTATCACAAGGGCACAAGTACTGGGTACCAAGTGTAGATCGAAACCACAAAACAGTATTAATTGATCTACACGATGAGTTTTATTGTTATTTGTTCAAACCTCAGTCCTCTTTTACTCGTGTAGAGGGGTTGGTATATATATATATATATATATATATATATATATATATATATATATATATATGACATTCTTAGTACAGTAGATAACTCGAACAGACCCTAAGATTTATGAAGACCACAAGCTGGAGGTGTGTGCTGTAATGCTTATTGTCGTAGGAAATGGACTCGTCGACTCGAGTTCACATCCTGGACGAAGCTACAGTTCCCATAGCGCTAATATATTTTGGAAAGGTATGAATCCAAATACTCCCTATTCACCTATGGGTAAATAGTATGGTAGACTAGGCTCTTTAACCTAGGTTAGGCAAATAGTCTAGGAGAAGGAAAACTCTGAATTCAAACCTGTTTAACCCGCTTGGTGTGGTCACTACTAGAATAGGCTCAGTCCTAATGGGTGATCTATTTCAGTAAACATTGCACATACACTCACGCAAATGGTGGAGTAATTAAAAGTCACCATGTTATAGAATAATCAAGCTAAGTTCCAATTACCGTCGAATTGGTAAGACACGGCAACACTGATAGGAAACCTGTCTTGCTGCAACCCTACTGCAGAATGACAGGGTATTTATTTAACTCCACAACATCATAAAAACCAAGTAGCCAATCAGAACGCAAGGAATGGAATCACCCAAATACATGAGTGGACTATTCTTGATTTCCAAAAATACCAACTGTCTTGGACACTGCTTCAGTTGTGCTTAGCCGGTTGTTACTGTTCAAGCCAACAGTAGACTGATTGACTCAATAACATATACAACCTGGAATGGAGGCATACTTTAATCATTACTGTGGACACGGCGAGACGAGATCAAAACCTGGACAAGGCTGTTTGCATTTCACATTTCGCTAATACTCATAAAAACTATGAATCCAACTATTCTCCCTCAAACTATGGGTAAATAGTAGGGCAGACTTGACTCTTTCACCTCGGTTAGGCAACTAGTCTAGGAGAAGGAATACTCTGAATTCAAACCTGTTAATTGGGGTGGTCACTACTAGAATAGGCTCAGTCCTAATTAGTGATCTATTTTTTTAAAATAGGGACGGTTGGTGTGCGGGATAGTGATGGGAATCCGTGCTGTCAGTACGACTTGATGATGATGATGATGATGAAGTTGGTTTGGTTGTCGAGTAATCTATCATTCCACACCCCTTTATTTCGGCATTTTTGGCGCCTTTCAATCTTATCTTGAATAATTTAAATATTTCATATCCGGTCTTATTGATATGATTTTCCCGTCTCACTGTGACCACATATAAAATCTTCAAATTACTAAAAATCAATCTGAAAGAGGCAAAAAATGCCGAAATAAATTTATATCTGGACTAAAGTATTCATTTATTAATTCATTTATAATACTCTGTAAATGTAAAAACGTATATGCACATCTTTATATGTACGCTTGAATTCTCAACTTTGGTTTAATCATATCAATAAACACTTGACACCCCCCCACACACACACACACATATATATATATATATATATATATATATATATAATATATATATATATATAAGAAAGTTTATAGAAAAACAATAAGTTGTTTAAAAATTTTTGCTGACAGATATCTGTTTCGACATTATGAATATGTCTTTTTCAAAGCAACATTGTAAGCGGAAAAACGAAATGAATATATCAGTAATTACGAGGCACAGAACGCTCACGATCAGTACTGGAATTTTAAAAAATGTTTTTAAAAATACATATGTGTTGTTAAAAATAAAATAAATTTTATTTTTAAAATGTTTCGTTTTTCCGCTTACAATGTTGCTTTGAAAAAGACATATTCATAATGTCGAAACAGATATCTGTCAGCAAAAATTTTTAACATCTTATTGTTTTTCTATAAACTTTCTTACATATTGTCGGATTCAATATCCATTTTTACCTTCATATATATATATATAAATATATATTATATATATATATATATATAATATATATATATATATATATGCGTGTGTATGTGTGTTTGTGTGAACACCTTAGTTTAAATATAAATTTATTTCTGTCTGATTTTTAATAATTTGAAGATTTCATATTCGGTCTTCTTGTGATTTTTCCTGTCTCTCTGACCGGACATCATCTCTTCAAATTATTAAAAAATCAAACTGAAAGACACAACCTGCACAGACACAAACACAGACACAGATACAGACACACACACACACACACACACACACACACACACACATATAATATTATATATATATTATATATTATATATATATATATATATTATATATATTCATAAAATACACTAAAACACAAATATTCTAATCCCTTCAGCTTCACAAACCTTTCTTGACAGTAGTCATCACACACTAACTTACAACAGAACTATCAAATTTCTTCAAAGGTAATAAATGATCACATAAAAATACCACACCCACAAATTAAACCCATCCCTTTCTTTTTACTTCATCTCTCTATACAACACATCCAAAACTCTCCCATCTTTCCTTATTTTTCGATTCACATATTCTACCGGTCCCTCAAATTTACCTTTATAGTTTAAAAGTAGACTATAAAAAGCATTTTGTTTTCACAATAAATTTTGAAAAAGTTTCGCTAAATACCGAGGCGAAATATCAATTGAATTTAGTTGTTGCGTACACATGTACATATATATATATACATACATACATACACATAATTTAAAAGAATGGACTCTCTTGTCGATTTTCGACGCATGAGTGTTCATCTAGTGAACATCCAACACTGATTTGTTTATAGTGGTGAAGGCTTGAGTAGGACCATTCCACACATTTTGGCACAGTCGATAGGAAAGAATTGGTGCATCAAGGAATGCCACAAACCCAATCAACGACTGACCTCGGGAATTTTGAATTCAGAGTTATCCCTCTTCTAGACTGGTTACCTACCCAAGGTTAAAGAACCCAGGCTGCCCTACTATTTAACCCATAGCTGGAGGGAGAATATATGGATTCATACCTTTCCAAGGGTATTAGCGCTATGTGAAATGCCAACAGCCCATCGAACCGACGAGACCATTTTCCACGACTCTAACCACTAGCCCACGCGCCTCCATATATACACACATACACATGCTTATATATATATATATATATATATATATTATATAATATATATATATATATTAATTTCATGAGGGACATTGATAATAGTAATCTATAATCTATAATGTCATCGTTTATCTTCCTATATTTGTCTATTTTCCGGAAACAAATTCCGTGTGGGCGGACATTTTCAACTTAATTCAAAGTGACAATTACCGCCATAATAAGTACCGACATCGAATCCAATCTTAACTATCAATTATTTAAATCATCAGATACAATTATTAATATGATGAAATAGCAATATCGCGTTCTATATATATATATATATTATATATATATATATATATAATATAATCACACACACACACACATATATATATAAATATATAATATATATATATATATATATATTGAGAGTTTTATAATTTGCTTGAAATATATAATATATATATATTATATATATATATTACATATGTGTGTGTGTGTGTGTGTGTGTGTGTGTGTGTGTGTGTGTGTCTACAACTCATTTTCCGCAATTTCACCCCCTCATCCCCCATGATTTTCTATATAATTTCTATGAGTCCCTTATACTTACTCCAACCATAAGTTTCACGTTTTCACTTGTCATAGAGGGGAAATAATATTCAACACACACACACACACAGACACACACACACACACACACACACACACACACACACAGACACACACACAAGGAACGTCATGATTCTGATGTCATATTTTTCGTCATCGCCTGTACCTTCTGCATCTCGGTGACGTCCGACCCATGTTTCAGCTGTTTCTGTGGGGAATTCTTCATAGTCTTTTGAGTTTTTTTTTATTGTTTGCTTTTTTCGGGGGTATATAGTTTATCTCCGGTGCTAATGTTCGTTCCGTTCCTCCTTGCTTGGGTTCCAGCAGCAGAAAAAAAACTTTACGTTTTTAGCAACAGGCTTAATTTAAGATAGAAGTAGTATAATAAACTAGACATTTACTACGACGATAACCGTTACACGAGCACTTTACGCTTATGAAAAATTAATCAACGTTTTAGGTGGGCGATTCAATCTAGTTCACGAGATAAAGGCTATCTGAGTGCAGAATAATTATTAAACCAATTCACAACAACAACAAATAAGTGTTTATTAAAAGAATACATATCAGAAAGACTGGAAATGAAAAATAAAACAGTCATTAATTCTAATCTTGAACATTTTTTTAAAAGACTTTTAAAAGCAAAGTATGCTAATTTGCTAACAGCATAAAAATCATATAACATTCTATTGAAAAACATGTTTCTAGCGGGAAGAGACAGTTATTTTGGTGGCACAATCTTATGTTAAACAAGACTCAGACATGCAAACAACCATATATATATATGTATATAATATATATATATATATATATATATATAATATTATATATAGAGAGAGAGAGAGAGAGAGAAGAGAGAGAGAGAAAATAATTTAAAAAATCCAAAGCATAAAGAGCGTCCACAATAATCAACCGACGTAATTTGCGGCCCAAAAACATAACGGCAAGAAATGTCTTCGCATATACACCAGAAGAACTATTAGCAACCTGATGATGGCAAAATAGCCTGAAACCTGGGTAGTTGCCTATGGAAAACAATTATATTTAAAAAATTCAACAAATAAATAAATATATATAAATATATATTCTGAAGAAGCCCATATATATTATATTTATATTATATATATAATAATATATATATATATAATATATATATATATATATAAAACATTTTTTTAAAATTTAATATATATATATATATTAATATATATATTATAATATATTATAATATATATATATATAAGTGGAAATAAATTATAACTACTAATATGACCAGTAGTTAAGCCTCTTTCTTTAATATATATATATATATATATGTGTGTGTGTGTGTGTGTGTGTGTGTGTGTGTGTGTGTTATATTTACCTTTACAAATTTATTCATATATAGTAGCAAAAGAAAAGGATTCAGATTAATGACACCTCATTCTTATAAAACTGTATTTGTCATTTCTTTCCTCACCACCGACTTTATATTATAAGTAAAATCACTGTACATTTTACATTTATGTATCTATCATATAAACAATACAAAAGAATATGAATATGACGTTGATCAATCCCATACAAAACTAATCCCACCCTGTCGGCTGGGGCGTTAGAATGTACCGACTGCACCTCTGCAGAGGAGTAAGACTCCCCCAATGGGGCCACCTGTTGGCCGTGTGTGGCGACCCGCGATGCTTAAGGATAGAGCCCAGGGGATGATGAGCAGTTCATGACGTGCATACTCCACTTTGGCACTATCTTGGGCTAGACGGCGGTCAGAGAGGCCCCCTCCGATCAATCGGCTGGTCACGTCAAGCCCTAGCACCTATATTTTCCCAACTCTATTGCCCTTATGGAAAGCCCAACCCCTTTTTATCATATGGGTGCTAGAAGGCGGTGACTGCGGGTTTACATGTCCTGGAAATGACGTTAAACTCTATCTGATGGTGAGGTTCCAGTTTGGAGGTTTGGGGAATGTGGAGCACCCTTCATCACCATTGCTCCCTGGTCCACTCTGACCGGAGTGGTAGTACCTGTTAGGTCCCATCTATGGGTTAAATAGAAAAATGTATTTATAAAAAAATTGTATTATCCATTAAGAATTGATTTATTTCAAAACTTTATCGGCATTAAATGACCCACTGAGGTTGATATGCCGTAAAAAAAAAACAAATCAACCAAAACCAACAAAACTAATCCCTCAGCGATGCTACCATATCGTTAAAACCGTTAACCGCAAAGGTGTAAATATAGATACACAACATACAATGTGTGTCAAAAAAGTCTCGAGATTTTTTATACTTTTTGACACACCTTCTATTCTGAAAAAAAATAACGTTCCATTTATTTTTCATTTCTATCTGTAAATACCGCTTTAAACTTGGTACTTTTTGACACGCCTTGTATTCTGAAAAATAATGAATGGAACTTTTTTTTTTCAGAACAGAAAGCGTGTAAAAAATATTCATACTTTTTTGACACACCTTGTATATTATTTCCTAACCCCTTGGCATGAAATAATCCCAGGTGGGTTGATAGGTACTTCCAAGCCACCAACCAACCAACCAACCAACCAATCTATCATATAGTTATTTTCTAAGCTTAGCTTAGATGTGTATATAGCGCCTGAAGTATGGGGGCACCCAATGAGAAATGAACTCATTAACAATGTTTTGCGAATCTTACTTGCTAACAATTACACCATGTGAGGTGACTACTGCCCTTATATAGTTATTTATTAAGCTTATCTTAGATGTGGCTCACGGCCAGTATTATGGGGCGCTGAATGAGGATCGAACTCGTTAACAATGGTCTGCGAATCTAACTTGCTAACGATTACACCATGTGAGGTACCTACTGTTCTTATGTAGTAATGTATTAAGCTTAGCTTAGATGTGGCACAAGGCCAGAAGTATAGGGCGCCCAATGAGAAACGAATTCATTAACAATATTTTGTGAATCTAAATTGATGACCATTACACCATGTGGGGGTGCCTACTGCTCTTATGTAGTTATTTATTAAGCTTAGCTTAGGTGTGGCACAAGACCAGAAGTATGAAGCGCCCAATGAGGAAAAAATCGTTACTTGCTAACTATTACACCATGTGAGGTGCGTATTGCCCTTATATAGTTATTTACTAAGTTTAGCTTAGATGTCGTACAAGGCCATAAGTATGAGGAACAAATTCGTTAATAATGGTCTGCGAATCTTACTTGCTAACTATTACACCACGTAAGGTTCTCCTGTTTGGAACACAGTGTTATGTTATGATGCTCTTACATACGTGTATTAATTTATAACTTCATTGGTTAGTCTAATTTGTTGTTTGTATTTCCTTACCGAATGTTCAGTGTTAGTGTATCCATGTACGCATTAATGCATTATAAGGACGTAGTATTGGTTGTTTTGTCATTAGTTTGGTCATCCATACATATATAAAGGGCAGTAGTGTATTTATGTATGTCCAGAGGGAACTACCAATAATAAACAATTATAAACAGTTATATATATATATATATATATATATATATATTATATATATATATATATGGAGAAATATTGAGGAGGTTAATCCGACAATATGTGGAGAAAGGTAGACAAACACGGGATGTTATGGAAACTGGATGTTTATTGTCGACATTGCACGTTTCGGTCTATAGACCTTCTTCAGGAGTTGAATATAGTTCTTGCTCTAAAGATGACATTTTGAGAATGTCCATCATTGAAAGCAAGAACTATATTCAAGTTCTGAAGAAGGTCTAATAGACTGAAACGTTTCATCGTCGACAATAAACATCCAGTTTCCAATAAAATCCCGTGTTTGTCTACATTTCTCTCTCTCTCTCTCTCTCTCTCTCTCTCTCTCTCTCTCTCTCTATATATATATATATATATATATATATATATATATATATATATATACATTTACTATCAACAGAGCATGCTTTTTTGTGCAAAAATATTGAAGATGTCATTTATATCTGGGAAGATATTTAAAAATTAGTATTTGATTAGTAAGAGAAGGGAAAGTCATTGGTTGCGTTCATGATTAAAACATAAATCAATTATGTAAGCCCAAAACAATCAATGGATCTGCGAGACTAACTTTTTATTATCCCCCTTCTCTCCTGGCAACGCCGGGTAGCCGCCTCTAGTCTTGAATAAAACTGAAAATCTAGACTCGGTTTGTTGATGTCTCCGTCCTTATGAAGCCATCGAAATATTTTTACTCACTTTTATTATTGAATTGTTTAATTATGTATTTGCTTATTGTTGTAACCCACGTTGTAGCTGTTGCGTTATCTTTGTTGTTGTTGTGTTTATTCCTTCCGATTTTAATCCAAAATGTCTCATCCAATTACTTTGCGTCTGTCAGTGGCTCGCCCGTACGTCGCTCCGTGCACTTAAGTCACTAGCCACGATTTCCTCTTGTCCAGACTTTTATCATTCGAAAGAAAGAATTTCCGGACATGTTATCCCGATAGACGGCGCTGCACGATGACGCCTAATGAAAAACGAAGAAGGAAAGTGGATAAAAAAAAAGTAAAGAAGAAAAAACAAAATAAAACAAATAAAACAAAATAAACAATGGCAATAAAACAAAAACAGGAGATAGAACTCATTTAAAATTAAAAAGCTTTTTACGAAAAGTAACAAGAAAATAAAGATAAAAACGAAAAAAAAAAAGAAGAAAAAAAAGGAACGAGAATAGAAACATTTCTTTGCTTGGTGACAGGAAGGGAAAGAAAAATACAAAGAAGAAGAAAAAAAGAAAAGAAAAAGTGAAAGAATGAAGTAAAGATAAAGAAACAAAGAAAAGAAAGTAAAAAAAAAAGAAAAAAAGTGAAAGTTAATTAAAATACAGGAATAGAAAAAGAAAAAAGAAAGAAAGAAAGTTGAATTTTAAATGATAATTCAAGGAAAAAAATGGAAAGAAAGAAAAAAAAGAAAAAAGAGAGAAAAAAAAAAGAAAAAAAAGAAAAACAATGAAAAGGAAAAAAGAAAAGAAAAAAGAAGAAATGAAAGTCAAATGTTAATAATAATTCAAGAGAAGAAAAAATGAAAAAAGAGCAGAGAGATAGCAAAATGAAATTGGAAATTAAAAATTCAGGAGAAAGAAAGAAAGAAAGAAGAACAGGAAAGAAAGAAAGAAAGAAAAAGAAGAAAGAAAGAAAGAAAGAAGAAAAGAATATTGCAGGTAGTGTAAAAAAATTGAATCGTTTTAATTTAAAGCCATGGTCTAACTGAAATGGCTGCTAAAATTGACTGATTTTAATGGCACGTCAACCGTCTAGGGTCATCTTAAGCCTCTATGCTAAGAAATATCGTCATAGTCCTTTTTATAATTAATTTCCGTGTAGTTGTTTCTTAAGTATATTTCTTTTGCGCACAGTTATATTAGATATATATATAATATATATATATATATATTATTATATATAAGTGTATTTTGGCAGCATTTTTTCTTTATACAAGTTTGTTGAACTGTACAGACAATTCCTGCCGGACAAGTCTTTTGGGTTGATCCGTTCCAATTTCGGGCCATCCTCTGTCGGGGTGTAACTGGTATAACAGTCCACCAAAGGTTTCAAAACGAGCGCTTTCCGCAATACAATTTGCCATCCTCGGGTAGAGACGATGGTATGATTTCGTGTCTCGTTTTTAACAGAGAACGAGTAGTAGCACGGATTAGAAGTGGGAGGTATAACCATTGGTATAGGAAGGAATGGTAGTGGTTCGAGCGAGCGTTGCAGTCGTGATTTTTTGTGCGAGGGGGCACAAGTTGTGAGAAGGGGAGGGGTATAGTGGAAGGAGGATAGGGCGAAAATTATAAACATTTGAGAATATGTTTATTTTGTTTAAGGTAGGTTTTTTTAATATATAAAGCTTCGATTATTGTTTTTTTTGTTTTTTTCTTTATAGTGTGCGTGTATTTTCGGTGAGAAGGTAGGTACCTCTCATATATATAACTTTTTGTTATTTGTACAAACCTAAGTACTCTTCCACCGGAACATCAATACGCTCCTCATACATTCTGCTTAAACAATCGACCTTGTGTTACATTTTACTCGTGTCGAGGGGTTGGTAAATATATGTAAGACATTTAACACAAGACAGCAAGTACGGGGTACCTAGTGAGGATCGAACCCACTAAACAGTATTTATTGATCTATACACCTAGCTTGTCAACAATTCCAGCACAACAAGGTACTCTCATTATATTTTTATCATTATTTGTTCAAGACTCAGTCCTGTTCCACCGGAACATATCGACCTTGTGTCACATTTTACTCACGTTGAGGAGTAGGTACATATGTACGAGACATTCTTTATACAGGGTACCTAGTGAAGATCGAACCCTTAAATCCTTCTTAATTAATCTACACGACTAGTTCGTCAACCAACGCAAAACAACAAGGTGCTCTCATTATAATATAACTTTTTTTTATTGTTATTTGTTAAAATCTCAGTCCTCTTTCAACGGAATATCAATAGAATTTAAATAGTTAAAGTAATCCTACATTTTACCGATAAACAGTATTGGTATTTTTTTTTTCTTTTTTAATCTTTTTTAAAAGATTATTACGATTCCTTTTGCGCAATTATCTTTACAAGTAATTTTCTTACTACAGTGAATTCTAAACATGGAGCTTGAGCGTCTTAAAAGCGACGGTCGTGTTTGTTAATACCCGTAATCAACTCGTGAAAAATAGAAACCCAACATTTCATTGTAAGTTATTTGTTGTCTCTTTGATGTCTAAAGATTAGTTCTGACTGAATATCTTCTAGTGTAATGATCACAAAACCACAGAAGCATGCACGTCAAGAGATAGAACGAAAAAAATAAGAAAACAGAAAAAGAAAAAAAAGAAATGAACACCGCATTTGTACTGACTCCTTCTACCGAAGACATAATAGCTATAACTTTAGGTATCAACGATAAATAACGAACCAAGACGTTGAAAGTTCTTTATATCTCTTTTGATGTCGTAAATAGTTAACGTTCCTTTTTCCGGCTTTTCTGTGATGTTTGTTATAATTACATCGACAATGCCGCCATTTTTCTTTTTTGTGCAGATCTTTATTATTATTAATAAACTCGACATTATCATCTGTGAATATTGGTCGTTATTATTTTGAATATATTCTCCCAATGTTCGCTTTCGGATTATCTCCAACGACTCTCCGATTTATTTTATTTCTATTTCTTCTTTTTCTTTATTATCATTATCGTCTCTATCGATATTATAGGTGGTTTTCTTTTCCCTTCTTGCCGTGATCATTTTATCTTTATTATTCGTACGATATTATTTGTCATTGTTATAATCATAGGAATATAATATCTCCACTATCAGCGTTCGGAAATAATGAATCATGGGGTGTTTTCTAGCGTTAAATTGAAATTCAACTTGATGAGAATACATTTGTTATACAGTGTGCAAAGCAATATATCTGAAACAATTGCTTGTTTTGCTTTTTGTTTTTTTGGGGTTTTTTTCTTATTTCTATTTATTTATTTATTTTACTTTTTTATTTTCGAACCTTATGTATCTCTAAGAAATGCAGAGAGTTATTTAAGCAAAGCTTGACATTCGTTTCTATTCTCTAAATGTTTTTTTTTTCTTAAACAAGAGAAATCATGTTATTCGCCGTACCGGAGTTTTTTAAAGATAGAGAATACGTAGAAATACATTTTCATCTCTCTCTCTCTCTCTCTCTCTCTCTCTCTCTCTCTCTCTTCTCTCTGTATATCTACATACATACACACACACAAATATATATATATATAATATATATATATATAATATATATATATATATATAGTATCCAATTGCCGCTTTAAAACATTCCAAAAGTGCTCAATATATTAAAAGAACAGAGCAGTAATAATACTAATATTAGAATAGACATATATATATATAAGAAATAAGTTAATCCACAGACACGTGTTTTGAGGTTCACCTCTCATCATTGGGACTACACTTTAACAGCTACCTCTAGCCGGGATCGAGACCGGACTGAATTTTCGTCTGCCAAGTCTTTTACCCATACGGCTATTAGCAGCTTGCAAATATAGGAGAATATTAAATTGATACATTTCTAAGCGGAAATGAATTCACAAGAGTCCTCTAATATATATATATATTACGAGATATATTGAGCCCTTTGGAAATCTCACTGGAACGGCAAGGAGAAAAGAAAAACCTTATTCATTTACCAGCTGAGACCCTGAACAATGAAAGAATAAGCCAAGAAGCAACATGGTGGCTGGTTGTTGCTTTTATGGCATATCAACTCTTTTCGGGTGATTTAATTCCGAATCAAATCATTTAGAGGAGGAAATGACTCTGGTTGCTTACAGTACTGCTGCTTAAGTGTGAATTGAACAGGTTGATCACTGCGTAATTCCAGTGACCTAGCGAGAACCGATACTTTCAGCGTGACTTGACCGAAATAAAAAAGAAACTAGGTGAGAGAAGGAAAGTCATAGGTAGGTCGGTGTACAGACAAAACTAAATGTTTTGGTTGTTTCTTTTTACGGCATATCAACCCTATTCGGGCCATTTAATTCCGAGTCATTTTGATACTCGGTTTACTTAGTACTTCTGCTGCTTAAATGGTCCTATCTAAATATTGCACAAGCTCATCACTGCTTAACTTCGGTGAATTGCGGTAACGATGCTTTCATCAAAGCTAATAGTGTTGCATACTGACCTTTCACAGTACCAATCAGCATATATTTATATACCTTTTTTCTTCTTTACTCTGGTCGTATCTTCTTCTGGCCGGATTTGCTATTCTGATCGTCTATCATCTATCTTGTCTGGTCTAGCGTCTGGTGTTGACTTTCTTGGGGGTCGGGTCTGGTTTCTGTTAGGATTTCCTTTATCAGAAGCCCTGTTCATTGTTAGTTTTAGGTAATAAACCAGACTTCGATTTACGTTGATGTTACTTATTTATAAATCCCCAAACCAGGACAATCTGCCAGATCCTACATCTTGCTAGCTCAGCTTCTAACTCCTAACTGACTTAAACTTACTATATCCTTAAACCGGAAGAGGGCCTTTCTATGGGGGTTCCGGTTCTCACGATTTATCCCCGGAAAGCAAGGTCAGAGTGAGGTCAAGCGCTGTCACTC
>CM042148.1:97413627-97436703 GCA_023376005.1 Doryteuthis pealeii | reverse complement strand
ATTCCCATCTCTCTTCTTTTTATATACCTGAGATTGCAAAAAGTTATATATAATATTTTACCAACCCTCCAGCACGAGCAGGATGTGACACAAGTCTATTCTTAGCTGAGTTCAAAGAGGTTTTAATTCAGAGGTTTTCTTCTCTTAACAATGTTGCCTAAACCAAAGTTAAAAGCCCAGTCTTGCCCCTACTATTTACCCATAGCTAGAGAGAGTAGATTCATACCTTTCCCAAGGGTATTAGCGCTAATGAAATGCATTACACGTCCATATTTATCTCGGGGACGAGTCCATTTCCCAGGACTTTAACCATTACCACGACGCGCTTCCCTGCATGAAGTATATATTGTATACAATAAATTAAATCGTCGGGCGACCTAAATCGGTATCAGACCATTCGTGGAGAGTCTATCCCTTTCACTACGCTAGACCAAGGAATTGTTTGCTTTGTGGAGCGCCACACCTACCATAGCTCCTACTTTACCACAACAATCCCTTGCCTACTCATACCTTGGTGCCGGATTATTGGGCCGCTATCGAACTAGACCAGTGTTCTATGCAACGCTCTACCGACAGAGCTAACCCGCCCTGGCATACAATAATATGGCGTAAAACCAACCAACCAACCAACCAACCAACTAAGAAAATCCAAATCCACACCAAACACACATACAACCCGCAAACAAACAACCCATGTGTGCATCTTATCACCCTCATCTCAGACGCCTACTAATTGCACTCGTTACAAACACCACAAAACCATTCAATGTCTCCCCTTTTGCCTGTTGTGTTCTTTATATTAGCGACACAACAATACGCATTATAACTCCACACTTATCTCCTGGTTAAGCGTATTGGCAATTGCTGCCTACAAGAGACACTGTTAATATCAAAATTATGCGAGCATAACTTCTCCATAAGCTTTCACGGCCTGAAACTATCAAAGCATAAGCGGATATGAATGAATTAAGTTTATATTTTGCCTTGTTTACGGGTGCAGGCGTTAAACAGTATCTATATTTCTGTTCTGCCACTCAGGTCGTACGTAGTTAAATTTAAATACGCCACATGCCCTCTAAAAAAAGGCCAGAAAATATATTCCCCACCCTTACCCCATTATATTTTTAGTGAATTTTTCGGTGAAAGACCAGCACAATTATATAACTCTTGTGTGTTATTTCACTAGCGCGGCAAGTATCGCTGGGCTATTTATTCCACTATATTTACATCAGATAGAGGGAACATGATAGCCACCATTAATAGCAGAAGATCGCCTACCAGCACAGTAGAAATATAGACAGGAAAGAGGGAAGGAGTGAAACAGGAAAGACAGAGAGAAATAGCTAAGAGATTAAGCTAGAGAGAGGGAGATAAACAGAGAGAGAGAGAGAAGATGAGAGAGGGAGAGAGTGATACAATATAAAACATATATAGAGAAGAGAGAAGAGAGGAAAAGATAGAAAAAGTGAAAAACAGAGAGAAAAAAGGGAACAAAATATCTAAATATTATATAAAAAACGGGGCCCCCCCCCCCCCCCCCCCGAGAGGGATTCAATATAAGAAACAGAAAGAAAAATCAAGAGAGAGAGGGAGAGGAGAGAAAGAGAGAGAGAGAAAAAAAAAATTAAAAGAGTGAAAGATAGAGGAAAAAAAAGAGAAAAATATTTAAAAATTATATAAAAAGACGGGCCCAAGAGAATCAATATAGTAGAAAATAAAGAAAAACACACAGAGAAGAGAGAGAAGAAGAGAAAAGAAAAAAAGGAGAGAAAGAGAAGAAAAGTAGAAAAGAGATAGAGTAAGATATATAAGTGTGGGTGACGGTAGAAGAGAGATGAGGGGAAGGGACGCGTAGTGGAAAGAGAATATAAGAGAAAAAAAAAGGAAAATTTTGGAGCGAAAAGGGATATAGTAAAAAGGGTTGATATAAGCAGCAAAGAGAATGATGTATAGAGCAGATATATACCATATCTAGAGAACGAGAAAAAAGAAACAAAAGAACAGAGAAGGGGATATAAAGACGGGAATATCGTGTAGATAACCCATTCTCTCTCTCTCACTCACTCTCTCTCTCTCTCTCTCTCTCTCTATATATATATATAATATATATGGTGTGTGGGTTGTGTGTGGTGTGTGTTGGCTGTCAACTCGTCACGAGTAAGTACCATTTCCTGTCCTGTTTTTCTCATACTTAATCCCAATAAAGTGACACTAGTAACCTGTTTTTCTTAGTAAACACCATCATATATATCAATTTTTCTTTGTGTGCGCAACATTTCTACATTTTTTCTATTATTATTATTAATTTGATTATAATTTAAAAATAATAATAGTTTGAATAATGTACATCATGGATAAACTCCTGACCTGAAACACGTTAATTAATATTGAGTAAAAAATATCCTATATATCCATTCTATTACCTCTTCCATTATTCATTTTTTTCAATCATACCGTCGTTCACTTCCAGTTCATATATATATATATATATATATATTATATATATATATATATATTAGAAGAGAAGGAGAAATATAATTTCTCTTGATTCAAACAAAAAGTTCATGTAGTTATTTACCTAACCTGTTTGCTCCGTTATACGTGACCCAATCACGCGATGGACAATCCAACAAGCATCAACTCTCACCTGTAGAACGGACGTGGACAGCCATTAACCATTACCCCATTTGGAGTTCCCCTGATATCCTACCCGTTTCCACAGTCGTAAGCTTTATGCTTCAAGCTAAATCTGTCGTAAAGAACCTATTCCTTACCTGAAAATATTTAGACATAAAAAGTAAAGACGCGGTGGCCTAATGTCGGTATCAGCCAAACAGCAAGCCTCTATCCCTTTTCCGTAATGCTAGACCAAAGAATTATTTACGGTCTGAATGGGAGCCCATTATCTACCACCAGCCACTCTCTTTACCGTACAGATCCCTGTGCATATTCCTACACTGTGCGGCCGGTATAAAACCCGGATCCTTTATTCTTAGCAGACGCTCTACTGACTGACTGAACCGCCCGCCATAATAAAAGATGAGGACAACATCTGAAATATAAAAATTATTCAGCCTCGTAACAAGTTTGTACCGGCTCTCGTTTCCATTCTTACAAGCGATTTGACCCGTTACATCAAACGAGCGCTCTAAAGTATTTATTATTGTAATTGAATGCTAGAAAGCCTAAGAAGAAAGAGCCTCGAAGCAGCATTCGTTTAAAGCAGCAATTGCGTATTTCTGTCTCTTCACACGCATGCGCACTTACTAGCCACAAGCATGACCCATCTTTTCTAATCTTATATTTCATTTGAAAAAAAAATACCCACAGAGTTCATGTGACGCAGACAATTAAAAACCTGACGATGTGAACTTTTAGTTTCGTTACTATTCAATTTCATCAATTCTGACTTGGAGTGCAGTCCACCGTGGCAGGAAAGGTTTCTTCTCAAAACCTCGGGCTATTTCTGCATGTAGGCCCCACAACATTGTGTTGAGACAAGAAATAACTAAAAAGTTGATTTGAAAAATTTAAAATAAACATCATATTACGATGGCTGTTCAAAATCATTACCTAACTTTTCTCTTATGAAAGCGCAAGAACACGAAGTTAAGCAGCGATCAGCCTGTTCAATACTTAGTGGAGTGTCAATTTCAGAAACAGCGACGAATTTTGTTGAGACAGAAAATAACTTAGAGTTTATTTGAAAAATTAAAATAAAACATCAGATGTACATGGCTGTTCAGAATCAACCCGTACTTTTCCTTTTGATGAAAAGCGCAAAACAAAGAATTAATCAGCGATCAGCCTATCAATACTTAGATGGGTGACAATTTCAAAACAGCAAATGAATTTTTGCTGCATACAAAAAATAACTAAAGTTTATTTGAAAAATTAAAATAACATCAGAGTACTATGGCTGTCAAAAATCATTCCCCTTAACTTTACTTTTGATGAAAGGCAAAGAACAACAACTAAGCAGCGATTCAGCCTGATCAATACTTAATGTGACAAATTTCAAAACAGCAACAATATGTGTTGAACAATAAAATAACTAAAGTTTATGGGAAACTTAAAATAAACATCAATACGATGACTGTTCAAAAACATTAAAACATAACCTTAACGTTAATTTATGAAAAGCCAGTTCCTGCAAAGATCGCCGAAGTTGAGCAGCGACAGCCTGGTTAATACTTAGATGAGTTACGATTCAAGAAACAGCAATGGAAATTTTGTGTTGAGACAAAAAATTAACTAAAGTTTATGGAAAATTAAATAAATAACAAGTTACTGTTTCTTACTTTCTTTACCTTTACTTCTATGTCGTCTTTTCTTCTGTCGGCTTGGTTCTTATCTATAACATCATTGTCGACTCTTCTAAGTATGACTTTCTGACTCGGTCTAGTTCTGTAGATTTCTCCTTAATCAAACCCTATGTCATTGTTATTTTTTAGGTAATAAACAACAAGACTTCGATTTACTTTTGATGCTTACTTATTGTAAAATCCCCAAATAGAACATCTCGCACATCCCTACGACCTCGACTCCACTTGCTATACTGACTGAAAGTTAATTACTATCCTTAAAACTGGAAACAGGTTTCTGCCTTCTGTTCTCACGATTTATCCCCGAAGCAATGAGAGTATCAAAGCGCCGTCCTCACTCTTCAAGGCCATCAGTCACTCATCGCTATTATATTTTCTACACTATTCCATAATTATTAAGTATCTAATTAATTATGTAACATACGATGGCCTATTCAAAAAAACATTAGACATAACGATTTACGCACATAAAACCACACACTACTTACAAACATACACCAGCAAATAATCGAAGAAAGATATCACCAAGATACAAACAGATCTTAGCCATAAGCCTCCAGTAACTGCTTTCAGAAAAACTTCTGACAAGGATCTTATACTAAATAATAGAAAACAACATCAATGTAGACGAGCAACATTCATAGTCCTCCAAAAACCAACCAACAAACCCCAATATTATATCACCAACTCCTCCGCACACAGGATTACATACAAGGTCAATTTCTTAAGCAGAGTTCAACAGTTTGAATTCAGATCTTCCTCTCCTTAGAGCGTACCTAGCCATTTCCTTCTCTAGAGCTACCGCAATTTAACCATAGCTGAGGAAGTAGGATTCATACCTTTCCTAAGCGTATACCAAGTGAATGCAATTAGCACGCAGATTTGAACTCGGAGCGTCGAGTCATTTTCCATACTTTAACCATTACACCACAACCACCAATATAGACAAAGGCTTCCAAACAAATTATTAAAAACATTTATCATTTACATTATTTTTATGAAAGCGCCGTCATGTAAGATCACGAAGTTAAGTAAGCGATGAAGCCATCACTACTTAGATGATACATTTTAGCAACATAGCAACATTTGTTAAAGCAAGAAAATAAATAGAGTTAAATTGCCAAAATAAAAAACAAATATTAGATGTACTCGATGACATTCCAAAAAACAATGCTGACATAACCATCTGACTATTACTTTTATGAACATCAGTTGCCGCAAGTCATCAAGTTAAGCATGATGAGCTTGTTGCAATATTTAGATAGTGACCATTTAAGCAGCCAGAAAACTTTAAGAAACCAGTATTCAAAAGGACTCGAATAAATGCCCGAATATTGATATGCCGTAAAAAGAAACACCAAAACATAGTTTTTGTCTGTACACCGACCTACCTATGACTTTCCTTCTCTCACCTATGTTCTTTACGCATATCAACCCTATTCGGGCCATTTAATTCCGAGTCTTTGATACTCGGTTTACTTAAAGTACTTTCTGCTGCTTAAATGGTCACCTATCTAAATATTGCCACAAGCTCATCCACTGCTTAAATCTTCGTCGAACTTGCGCACGATCTTTTCATCCAAGCGAATAGTAGATGTTATGTACATTGGTTTTGGCATGTCACTCGCCATACATCTAATATTTGTTTTTATTTTGCAAATTAACTCTATTTATTTTCTTGCTTTAATCACAATGTTCGCTACTTTGCCTAAAATAGTCACTCACTAAGTAGTGAATAGGCTCATCGCACTTTAACTTCTGTATCTTACATGAACCGGCGCTTTCACTAAAAACTAAACTGAAATATAAAATAGTTTTATTAATTTTTTTGAACATTCTCTAATGTTTGTGGTGTGTTAATTGGTAAATCGGAAAATGGACAATCGACGCCTCCGACAGTTCAAATCCTGGACGGCTTAATTGCATTTCACTAGCGCTAATACCCTGGAAAGTTATGAATCCACTCTCCCTCCAGCTATGTTAATTGCAAGTAACGCTCTAGAGAAGAAATGCGCTAGGTAACCGCTCTAGGAGAAGAGGAACTCTAATTCAAACCTGTTGAACTCTGCTTAAAAAACCTTTGTATCGTATCCTGCTCGTCGGAGGAGTTGTGATATATATATATGGTTTTGTTGGGTGTTTGAAGGCTATGATGTTGCTCGTCTACATTTGATTTTTTTCTTAATATTTCAGTATAAAATCCCTTCGTCAGAAGTTTTTCTGAAAGCCAATTCTGGAGCTTATGGCTAAGATCTGTTGTATCTGTGATATCTTTCTCCGAATTATTTCTGAGTTTTTAAGTATGTGTGTTGTTTATTGCGTAAATCGTTATGTCTCAAATGATTTTTGAATAGCCATCGTTTACTGTTACATAATTATTAATACCTAATAATTATGGCAAATTGTAGAAATCATTAATAGCGATTGAGGCCAGCTGATGGCCTTGAGAGTGAGTGACGGCGCTTGACCTCACTCTCACCTTGCCTTCCGGATAAATCGTGAGAACCAGAAGGCACAGAAAACCCTGTCTTCCAGTTTAAGGATAAAATTAACTCAGTCAGTTAGCAAGTAGGAGTCGAGCTCGTAGGATGTGCCAGATTGTCTATTTGGGATTTACAAATAAAGTAACATCAAAGTAAATCGAAGTCTTGTGTTTATTACCTAAAAACTAACAATGACATAGGGGCTTGCTTCTGATAAGGAAGAAATCCCTAACAGAAACTAGACCCGAAGTCCCCAAGAAAGTCCATACCTTAGAGAATCAGACCAAGATGTTATAAGATAGAACCAAAGCCGACCAGAAAAAAAGACGACTAGAATAAGAAGTAAGAAATAAGAAACAGTACATCTGTATTATTTTAATTTTTCCAATAAACTTTAGTTATTTTCTTGTCTCAACACAAATCATTGCTGTTTCTGAAAATCGTCACTCATCTAAGTATTATTAAACAGGCTGATCGCTGCTCAACTTCGGCGATCTTGCAGGAACTGGCTTTTCATCAAAATTAAACGTTAACGGTTATGTTTCAATGCTTTTTGAACAGTCATCGTACATCTGATGTTTATTTTAAGTTTTCAAATAAACTTTAGTTATTTTCTTGTCTCAACACAATATTCGTTGCTGTTTCTGAAATTGTCACCCATCTAAGTATTGATCAGGCTGATCGCTGCTTAACTTCGTTGTTCTTGCGCTTTCATCAAAAGTAAAAGTTAAGGGGAATGATTTTTGAACAGCCATCGTACATCTGATGTTTATTTTAATTTTTCAAATAAACTTTAGTTATTTTTTTGTCTCAGCACAAAATTCATTGCTGTTTCTGAAATTGTCACCCATCTAAGTATTGATCACTGCCATCGCTGATTAACTTCTTTGTTCTTGCGCTTTCATCAAAAGCAAAAAGTTAACGGTTAATATTTCTGGAACAGCCATCACATTCTGATGTTTATTTTAATTTTTCAAATAAACTCTAGTTATTTTCTTGTCTCAACACAACATCGTCGCTGTATTCTGAAATTGACACTCATCTAAGTATTGAACAGGCTGATCGCTGCTAACTTCGTTGTTCTTGCGCTTTCATCAAAAGCAAAAGTTAACGGTAATGATTTCTGAACAGCCATCGTACATCTGATGTTTATTTTAATTTTTCAAATCAACTTTAGTTTATTTCTTGTCTCAACACAATGTTCGTTGGGCCCCTACATGCAAAATCAGCCCGAGTTTGAGAAGAAAACTTCTGCACGGACCTGCCAACTCCAAGGTCAAAACTTGATAATTAAATAGTTAACGAAAACTAAAGTCACATCGTCACGTTTATTGTCTGCGTCAACCATAACCTCTGGTATTTTTTTTTCAAAAAAACTATAGATTAGAAAAGATGGGTCATGCTTGTGGCTACGTAAGTGCGCATGCGTGTAAGAGAAAAAATACGCATTGCTGCATTTTAACAATGCCTGCTTCGAGCCTCTTCTTCTTAGGCTTCTACCATTCAATTACATAATAAATACTTTAGAGGCGCTAGTGATGTAACGGTATCGTCGTAAGAAAATGGAAAACGACGAGCCGAGTACAAAACTTGTACGAGCTGAATAATTTTTATATTTCAGACTGTTGTCCTCATCTTTATTATGGCGCGTTCAGCTCAGTCAGTAGAGCGTCTGCCTAAGAATCACAAGGATCCGGGTTTTATACCGGCCCTCGCCAACAGTGTAGGAATAGCACAGGGATCTGTACGGTAAAGAGAGGTGCTGGTGGTAGATATGGCGCTCCATCTCAGACGCTAAAATAATCTCTTTGGTCTAGCATTACGGAAAAGGGGATAGACGCCCTTGCTGTTTGGCTGATACCGACATTAGGCCACCCCGCCGTCTTTACTTTTATGTATAAATATTTTAGGTAAGGAATAGCGTTCTTTACGACAGATTTAGCTTGAAAGCATAACAGACATCCGACTCGTGGCAAACGGGTAGGATATCAGGGGCACCCCCAACATGGGGTAATGGTTAATGAGCTCGTCCCACAGATCCGCTTCTACTGGATAGAGAGTTCGATGCTTGTTGGATGTCCCATACGCGTGACCTTGGGTCACGTAATACCGGAAGCAAACAGGTTAGGTAAATACCTACCCATGACACTTTTGTTTGAATCAAGAGCAAATTATCCATCTCTCTCTCTCTCTCTCTATATATAATATATATATATATATATATATATATTATTATATATATATAAATGAAACTGGAAGTGAATCCGACGGTATGTTAAAAAATGAATAATGGAAAGAAAGGTATAGAATGGATAATATAGGATATTTACTCAATATTACTTACACGTGTTTCGGTCAGGAGTTTATCCATGTGTACATTATTCAAACTATTATTATTTTTAAATTATCAAATCAAATTAAATAATAATAATAGAAAAAATGTAGAAATGTTCCGCACACAAAGAAAATTCGATATATATGACTGGTGTCATCTAAGAAAACACAAGGTTACAGTGTCAAATGTTATTGGGACTTAAGTATGAGAAAAAAAAGGACAGGAAATGGTCTTACTCGTGCACGAGTTGACAGCCAACACACACACACACACACACACACACATATATATATATATATATTATAAGAGAAGAGAGAGAGAGAGAGAGAGTGAGTGAGAGAGAGAGAAATGGGTCTATCTACACCGATATTTCCCCCGTCCCTTTATATCCCCCCTCTCTCTGTCTCTCTTTCTCTCTCTCTTTTTCCTCGTTCCTATAGATATGGATATATATCTTCCCTCTATCATCATCTCTCTTCTTGCCTCCTATATCCACCCCTTCTTTACTATATCCCCCTTTTCCCCTCCCCAAAATTTTCCTTCTTTTCCTCTTCCTCTATATTCCCTCTTTCCACATACGCGTCCCTCTCCCCTCTCATCTCTCTTCTACCGTCACCCACCACCTTTATATCATCTTACCCTCTATCTCTTCTTTCTACTTTTCCCTCTCTCTCTCTCTCTCTCTCTCTCTCTCTCTCTCTCTCTCTCTCTCTCTCTCTCTCTCTGTGTGTCTTTTCTTCTATTTTCTCTATATTGAATCTTCTCCTCTGGGCCCCGTCTTTTTATATAATTTTTAAATATTTTCTCTCCTTTTTTTCTCTCTATTCTTTCACTCTTTTCTATTTTCTCTCTCTCTCTCTCTCTCTCTCTCTCTCTCTCTCTCTCTCCCTCTCTCTCTCTGATTCTTCTCTGTTTCCTCTATATTGAATCCCCTCCTCTGGGCCCCGTCTTTTCTATATAATTTTAGAATATTTTGTCTCCTTTTTCTCTCTGTTCTTTCAATCTTTTCTATCTTTTCCTCCCTCTCTCTCTCTCTCTCTATATATATATATATATATATATATATCACTCTCTCTCTCTCACTCTCTCTCTCTCTCTCTCTGTCTTAATCTCCCCCTCTCTCTAGCTTCACTCTCTTAGCTATTTCTCTCTGTCTCTCTCCCTGTTTCACTCTTCCCCTCTTTCTCCTGTCTATATTTCCTCACTGTGCTGTAGGCGGAATCTTGCTCTATCTAATGGTGCTATCATGTTCCCTCTATCTGATGTAATATCAGTGGAAATAAATAGCCAGCGATACTTCCGATATGAAATAACCACACAAGAGTTATATAAATTGCTCTGGTTCTTCTCACCGAAAATTCACTAAAAATATAATGGGGTAAGGGTGGGGAATATATTCTGCACATCTTTTAGAAGGGCATTGTGCGTATTTAAATTTAACTACCGTACGAACCTGAGTGCAGAGACAGAAATATAGATACTGTTTAAAACGACTGCACCCCGTGGACAACAAGGCAAAAATATAACCTTAATTCATTCATATCACGCTTATGCTTTGATAGTTCTCAGCGCCCGTGAAAAGCTATGGACGAAGTTATGCTCGCATCAATTTTTAGATATTCAACCAGTGTCTCTTCGTAGCACAATTGCAATACGCTTAACCAGGCAGATCACGTCGTGGAGTTATAAATGCGTATTGTTGTAGTCGCTAATATAAAAGAACACAACAGGTCAACAAGGGGAGACAATTGAAAGGTTTTGTGTGTTTGTAACCGAGTGCACTTAAGTAGGCGTCTGAGATGAGGGTGTAAGATTCACACAGGGGTGTTTGTTTGCCGGGTTGTATGTGTGTTGGTGTGGATTGGCATTTTCATTAGTTGGTGTTGGTTGGTTGGTTGGTTTTACGGCATATTATTGTATGCCAGGGCCGGGTTAGCTCTGTCGGTAGAGCGTTCGGCTAGAAACCACATGGTTCCTAGTTCGATACCGGCCATCGCCAACCCAGCGTATGAGTAGCACAGGGATCTGTGTGGTAAAGTAAGGAGCTGATGGTAGGTGTGGCGCTCCACCTCAAATGCCAAAACAATCTCCTTGGTCTAGCGCTAGTGAAAAGGGGATAGACTCCCTCACCGATTGGCTGATACCGACTTTAGGTCGCCCCGACGACTTTAATTTATTGTATACCATATATACCCTTCTGCAGGGAAGCGCGTAGTGTAATGGTTAAAGTCATGGGAAATGGACTCGTCGCCCCGAGATCAAATACTGGACGTGGTAATTGCATTTCACTTAGCGCTAATACCCTTGGGAAAGGTATGAATCCTACTCTCCCTCTAGCTATGGGTAAATAGTAGGGCAGACTGGGCTCTTTAACCTTGGTTAGGCAACATTGTCTAAGAGAAGGAAAACTCTGAATTCAAACCTCTTGAACTCAGCTTAAGAAATAGACCTTGTGTCACATCCTGCTCGTGCGGAGGGGTTGGTAAATATATATATACCCTTTTGCAATACTCAGGTATATAAAAGAGAGAGAGAGAGAGAAAGAGAGAGAGGGGGGATGGGGGTCTTACTTGCTTGTTTCATTTCTACTTGTTGACTAATTCCTGCTAATTGCTTCTTCTTCTTCTTCTTCTTCTTCTTCTTCTTCTTCTTCTTCTTCTTCTTCTGTCTTGTGTGGTCACCATCTTGTCTAGGGCTAAACTTGCTAATCGTCGTCAAAATTAAAATGGAAAATATTGAGGACGATTTGCAACACATCAAAATAAATTTTGAAATTAAAATTAATTTTTAAAATACGATTCAAAATACTTTACTTTTTGGGGGGTAAGTCAGGTTAGTAATTGTTTTATTTCATTTATTTAACGAATCTTGAAATATTTTCTAAACTAAAATATTTATGTGCAGTTTGGAAAATATTTCAAGATTCGTTAAATAGATGAAATAAAACAATTACGTCAAGTAGGAAAAAAAAAGGTAAATAAATAAATTTTAAAAAAGGAAGATTTTTTTTTATTCAAAAAGAAAAGTTCGTGAGATTCTTCTTATTTTTATTTTTTAAATTTTTTTTACCAATTTTGAATCAGATTAATTTTAATTTCAAAATTTATTTTGATGTGTTGCAAATCGTCCTCAAAATTTTCCGTATTAATTTTAACGACGATTTGCCTTGTCTAGTTGACTTCTATCTGCTAGGGGTTGATCTTTTTCTTGTTTATTCTTACTTCTTTGGGCTGGGCTGAGCTGGTCATTGTCTTAATAATTTAGAAACACAAGACCTTGTTTGTTCTTGATCAATTTTCTTTTCTTCAAACCCATATTGGTAACGCCGCGGGGAGAGATGGATCCTGTCAGAGCCGACAATTACGTCTACACTCTCTGAAAACTGTCTTGCATCTGATAAACTAGCTAAACTATATCACTTTTCTGTCATGGCTCCCAAATCGAACGCCTTTAAGGGGTCAAGGGTTATTAACAGTCACCGGTAATTTTTTATGGAGACTCCTTAATTCTAAAGTTAACGATCCTTGATTTAAATATTCCTAGCTACAGGTATGTTCACAATTCATGACCTCTCAGGAATTGTAACTATATAAAACTTTTTCGGGTTATTTAATGCCGAATAAATTCATTTTGATATTTGGTTTACTGTTGTTGGTTAAATGTTTGTTTGTTTTGTTTTACGGCATATCAACCACGGTGGGTCATTTAATGCCGACAAAGATTCATAACAATTGTCTGGAAGAATTTTTTTTTAACTCAATTTTTTTCAACAAACTCTTTATTCAACCCATAGATGGGACCCTAACAAGTGCTACCACTCCGGATCAAAATGGAACTGGGGGCACTAGTGATGAAGGGATTCATATTCCCCAGACCTTCAGAACTGGAATCTCATCATCAGTTAGAGTTTAAGCTCATACCCAGGACACGAAGAACCTCAGCCACCGCCTTCTAGCACCCATATGATAAAAAAGGTTGGGGCTTGCCAGAAGGGCAATAGGTACTAGCGCTTGACATGACCAGGCGAAGTAGACCTAAGTATTGAAGGAAGACAGTCAGTGTCAAGACAACTGGTACTTATGGGAATTCAGAACAGTCCACTCATGCATTTGGGTGATTCCATTCCCTGAGTCCTGATTGGCTGCTTGGTTTGTATGATCCTCTGATGCTTCTTAAATATCCTGCCATTTTGCAGTAGTCTTTGCAGCAAACCAGAATCGTATTGGGTTACGACTGCTTGCTGTCTTGTCTTGCCAATTCGACTGTAATTGACTTAGTATGATTATTCTACACTACGTAAGGGCCAAAATGGAGTGTTGCATATCATTTGACTGCTCATCCACTAGAATTCTGTCCTTTAGCACCAGGGTCACCAGATATAGGGGCGTCATACCCTTCTGCAGAGGAATCGTTTATTCTAAAGCCCCAACCGACAGGGCCGGTTGCTTAAATGGTCACGTTGCTTAAATGATCTCGTTGAAAATAGTTATGGTTAAAATCAAATATTTACAAATGAATCAAATTTCACCATAAAGTAACCCATAATGGGTTGATATGCCGTTAAATAATTCAAAACAAAGCAAACCATATAAATATCGCAATAATTGTTGACTTACGACATTCTTCTGTAGAATAAATATGTCTTTATTTACAATTGAAAACATTTTTATTTTCTATCACATTGCTTTAACTTATACCACTGACTCAGCATATATATATATATATATATATATATATATATATATATATATATATATATATATATATATAACACAGTATATGTACTTAAATACGGTAGGAAAACTATGTGCCAAGTTATCTGAACGTTTAAGATGTCATTACTGGCATTTTTTTGGAATCTGACCTTTCAAAAATGATGGATGGTAACTTGTATTCAGGTATGTATGTACATATGTATGTATGTACCAACACATGCGCCCCAGGCACTAAACTTGCATCACATAGTTATACACGCACACACACATACAAACATATATATATAATATAATATATATATATATATATATATATATATAAGATTTATTATATTATATTATTATAATAATGATTATAATATTATATTATTAAGGAAAATAAAGTGCTCAATTACAGTTGTGAGAGCTGCATTTATTATAATAATCTATACATATACTTGGCTTGAACCCAGCGCTAACAAAGATCAATTGAATGTATAGATTATAATATATATATATATATATATATATATATATATATATATATATATATATATATATATATATACGACAAGAATCGTCAGTACAGTTTAACGAAACATGTTTAAAAGAAAAAATGCTGCCAATATATATATATATATATATATATATATATATATATATTATATATATATATTTCACACACATATATGTATGCACACACATACATTTATATGTATACATATATGGGCACATATACAACTCCCAACCCCCCCTCACAATATAAGAGCATTAAAAAAATAACCACCTCATAGTGGTTTTTCACGGAAAAAAATGGACTTGATAATACTAACACACTCCTCTACCCGGATTTTAATAGCATGTGAAAACCCTCCAAATACTCCAATTTTCATAGTTCTTCCATAATGCTCCCTTTCAAAAAAATCTAAAAACAATTTCTTCAAATAAGAAATTTTCTCCTGACGATGACCTAAGGTCGAAACTAGTTGAGAATAAATAACATATATAAAAAATATTCCCGTTTGTCTTATTACTTTTTGTTCATACTAATATATATATATATATATATATATAATATATATATATAACACACACACACATAAATATATATATATATATATATATATATATAATATATATATGTGCGTGTATGTGTGTGTGTGTGTGTGTGAAAGAAAAATATTCTCTCTTATCTAGTTTGTTTTCTAAGACATTATGTAGTAGGCTTCCTGATGAGACTAGGCTTATTTATTGAGTTCGGGTCGAAATAAATTTATAATAGTCAAATGACGGTTTGTTGAGTTAGGAAAGGTATGAATCTAACTATTCTCCCTGCAGCTATGGGTAAATAGTGTACAGACATGGCTCTTGTACAACCAGTCTTTGAGAAGTAAAACTCTGACACCTGTTAAACTCCGCTTAAAAAAATTGACCTTGTGCCACATCCTACTCGTGCAGTGGGATTAGTAAATATCTACATGTGTATTAATCAAAATAGCTTCTAGGGGTTCCACACACATATTCCCGTGAGTTTTACGTTGGCCAAAGCACATCTGAACAACCCTGTTTGTTATCGTGTAATGGTTTCCCTTGAGTTTAAGGAAACGATAAAAACCCGCAGTGAACAAGTTCTGATAAGAATGAATTGTTCTTAGCTTTTAGAATTATTTATTTCGCAAGAACATATCGTTCCAAAAATTAACGGGACCCGGTTCATATTTTTAGGACCTGTTTTGACGCACAGAAAAAATATTATTAGATTTTAAGTTTCTTTAAAGTAATAAAACCAGGAGACACCCGGTATGTTTTGGTTATCGTCGTGGAAAAGGGACACGGTGATAGTTCAAATCATGGACGAGGCTGGGTGTATTTCACATAGCGCTGATACCCTGGGTAAAGCTATCTTAATATAATGGAGATTGTGTGTTTTCCCGTCTATAACTGAAATTATATTACTACTTTACTCACAATTCCCTTAGTTATTTACATCGCATTCTACATGATTTTATTTTTATCTAAACCTCAATTATTAATAAAATTGTTTTACATTATAATACTGTTGACCATATGTACATACTAACAACAAGCAATTGTATCTATATATACAATAAAATAGCGGTTTACAGTGTGAACAGGGAGGCTAATTTGCATATTAATATTAAAAAATATGATTTTAATAAATATGTGCTTTGTATTATTGATTTCTAACTGTTTGGTTTTATATTAATGAATATGAGCAAACATCTCGGGTATAAATCTTAAAAGAAATCCATTAACAAGAAGAAATAACTGTAATTTTATTCTTTACTTCTTATATTAACTAAATAGTTAAATTAGAAAAATTTAGCAATGAAAGACGAGACTGATGAAAGAGTGAGTTTCAGTTGTATTATTTTATTATAACCCCCTCTGTTTCAAATTTTTTTATCTGCATTCTTATTTAGTTTCATTAGCCTTTCTAATTTAATATAATATTTTATTACATTAAAATTCAAATACTTTCACTCGGGTGGTGCATATATTTGCTAGTGCATCTAATAATTCTTCCTGCTGTTGGTAAATCGTAGGTTGGACAAGACTTTTTAATCCTATCATAGCGACTGGTCTAATAGAATTAAACTTCGGAAATCACACCTGTTAAACTACGCTTAAGAAATTGGCCTTGTGTTACATCCTAGTCGCATGGTGAAGTTGGGAAATAAATACAATGAACGTGATACTCTAGTGTCTAGGCATAAAATAACCCAAGACAGCTTGACGTGACGTTAGAATCAGTCAATCAATCCATCATATACATATCTATTCAGCCCCTCTGATCAATCGGCTGGTCATGTCAAGCCCTAGCATCAATATAATTGTCCCAAACCTATTATCTTAATGGCAACCACCAAGACCTTTTAATCATATATGTGCTAAAAAGCGGTGGCTGAGGGACTTCATGTCCTGGGAATGGCGTTAAACTCTATATGATGGTGAGGTCCTAGTTCTGGAAGTTTAGGGAATGTGGAGCACCACTTCATCACCATTGCTTTTTGGCCAACTCTGATCCGAAGTGGTGGTACCCATTAGGGTCCCATCTATGGGTTAAATAGAAAATGTGTTGATAAAAAAATTAAGTTTAAAACTATTGCTAGGTATCTTTCAAAACTTTGCTGGCATTAAATAACCCACTGAGGTTGTTATGCCGTAAAACAAAACAAAGAAACAAACATATCCATTCAGAAAGATCGGTTATTTTTTCCTATCCTGTGCAGGAAGGGGGTGCTGGGTTCAATGTTATAATAAGCCGAACAAAACAACTCCGACACGAGTGTTAAATATGACATAATGGACTTTAATAGATTGGACAGCCCATGGATAAACATATAAGACATGAAATACACATACAAGGAAATGAATGATATACAATAAAAAACGTATACATTAGTTCACTACAAGAACATAGAAAATAGAGATATAGGACTGGAGAGTCCATAATTTCAAGTAAACTTACTAGCGTTGTGTTGGGGGCAGAGCCCCCACACGAGAAGGGTGTAGACATAAATGTCTAACCCATGTGCATGAGGTCCCGGGGAGAAAAAGAGGGTAAGAGAGTACGAAACAGGCGCTTAAATACAAAAAGCCCCTGGTGGTCAAAAATGGGAACCCAGAGGGAAGATAACTTTTCCAAGCAAAGGGAAGACAACCCAACAAGGACTTGTTAATTATCGAAAGCAATACGACAATTCTGCATTTATAGAAACATAGTTCAATCAACATAGGCATTATTATACACGAGCAGGACCTGTGGATATACCACGGTGTGATAATGTAATCCTTACAACGTTTGGTATGTTTACTTAACAGCTATTGTAAATACTTCAATATGTAAAAAGTATAATAATCTTGATTTAACCCACTCACTCTTTTTTCTTTCTTTCCTTCTATTCATCTTTTCATCATTTTCGATTAAAACAGATAAGTGTTATTAATTCCACACACTAACCCCTGCTCTCTATCTTCCCTTAATCTCTTTCTTTCTTTCTTTCTTTCTTATTATATGTTTTTCTTTGAAGCATCCCATTTTTCTTCCCTTTCATTCTTTATAATTAAAACGGAATAGTACATTATTTAGCTGAGGTAATGACTCAGAAAGAGATAAGAATTTGGTGGATAAGCACAGCAGATAATCAGGATTTATATTTTTGCATTTCATCTTGGACGATTTGGACGGTCTCATTTTTAAGCAGAGGGTATCGCAAGATGAAAACCGTCGTACTTTTAAGGAATGTGAATATTAATATATAGATGAAAACATACACCACAGATTGATATTACTATAAAATAAAACTAAATACCATTTTTTAATTTGGGTCACAGAGTACTTCTTTTATATCTCCCATGCATATATATATATATATATATATATGTGTGTGTGTGTGTGTGTGTGTATTAACGAAACTGTTTTCAACGGTCATAATTGCAGTATTCACTTCCACAATTGCCTGTAATTAATCAATATTTTTATTAATTCATTACAATTAACCCTGAAAATCCTTTATGGTGAAACTTGAGTAGATTATTTCTATATACACCTTAATATTATATATATATATATATATATATATATATATATATATATATATATATATATATAGGTGTACCCATTTATAGAGAGCAGCATATTTATGATTTTTGTTGAAGAGCTTCCATGAAGTAGAGTTTTTTTTAAATAAATAACATTTAATAATAGATTTATCTTAACAATATGAACCCAGTCATGTTATGAGACAATTCCCAGAGTGATTGATAATAACTTGTTCCTAAGTCTGTGTGTACGGACACATCAGCCCACTCACATCACGTGCATCACAGAGACGCGTAAACACCCATACCATCCACACACATCCCCACCTTCCACACACACACACACACACACAAATATATATATATATATATATATATATAATATATGTATAATATATTATATATATATATATATATATATATATAGAGAGAGAGAGAGAGAGAGAGAGAGAGAGTTAGGAATTAATGAAAAAAACTTGTTACATATAAACCGGAAATGAAACAGACAACATTAGCTACAATAAACAATTCGAATCATTTCACAACAGAACTTCATAAACGTAAGACATCTATTTAATTCTATTAAGTTTTGATTTTTAAGTTTTAAATTTCTTATATTATTAATTCACTATATTAATTTAATACTTCCAAAGAGTCCAGCAAAAAGGAAAAGGATTTTCCATTAAGGATCTCTCTTTAAAAAAATTATTTTTCCCTTCGAGAGAAGTTCTTTGGAAAAGATTTTTTCATTTTTTTCATTAATTCCTAACTAAATAATTTAGAAGCATGCGCGAAGACTTATATTACACATTATACACACACACACACACACACACATACACACACACACACACACACCTATTAATAATGGCGATTCGCTTCAATTTTTGTATGTAACAAAAACTACGTCACTGCTTACGTCACATTACCCAAAAACGTCATAACATAGAATAAATACACTCAAAATTTGAACATGCAACATTAGACAGTCCTCATTGTTTTTTAAAACAAGTTTTAATAAATACATGACTGGTATTATATATCTATATATAGTTTGTTTTATTTTAATACATATTTAAAGTTTACATTTCAAATTGTTTTATTTTTTAATCTTTTAATGAATTTGATGATTTTACTTACTTAGGGTACAAACTTGCTGACATTGAATCTTTTTACTCACACCACTCTGGCAATATGTTTCAAAAATCTATTTTTACATCGCCCGGAGGGTGTTTTTATTTTCCTAGTATACATATATATACATATTAGATAGATTTAACAAATTTGAATTCAGAGTTTTCCTTCTCTTAGACTGGTTACTTAGCCATGGTTAAAGAGTCAAATCAATCCTACTATATGCCCGTAGCTGGAGGAATAACAGTTGGATACGTACCTTCTCCAATGGTATTAGCGATATGCGAAATGTAAACAGTTTCGTCCAGGATTTGAACTCGGGTTGACGAGTCCATTTTCAACGACACTAGCCATCACACCACGCACCTCCCAAAAGACCTATACCCGAGTGAGACAATTCTAGTTCCTGACAATGTATTTGTGGGTGTGCGTTTTTGGGCGTGTGCAAATTTTTTCAAAAAACGGGTGCACCCGGTTCCAGCTTGCCACCCTCACGTACTTTTTTTCTTTTTTTTGTATTTTTGTTTGTTTGTTTTTTGTTCCGCTTGACGTTTTGCTCTTATCGTTCCTGGCAAGGCGCACCACCCCCTGATGGCTTAATAATAAGCGAGATAAACATGTAAAGGCACTGATCTTTCCTTCTGATGGAAGTGCTGATATTCGGGCGCAGATACGCTCTTAAGTCGGCCACCACCAAAAAAAAAAAAAAAAAAAAAAATGGCCCGGGTTGGCGGGGTTGCACGGCTTGATCTGTGACACGAGGCTAAGACGCACATTAACTAAATGCTCAGTCGTGGGTGGTAAATTTTCCCCGTTAGCTTATTTTACTTATCTTTGATTGTCTCCACGTGCGTGTAACAGACAGTAACGTCTCTGTGATTTTCTCATTCTTGTTGCGTGTAAATTCCTTTCTGTTTTACGCGCGTTCTTTTATTTTTTCCGCATTGTCCCCACCCCACCCCACCCCCCTTTTTGCATATTTTTCAACTGCTCTGAGTTGTAAATAATCACGTCATTTGTATGCATTTGTATTCCCCCCCCCCCTCCAGCTATGTGTCAAAAAATAGTAGGGCAGACCGGACTCTCTAGCCTTGGTAGACCAAGCAGTCTGGGTGATTTTGCTTAGGTTATTCATAATATCTGAAAAATTATATAAAGATTAAATTAAAAACAAGAAAGATATCAGTCTTAAATAAAATCTATTTTATGGGCCACCATATATTTATTTTATAAAATTTCTAAAAAAAAATATATATAATACATTCTAATAAATTTTATTTTGTTAAAAATTTATTAATTAAATCATCATCATCATCATCATCATCCCCTCTATACATAATTCCTGTACTCTCTTTTTTCCATCCCTATTGCCCTTATGGCAAGCCCCAACCCCTTTTTATCATATGGGTGCTAGAAGGCGGTGACTGAGGGTCTGAATGTCCTAGGAATGACGTTAAACTCAATCTGATGGTGAGGTTCCAGTTTTGGAGGTTTGGGGGAATGGAGCACCCCTTCATCACCATTGCTCCCTGGTCCACTCTGACCCGGAGTGGTAGTACCTGTTAGGCTCCCATCTATGGGTTACATATTTATTAAAAAAATTGTATTATCCATTAAGAATGAATTTACTTCAAAACTTAATCGGCATTAAATGACCCACTGAGGTTGATATGCCGTAAAACCAAATCAAACCAAATGTACTCTCTTTCTTTCTTTTTTTCTTTTTTCTTATATATTTTTCTGTGTACCATGTCCTTTTCTTTTCTTTCTTTATTTACGATAAAAAACGGGATGGTTCATTATTTAGCTGAGGTATCGTCACTCATAATTATTTAGAATTCGGTGGATAAGCAACACAGGGTAATCAGGATTTATCTATTTCTAAAGATAATAATGGTCGTACACTTAAGGAAAACGAGTATCAATATATATATATATATTCACCAACCCCTCCGTTCAAGCAGTAAATGACACAAGGTCAATTTTTTAAGAGGATTTTAACAGGTTTCAGTTGAGAGTTTTCCTTTTCCTAGATTGATTACCTTGCCAAGGTTAAAGAACCCAATCCACCTTACTATTTATCTATACCTGGAGGGAGATTAATTCGATGCATACCTTTCCCAATGGTATTAGGGCTATGTTTAATGTAAACAGCCTCATCCAGGATTTGAACTCTGGTCGACGATTCCATTTCCTACAACAATAATCATTACACCATGCGCCTGTTCAAGTATCATATATATATATATATATATATATATATATATATATATATATATATTTACCAACTCCTCCACACTAGCATGATACGACACAAGGTCAATTTCTTAAGCGGAGTTTAACAGGTTTGAATTTAGAGTTTTCCTTCTCCTAGATTGGTCACCTAGCCAAGATTAAAGAGCTCAATCTGTCGTGCTATTTGCCCATAGCTGGAGGGAGAGTAGGATTAATACCTTTCCCAGGGGTATTAGCGCCATGTGAAATGCAAACAGTTTCGTTCAGGAATTGAACTCGGGCCGACGAGTCGATTTCCTAAGACTTTAACCTTTAGACCACGCGCCTCAAGTATCAATATATAGACGAATTATAAATACATGAGTGTGATCTTCCTGGCATCTGACATGTTTCGCTACGAGGATAGTGTCATGAGAATGAATTTATTAGTACACAAAAGAAAATGGCTTTAGAAGATGATGAAGAAGATGAAGAGAAGACAAAAGAGAAAAGGCTGAAAGAGATGAAAAAAATTAGAAAGATGTGTGTGCTTAGAGTGGAAGGATGCTTATGGGGGAAGGATGCTGAGAGGGGAGTGAAGCTGAGAGGGGAGGGAAGCTGGGATGCAGACTAAGAAGGAAGACGGTGTAATAACGGCATTTTCGTACAACAACAAACGAATTCTTGCCTATCTATCAACAGTAAGTCACCCACTCGCATATCACCACGACTATTACGAAGACGATTTAGCATAGTTGAGAGGTCATAAATAGTAGATGCTTGTAGAGGGCACCGTACTGGATTAGGGCGTGTCGTTGAGTTAAAGTATGTGAAGAAAAAAAAAGATTCGACGCACAGTGAATGGGGAGGTGGTGAGTGGACAAATGACAAATGAAATCAGTCAAGTCGTTTGTCTGTTCGAAACGAGAGAGAAAACAACTCAGTAGCTAATGAGGTGACGTGGATATGACAAGAAAGAAAGAGAGAAATTTATAAAAAGAAAGGACAAAAAAGGAGGAAAAAAAGCAGAAATAAAAACTAGTTGATGTAAGCGTTTATAGGTATGAAATAATAAGACGTGGAGATGCTTTTATTGATATCAGAAAAATATTTGTCGACACTTAGCGTTTTGATTGGTAATTTACAGTATCGAACACATATTCAATATATATATATAATATATATATATATATATATATATATATATATATATATATTGAGGGTTATCATAGGGATCACGATTCAATGAATGGAATGAAAGGAATAAAGAAAATGTTTATTAGTAAAACAAGGGTCTTTCGTCCGGTGCTTGTCAAGTTATACAC
>CM042148.1:97383627-97408627 GCA_023376005.1 Doryteuthis pealeii | reverse complement strand
TTCTTTCTTTCTTTACACCTTCTACTACAGCTACACCCCCTCTCCCTCCTTTATAGTTAACCTCTTCCTATCCCTGCCCACTCTCACTTCCTTAATTCACCTGCCTTTCTTTCACCTTTTCTATTCCTCCTACATTTCTCTGCATATCCACCCAACATTGCGAACCCTAATCATAACATATTCTTTTTCTTCCCGTCATTCCTTCTTTTCACAACTTTGTTCAACTCTCACTGAACCTCTACTTCCTCCCCTCCCTCCTTCCTTTCTTTCTTTCTTCCTTCCTCTTTTTTTCTTTTCTTTTCTTTTCTTTTTTCCTCTTTTCCCCACAAATCGCATATCAATCCTGAACATCTTCCGGTCCCATAGTTCCGGGTTTGAATTGCGGAGTTATTCATTCGAGAAACCCAAAACAGTCACTCGGAAAGAACGCCCGAGTTAGAATGCACAACAACAACAACAACTACAGCAACAACTACACCACCACCAACAACAACAACAACAACAACAATATAAACAACAAGCTCAGTGCAAGGTGAGAATATATATCGTTAAATAATAACAGAGCATTCAAGACAGAAAAGTCGATTTTTCAAGAATAGAATTGTCCGATATTGAGAGTAATCTTTTTTAGTTTCATTTATTTTTATTCTTTATTTATTTATTTATTTTTTTAATTTTTTTTTTTTTTTGTTATTGTTTTTACATTTTTGTGGTTGAGAGGGGAGGAAGTTTAGTTTTGGTTTAGTCTTATTTTTTTTCTTTCTTTTATGTCGATTGATACAATCGGCAGAAAAAGTTCAACAGCAATTGTTGACGCAACGAAAAAAAAAAAAAAAAAGGAAAAAGAAGAACGAATGAAATATTGCGATTAATAAATTTTGAGATAATTTATTTAGATTCGTTTGACGTCTTTTTTTCTCTTCTTTTTTCTTTATTTTTCCTTTTCATTCCTTTTTCAATTCCTTTATCTTTATATAAAAAAGAAAAAGAAACTCTTAATTTTCGTTCCTTTCTTTCGGGATTGTTCATTACTTCTTTCTTCTTTTACTTCGTCTTCTTTTATTTCCCTTCCATTTTTTCATCATCATTATATGGACCTCTTTTCCTTTCTTCTTCTTCTTCTTCTTCTTCTTCTTCTTCTTCTTCTTGTATTTCTCTTCTTCTTTTTCATTATCCTCCTCCTCTGCTTCATCATCATTATCATCATCTTCTTCTTCTTCTTCTTCTTCTTCTTCTTCATATGGACCGCTTTTTTCCTTCTTCTTCTTCTTCTTCTTCTTCTTCTTCTTCTTCTGGACCGCTTTTTTCCTTCATCTTCTTCTTCATCATCATCATATGGACCGCTTTTCTTCTTCTTCTTCTTCTTCTTCTTCTTCTTCTTCATATGGACCACTTTTTTCCTTCTTCTTCTTCCACATTACATAGAACACCTTTTTCTGCTTTTCCCTTCATTATTCATCTTTCTTCTGCTCATTACTATTTTCTTTTTTATTTACCGTTTTCTCCATTACAATCTTCATTGACAATTTGTTTCATTTTGCCTTAGCGTAATGGTTAACGTCCTGGACTACGACACTGTAAGTGAATTCGAACTCCAGTCATAAAATTATATTCACTTTCGGACTAATACCCTTGAGAAAGGTATGAATCACGTCATTTCCAAGCTATAGGTTAAATAGGATTGTTCTTTAACAGGATGGATTGAGAGATGTAGCAAAAACGCGTTAAAATGAAATTTAGGACTAACGCATTCAGAAAATAACATTAATGTAGCAACAGAAAAATTAATATACGACCATAAAATATAGTCATTTAATTTTGTGGGTGAAGTGAAAGAAAAGTGAATTTGAATAAAATTACAAATTGTGAACGAAGGCAAAATACGGCTGAGAATTTTAGCGCAACGAATATACTTATTAAGGATTAAGTCAGTGTGTCCAGCTGGGAGCCTCAACGTTCCTGGTTCGATACCGGCCCTCGCCAACTCAGCGTATGAGTAGTACATGGAACTGTGCGGTAAAGTGATGAGCTGATGGTAGGTGTGTCACTACGCCTCAGACGCTAAAAAAATCTCCTTGGTCTAGTGCTAGTGAAAAGGGGATAAACTCCCTCGCTGTCTGATGCCAACTTTAGGCCACCCCGACAACTTTACATTTTTATTCTGTACACATCATGCTTGCATGCGAGCAAATGGGCATAGATGTATGTATTCACTTGTGTATGGGCGTGTTGCGAATATATATATAAATATATATATATATATATATATATATATATATATATATATATTTTAAGTATATATATATAAATATATATATATATATGTGTGTGTATATATATATATATATATATATATACTTTTTGACTCTTCCTCTTATATTTTGAGGTAAGTTGACTCGATCATTCCTCCTGAAGCGGGTTTTATGTCAGCAGCACATAACGGGTGTCCTGGACACATTTCCTACTTTTAAACCTGACCATATGTGTTGTGTGTGCCAGTGCTTGCCTGCTGACGGCCGGGTTTCTCATTCAAGAACGGTCCCATCCGAGAAAAAATCTCATATGTGCGACAGGGCGCGTAAAAGAAAGACTGGACCCCAAAGCCATCTGCGTGCTCACAACCGAACTGCCTGCTTGTTGAAATGGCTTTCTTCTGTGAAGAAGTGGCAATCACTATATATATATATATATATATATATATAATATATATATATATATATGCATGATTTTTACTGGCCTATTTAACAGACGCGAAAGGAGGAATTTGAAAAAAGTGAAAACAACAAAAATTTGTTAAACGGGCAGATCCTACTAATAAGATAGGGTGTGAGGTCTTCAAATTAGTGAAAATCAGGAAGCAAGGAAATGCCGAAATAAATTTATACTTGTACCGAGGTATCCATTTATCGCACACACACACACCTATCGTTCCCGCTAGGAGAGTCCACCATATATATATATATATATATATATAATATATATATATATATATATGAGAAGTAAATACACAAACGAGTGTTTATGATATGGCTTTTTTTTAGCCGACAATCTTTGGGAGAATATGTCCTTAATTGAAGTCGTACCTAATTTTGAAAGTTAATTAATTAATAATTAATTAATTAGGCGGGAATACCTATTCAAATGTGAGGCTAAACAAATCGAGAAAAATCAATCTCTGAATGTACATTTCGGCCTATTAGGCCTCATCAGCAGAGCTATAGATAGGAAGACCGCCTTGTGCGTGATTCGAACCCTGACTGTAAAGCTGACAGGCGAGAACTGTAATCCCTACACCAATCGACTTTCCTATAGATTTCGTTTTGTTTAGAAGGAGGTTAAAATTCCTCTTATGTGACTTTTTCTACACGACAGTTATGAGAAGTAAATACACAAACGATATATATAATATATATATATATATATATATATATATATATATATATGAGTTTCTCATTGCGGTCTGCGCATGCGTGCTTATAGGTAGCACTGCAGTGTTCATTCGATCATAGTTTGAGTCTGATCAAACCAGTTTGCATGTTTTTCTTTATAGAATAAACATGGCCACTCCACTGGCAGTATTCACCAAGGATGAATAAAGAGCAGTGACCCAATTTCTCTGGTCGGCAGGAGTGTCAGGAGCTGAAATTCATCGGAGGCTTTTTAGAACAATAGGGACAGTGTGTATGAATGGATGGAGAAGTTTAATATACCCAGACAAGAGTGACACCCACGATTGAAGATGTGAAAGAAGCGTTGCATAAATGTTGCATGGTCAACTGGAAAATCATTTTCTTGGACAGAATGTTACTAGAGCAAATGCATTTGAAAAAGAAAACCTTATAAAACATAATGTACTTGCTTATCTGATGCTCTTGTGTAAGTACATCGAAAAATCAAGCGAGGGAATAACTTTTGACAGTCCCTCTCATAATATATATATATATATATATATATATATATATATAATATAGAGATTTTTGAAGGCAATTGACTATGGAATATGTATTGAAAATTATATTTATTTACCTTGTTTTAATTTCTAAAATTTCGGAATAAAATTCCATCATCAGAGTTATGAAAAAGTACTAGGTGTTTTTTTATAGTACTTATCCACGGCCAGATGGTGTAATCAATTGCCTTCAAAAATCTCTCTCTATATTATATATGAGAGAGAGAGATTTTTGAAGGCAATTGATTACACCATCGCCGTGGGATAAGTACTATAAAAAAACACCTAGTACTTTTAATAACTCTGATGATGGAATTTTATTCCGGAAATATTTAGAATTAAAAAAAAAAGGTAAATGAATATAATTTTCAACACATAATTCCATTGTCAATTGCCTTCAAAAATCTGTTATATTACGCCACAATGCTTCAAACAAACTATTAAAAAACTTATATATATATATATATATATATATATATATATATATATATATATATTTATATATATATATTATAATGTGTTAAAGGCTATCATGATATAAGCAATATAGCGATCTACACAATATACTGAATGAGAGACTAAAAGGTTATCTTTATTCCCCCCTCTTGTCTAAGATATTCCATATTCTATATCTATTCCCGACTTATTTAATTTACTATTTGACTTTTAATCAATTTCGGGTGTAAAACCAGAAAAGGCACGGACGAAAAGGGCCCTTATTTTTATAAATAAACATCCTTTTTCACCCTTTCTTCCATTTAATCTCCCATTTCAGTATAATTGGCAGCATCACTAATTGAATTATACATTTGAAGCCCTTTAACAATCATTATAAATTTGCCTTCTCAACAATTTAGAAATAATTATAATCAGTACTACAATATATAATACTATCGTGAGCCCGCTCCCCCTGTTTGTGTGTGGGTGTGCAAACTCCTGTGCTCGTGGTGTGCTGCTCCCGAAGTATGAAAATGAAACCCAAAGCAGACTCTTAATGTCCAAATAAAATATTCTCCTCCCTCTACCAGAGTGCCGTAGTATGTTGAAAGATTTAACACAGGGACCATCAGTCTCTGAAAGCCTATTCTCTACTCGTGTGTCTGGAATTATCCAGTAGTCTTGAAATACATCAAAAGGTCTAATTCGAGGAAATAATTCTTTATTGGGAGACTCCTAGTCGCGGTCCTGCAAAGACTGCACTGTGTTTTGACCAAGAGTTTGTCCTGTGTGGACATTGGTACATTGTATAATTTGCACTGGTATCGTATATCGATATTATTTAATACTTACTGGATACTACATACTATAATATAATCATCTCCTGGGGTGTGTGGTGTGGGGTGAGTGTGTGTGGTNAAGAGAGAGATAAGGTGCTCACATTATGATATAAATTTTATGTTATTTGTTAAAATCTCAGTCCTCTTTCAACGGAATATCAATAGGAATTATAAAATTAAAGTAATCCTAACATTTTTCGATAAACAGTATTGGTGTTTTGTTTTTCTTTTTTAATCTTTTTTAAAAGATTATTAGATTCCTTTTGCGCAATTATCTTTACAATAATTTTCTTCAGCATGTGAGTTCTAAACATGGAGTTTGAGCGTCTTAAAAGCGACGGGTCTGTTGTTAAAATACCCGTAATCACTCGTGAAAAATAGAAACCCAAACATTTCATTGTAAGTTATTTGTTTGTCTGCTTTGATATTAAAGATTAGTTTACTGAGTATCTTCTAGTGTAATGATCACAAAACCACAGAAAGCAGTGCACGTTCAAGAGGATAGAACGAAAAATAAGAAAACCAGAAAAAGAAAAAAGAAATGAACACCTGCATTTGTTAGCTGACTCCTTCTAACATGAGACATAGATAGCTATAACTTTAGGTATCAACGATAAATAACGAACCAACGACGTTGAAAGTTCTTTATATCTTCTTTTGATGTCGTAAATGTTAACGTTCCTTTTTCCTGGCTTTCTGTGATGTTTGTTATAATTACATCGACACCGCCGCCATTTTTTTCTTTTTTGTGCAGATCTTTATTATATTAATAAACTCGACATTATGCATCTTGAATTGGTCGTTATTATTTTGAAAATATTCTCCACAATGTTCGCTTTCGGATTATTTTCTCCATCGCTCTCCGATTTATTCTATTTTATTTTTTTCTTTTTTCTTTATATCATTATCGTCTCTATCGTATATTTATAGGTGGTTTTCTTTCCCTTCTGCCTGATCATTTTATCTTTATTATTCGTACGATATTATTTGTCATTTTATAATCATAGAATATAATATCTCCACTATCAGCGTTCGGAAATAATGAATCATGGGGTGTTTTCTAGCGTTAAATGAAATTCAACTTGATGAGAATACATTGTTATACAGTGTGCAAAGCAATATATCTGAAACAATTGCTTGTTTTGCTTTTTGTTTTTTTTTTTGTTTTTTTCTTATTTCTATTTATTTATTTATTTTACTTTTTTATTTTCGAACCTTATGTATCTCTAAGAAATGCAGAGAGTTATTTAAGCAAAGCTGAAATTCGTTTCTACTTGGTGAAATAAATCAGTATCAACAGAAATTCGAGGTAAAATTTTCAAATATTCTCTAATGTTTTTTTTTTCTTAAACAAGAGAAATTCATGTTATTCGCCGTACCGGAGTTTTTTAAAGATAGAGAATACGTAGAATACATTTTCATTCTCTCTCTCTCTCTCTCTCTCTCTCCCTCTCTCTCTCTCTTCTCTCTGTATATCTACATACATACACACACACAAATATATATATATATATATATATATATATATATATATATATATATATATATATAGTATCCAATTGCCGCTTTAACATTCCAAAAGTGCTCAATATATTAAAAGAACAGAGACAGTAATAATACTAATATTAGAATAGACATATATATATATAAGAAATAAGTTAATCCACAGACACGTGTTTTGAGGTTCACCCTCCTCTCACATTGGGACTACACTTTAACAGCTACCTCTAGCCGGGATCGAGACCGGACTGAATTTTCGTCTGCCAAGTCTTTTACCCATCGGCTATTAGCAGCTTGTCAAATATAGGAGAATATTAAATTGATACATTTCTAAGCGGAAATGAATTCACAAGAGTCCTCTAAATATATATATATTACGAATATATTGAGCCCTTTGGAAATCTCACTGGAACGGCAAGGAGAAAAGAAAAACCTATTCATTTACCAGCTGAGACCCTGAACAATGAAAGAATAGCCAAGAAGCAACATGGTGGCTGGTTGTTGCTTTATGGCATATCAATCTTTTTTCGGGTGATTAAATTCCGAATCAAATCATTTAGAGGAGGAAATGTCTCTGGTTGCTTACAGTACCTGCTGCTGCTTAAGGTGTTCACCAAATAAATTATTGAACAGGTTGATCACTGCGTAATTCCAGTGACCTAGCGAGAACGCGATACTTTCAGCGTGACTTGACCGAAATAAAAAAGAAACTAGGTGAGAAGAAGGAAAGTCATAGGTAGGTCGGTGTACAGACAAAACTAAATGTTTTGGTTGTTTTTTTTACGGCATATTCACCCTATTCGGGCCATTTAATTCCGAGTTCATTTTGATACTCGGTTTACTTAAAGTACTTTCTGCTGCTTAAATGGTCACCTATCTAAATATTGCACAAGCTTAATCACTGCTTAACTTCGGTGAACTTGCGGTAACCGATGCTTTCATCAAAGCTAATAGTGTTGCATACTGACCTTTTCACAGTACCAATCAGCATATATTGTATATACCTTTTCTTTCTTCTTTACTCTGGTCGTATCTGTCTCTGGCCGGATTTGCTATTCTGATCGTCTATCATCTATCTTGGTCTGGTCTAGCGTCTGTGTTGACTTTCTTGGGAGGTCGGGTCTGGTTTCTTTAGGATTTCCTTTATCAGAAGCCCTGTTCATGTTAGTTTTTAGGTAATAAACACAAGACTTCGATTTACGTTATGTTACTTTATTTATAAATCCCCAACCAGGACAATCTGCGCAGATCCTACATCTTGCTAGCTCAGCTTCTAACTCCTAACTGACTTAAACTTACTATATCCTTAAACCGGAGAGGGCCTTCTATGGGGTTCCGGTTCTCACGATTTATCCCCGGAAAGCAAGGTCAGAGTGAGGTCAAGCGCCTGTCACTCACTCTCAATAGCTGCACTAATCGCCATTATGATTTCTACACTATTGCCATAATCATTAGGTATCTAATAATTATGTAACAATAGTAAATGGTTGTCACATTGATTTTTGACATGTCATCGTACATCTAATATTTGTTTTAATTTTACAAATTAACTCTATTTTCTTGCTTTAATGTTCGCTGCTGTTTCTGAAATTGTCACTCATCTAAGTATTGAATAGGCTCATCGCTGCTTAACTTCACTGATCTTATAGGAACCGGCGCTTTCACTAAAACTAAATGTAAATGATAAAAGAGTTTTATAATTTGTTTGAAGCATTGCGTTTATATTGGTTTGTTGTGGTGTACTGGTTAAAGCCATGGAAAATGGACTCGTCGCCCCGAGTTCAAATCCTGGACGTGCTAATTGCATTCCAGTTAGCGCTAATACCCTTGGGAAAGGTATGAATCTTAATCTCCCTCCAGCTATGGGTAAATAGCAGGACAGACTGGGTTCTTTAATCATGGCTAGGTAACCGCTCTAGGAGAAGGAAAACTCTGAATTCAAACCCGTTGAACTCCGCTTCAGAAATTGACGTTGTGTCGTATCCTGCTCGTGCGGAGGAGTTGGTAAATATATATATTGGTTTGTTGGTTGGTTTTGAAGGCTATCACAATGCAAGTGTAAAAAAACTGAGCTAAATGATGTTGCTTGTCTACCTTTGATTTATTTTCTTAATATTTCAGTATAAAGATCCCTTCGTCAGAAGATTTCTGAAAGCCAAGTTCTGGAGCTTATGGCTAGGATCTGTTGTATCTTGGTGATATCTTTCTCCGAATTATTTGCTGGTGTATGTTTGTAAGTATGTGTGTGTGTTTATGTGCGTAAATCGTTATGTCTCAATGATTTTTGAATAGCCATCGTACTGTTACATAATTATTAGATACCTAATAATTATGGCAATAGTGTAGAAATCATAATGGCAATTAGTGCAGCTGATGGCCTTGAGAGTGAGTGACCTCACTCTCACCTTGCCTTCCGGGGATAAATCGTGAGAACCGGAAGGCACAGAAGACCCTGTCTTCCGGTTTAAGGATAGTAAGTAACTCAGTCAGTTAGCAAGTAGAAGCCGAGCTCGTAGGATGTGCGCAGATGTCTGGTTTGGGGATTTACAAATAAAGTAACATCAAAGTAAATCGAAGTCTTGTGTTTATTACCTAAAAACTAACAATGACACAGGGCTTCTGATAAGGAGAAATCCCTAACAGAAACCAGACCCGAAGTCCCCAAGAAAGTCCATACCTTAGAAGAGATCAGACCAAGATGTTATAAGATAGAACCAAAGCCGGCCAGAAGAAAAGACGACTAGAAGTAAGAAGTAAGAAAGGGTATACAACAGTACATCTGTTATTTATTTTAATTTTTCAAATAAACTTTAGTTATTTTCTTATCTCAACACAAAATTCATTGCTGTTTCTGAAATCGTCACTCATCTAAGTCTTGAACAGGCTGATCGCTGCTTAACTTCGTTGATCTTGCAGGAACTTGCTTTTTCAAAAGTAAACGTAAACGGTTATGTTTCAATGCTTTTTGAACAGTCATCGTACATCTGATGTTTATTTTAAGTTTTCAAATAAACTTTAGTTATTTTCTTGTCTCAACACAATATTCGTTGCTGTTTCTGAAATTGACACCCATCTAAGTCTTGAACAGGCTGATCGCTGCTTAACTTTGTTGTTCTTGCGCTTTCATCAAAAATAAAAGTTAACGGTGATGATTTCTGAACAGCCATCGTACATCTGATGTATTTTTTTTTTTCAAATAAACTTTAGTTATTTCCTTGTTTCAACACAATATTCGTTGCTGTTTCTGAAATTGACACCCATCTAAGTATTGATAAGGCTGATCACTGCTTAACTTCGTTGTTCTTGCGCTTTCATCAAAAGCAAAAGTTAACGGTAATGATTTCTGAACAGCCATCGTATATCTGATGTTTATTTTAAATTTTTCAAATAAACTCTAGTTTTTCTTGTCTCAACACAACATTCGTCGCTGTTTCTGAAATTGACACTCATCTAAGTCTTGAACAGGCTGGTCGCTGCTTAACTTCGTTGTTCTTGCGCTTTCATCAAAAATAAAAGTTAACGGTAATGATTTCTGAACAGCCATCGTACATCTGATGTATTTTTTTTTTTTCAAATAAACTTAGTTATTTCCTTGTTTCAACACAATATTCGTTGCTGTTTCTGAAATTGTCACCCATCTAAGTATTGATAAGGCTGATCACTGCTTACTTCGTTGTTCTTGCACTTTCATCAAAGCAAAAGTTAACGGTGATGATTTCTGAACAGCCATCGTACATCTGATGTATATTTTTTTTCAAATAAACTTTAGTTATTTCCTTGTTTCAACACAATATTCGTTGCTGTTTCTGAAATTGTCACCCATCTAAGTATTGATCAGGCTGATCGCTGCTTAACTTCGTTGTTCTTGCGCTTTCATCAAAAGTAAAAGTTAACGGTAATGATTTCTGAACAGCCATCGTACATCTGATGTTTATTTTAATTTTTCAAATAAACTCTAGTTATTTTTTTGTCTCAGCACAAAATTCATTGCTGTTTCTGAAATTGTCACTCATCTAAGTATTGAACAGACTGATCGCTGCTTAACTTCGTTGTTCTTGCGCTTTCATCAAAAGTAAAAGTTAACGATTGATGATTTCTGAACAGCCATCGTACATCTGATGTATATTTTAATTTTTCAAATCAACTTTACTTATTTTCTTGTTTCAACACAATGTTCGTCGCTGATTCTGAAATCGTCACTCATCTAAGTATTGAACAGGCTGATCGCTGCTTAGCTTCGTTGTTCTTGCGCTTTCATCAAAAGTAAAAGTTAACGGTAATGATTTCTGAACAGCCATCGTACATCTGATGTTTATTTTAATTTTTCAAATAAACTTTAGTTATTTTTTTGTCTCAGCACAAAATTCATTGCTGTTTCTGAAATCGTCACTCATCTAAGTTTTTATCAGGCTGATCGCTGCTTACTTCGTTGTTCTTGCGCTTTCATCAAAAGTAAAAGTTAACGGTAATGATTTTCTAAACAGCCACGTACATCTGATGTTTATTTTAATTTTTTCAAATAAACTTTAGTTATTTTTTTGTCTCAAACAATATTCGTTGCTGTTCTGAAATGACACTCATCTAAGTATGAACAGGCTGATCGCTGCTTAACTTCGTTGTTCTTGCGCTTTCATCAAAGTAAAAGTTAACGGTAATGATTTCTAAACAGCCATCGTACATCTGATGTTTATTTAATTTTTCAAATAAACTTTAGTTATTTTTTTGTCTCAACACAATATTCGTTGCTGTTTCTGAAATTGACACTCATCTAAGTATTGAACAGGCTGATCGCTGCTTAGCTTCGTTGTTCTTGCGCTTTCATCAAAAGCAAAAGTTAACGGTAATGATTTCTGAACAGCCGTCGTACATCTGATGTTTATTTTAATTTTTCAAATCAACTTTAGTTATTTTTTTGTCTCAGCACAAAATTCATTGCTGTTTCTGAAATCGTCACTCATTTAAGTATTGAACAGTTTGATCGCTGCTTAGCTTCGTTGTTTTTGCGCTTTCATCAAAAGTAAAAGTTAACGGTGATGATTTTTGAACAGCCATCGTACATCTGATGTTTATTTTAATTTTTCAAATCAACTTTACTTATTTTCTTGTTTCAACACAATGTTCGTGGGGCCCCTACATGCAGAAATCAGCCCGAGGTTTGAGAAGAAACACTTTCTGCACGGTGACCTGCCAACTCCAAGGTCAGAACTTGATGAAATTGAATAGTTAACGAAACTAAAAGTCACATCGTCACGTTTTATTGTCTGCGTCAACCATGAACCTCTGTGGGTTTTTTTTTTTCAAATGAAACTATAGATTAGAAAAGATGGGTCATGCTTTGTGGCTACGTTAGTGCGCATGCGTGTGAAGGAGAAAGAAATACGCATTGCTGCTTTTAACAATGCCTGCTTCGAGGCCTCTTTCTTCTTAGGCTTTCTACCATTCAATTACATAATAAATACTTTAGAGGCGCTAGTGATGTAACGGGTATCGTCGTAAGAAATGGAAAACGACGAGCCGAGTACAAAACTTGTACGAGGCTGAATAATTTTTATATTTCAGACTGTTGTCCTCATCTTTATTATGGCGCGGTTCAGCTCAGTCAGTAGAGCGTCCGCCTAAGAATCACAAGGTTCCGGGTTCTGTACCGACCCTCGCCAACTCAGTGTATGAGTAGCGCAGGGATCTGTACGGTAAAGAGAGGTGCTGATGGTAGATATGGCGCCCCATCTCAGACGCTAAAATAATCTCTTTGGTCTAGCATTAGGGAAAAGGGGATAGACGCCCTTGCTGTTTGGCTGATACCGACATTAGGCCGCCCCGCCGACTTTACTTTTATGTATAAATGTGTTAGGTAAGAAATAGCGTTCTTTATGACAAATTTAGCATGAAAGTATAACAGACATCCGACTCGTGGCAAATGGGTAGGATATCAGGGGCATCCTATCATGGGAAAATGGTTAACAAGCTGTCCCACAGATCCGCTTCTACTGGATAGAGAGTTCGATGTTTGTTGGATGTCCCATACGCGTGACCTTGGGTCACATAATACCGGATGCAAACAGTTTTGGTAAATACCTATCCATGACGCTTTCTGTCTGAATCAAGAGCAAATTGTCAATATCTCTCTGTCTCTTTCTGTCTGTCTGTCTGTCTGTCTGTCTGTCTGTCTGTCTCTCTCTCTCTCTCTCTCTCTCTCTATGTATTTATCTATCTATTTATCTATATATGTGTCCCTGTGTCTGTCTCTGTCTGTGTTTGTCTGTCTTCTTTCTCTCTCTCTCTCTCTCTCTCTCTCTCTCTCTCTCTATCTATCATCTATATATATATATATATTATATATATATATATATATATATGACTGTGTCATCTAAGAAAACACAAGGATACAGTGTCAAATGGTATTGGGACTCAAGTATGGAAAAAAGAACAGGAGATGGTCTTGCACGAGTTGACAGCCAACACACAACATATATATATATATATATATATATATATATATATTATATATATAATATACACACACAGAGAGAGAGAGAGAGAGAGAGAGAGAGAGAGGTGAGAGAGTGAGAGAGATGGATGCATCTATACCAATCTCTCTCCTCTCCCTATATCCCCCTCTCCTCTTCCATCTCTCTCTCTCTCTCTCTCTCTCTCTTCTCTCTCTCTCCCTATAGATAAAGATATATATCTTCACCTCTCTTCTTGCCTCCTATATCCACCCCTTCTTTACTATATCCCCCTTTTCCTCTCCCCAAAATTTTCCTTCTTTTCCCCTTCCTCTATATTCCCTCTTTACACATACGCGTCCCTCTCCCCCTCTCATCTCTCTTCTACCGTCACCCACCACCTCTATATCATCTTACCCTCTATCTCCTCTTTCTACTCCTCATCTCTCTCTCTCTCTCTCTCTCTCTCTCTCTCTCTCTCTCTCTCTCTCTCTCTCTCTCTTTCTCTTCTTATCTATATTGAATCTTCTCCTCTGGGGCCGTCTTTTATATAATTTTAAAATTTTTCTTCTCCTTTTTCTCTCCTGTTCTTTCACTCTTTTCTATCTCCTCTTTCTCTCTCTCTCTCTCCCCCTCCCCCCCCCCCTCTCTCTCTCTCTCTCTCTCTCTCTCTCTCTCTCTCTGATTTTCTTCTATTTCCTCTATATTGAATCCCCTCCTCTGGGCCCCGTCTTTTCTATATAATTTTAGAATATTTTGTCTCCTTTTTTCTCTCTGTTCTTTCAATCTTTTCTATCTTTTCCTCTCTCTCTCTCTCTCTCTCTATATAATATAATATATATATATATATATATATATATATCTCACTCTCTCTCTCTCTCTCTCACACACTCTCTCTCTCTCTCTCTGTCTTAATCTCCCCCTCTCTCTAGCTTCACTCTCTTAGCTATTCTCCTCTGTCTCTGTCTTGTTTCACTCTTTCCCTCTTCCTCTTGTCTATATTTCCTCACTGTGCTGTAGGCGGAATCTTGCTCTATCTAATGGTGCTATCATGTTCCCTCTATCTGATGTAATATCAGTGGAAATAAATAGCCAGCGATACTTCCGATGCGAAATAACCACACAAAGAGTTATATAAATTGCTCTGGTTCTTCTCACCGAAAATTCACTAAAAATATTAATGGGTAAGGGTGGGGAATATATTCTGCACATCTTTAGAAGGGCATTGTGCGTATTAAATTTAACTACCGTACGAACCTGAGTGCAGAGACAGAAATATAGATACTGTTTAAAACGACTGCACCCCGTGGACAACAAGGCAAAAATATAACCTTAATTCATTCATATCACGCTTATGCTTTGATAGTTCTCAGCGCCCGTGAAAAGCTATGGACGAAGTTATGCTCGCATCAATTTTTAGATATTCAACCAGTGTTCTTTCGTAGCACAATTGCAATACGCTTAACCAGGCAGATCACGTCGTAGAGTTATAAATGCGTATTGTTGTAGTCGCTAATATAAAGAAACAAACAGGTCAACAAGGGGAGACAATTGAAAGGTTTTGTGTGTTTGTAACCGAGTGCACTTAAGTAGGCGTCTGAGATGAGGGTGTAAGATTCACACAGGGGTGTTGGTTTGCCGGGTTGTATGTGTGTTGGTGTGGATTGGCATTTTCATTGGTTGGTTGGTTGGTTGGTTGGTTTTACGGCATATTATTGTATACCAGGGCCGGGTTAGCTCTGTCGGTAGAGCGTTCGGCTAGAAACCACATGGTTCCTAGTTCGATACCGGCCATCGCCAACCCAGCGTATGAGTAGCACAGGGATCTGTGCGGTAAAGTAAGGAGCTGATGGTAGGTGTGGTGCTCCACCTCAGATGCTAAAAAACAATCTCCTTGGTCTAGCGCTAGTGAAAAGGGGATAGACTCCCTCACCGATTGGCTGATACCGACTTTAGGCCGCCCCGACGACTTTAATTTATTGTATACCATATATACCCTTCTGCAGGGAAGCGCGTGGTGTGATGGTTAAAGTCATGGGAAATGGACTCGTCGCTCCGAGTTCAAATCTTGGATGTGGTAATTGCATTTCACTTAGCGCTAATGCCCTTGGGAAAGGTATGAATCCTACTCTCCCTCTAGCTATGGGTAAATAGTAGGGCAGACTGGGCTCTTTAACCTTGGTTAGGCAACATTGTCTAAGAGAAGGAAAACTCTGAATTCAAACCTCTTGAACTCAGCTTAAGAAATAGACCTTGTGTCACATCCTGCTCGTGCGGAGGGGTTGGTAAATATATATATACCCTTCTGCAATACTCGGGTATATAAAAGAGAGAGAGAGAGAGAGAGAAAGAGAGAGAGAGAGAGATGGGGTTTTTACTTGCTTGTTTCATTTCTACTTTTTGACTGATTACTGCTAATTGCTTCTTCTTCTTCTTCTTCTTCTTCTTCTTCTTCTTCTTCTGTCTTGTGTGGTCACCATCTTGTCTAGGGCTAAACTTGCAAATCGTCGTCAAAATTAAAATGGAAAATTTTGAGGACGATTTGCAACACATCAAAATAAATTTTGAAATTAAAATTAATTTTTAAAATACGATTCAAAATACTTTACTTTTTGGGGGGTAAGTCAGGTTAGTAATTGTTTTATTTCATTTATTTAACGAATCTTGAAATATTTCCTAAACTAAAATATGTATGTGCAGTTTAGAAAATATTTCAAGATTCGTTAAATAGATTAATAAAACAATTACTAACCTGGCTTACCAAAAAAAAAAAAGTCAAGTAGGAAAAAAAAGGTAAATAAATAAATTAAAAAAAAAGGAAGATTATTTTGATTCAAAAAGAAAAGTTCGTGAGATTCTTCTTATTTTTATTTTTAAATTTTTTTTTACCAATTTTGAATCAGATTAATTTTAATTTCAAAATTTATTTTGATGTGTTGCAAATCGTCCTCAAAATTTTCCGTATTAATTTTAACGACGATTTGCCTTGTCTAGTTGACTTCTATCTGCTAGGGGTTGATCTTTTTCTTGTTTATTCTTACTTCTTTGGGCTGGGCTGAGCTGGTCATTGTCTTAATAATTTAGAAACACAAGACCTTGTTTGTTCTTGATCAATTTTCTTTTCTTCAAACCCATATTGGTAACGCCGCGCGGAGAGATGGATCCTGTCAGAGCCGACAATTACGTCTACACTCTCTGAAAACTGTCTTGCATCTGATAAACTAGCTAAACTATATCACTTTTCTGTCATGGCTCCCAAATCGTGCACCTCTAAGGGGTCAAGGGTTATTAACAGTTACCGGTAATTTTTTATGGAGACTTCTTGATTCTAAAGTTTACGGTCCTTAATTTAATATTCCTAGCTACAGGTATGTTCACAATTCATGACCTTTCAGGAATTGTAACTATATAAACCTTTTTCGGGTTATTTAATGCCGAATAAATTCATTTTGATATTTGGTTTACTGTTGTTGGTTAAATGTTTGTTTGTTTTGTTTTACGGCATATCAACCACGGTGGGTCATTTAATGCCGACAAAGATTCATAACAATTGTCTGGAAGAATTTTTTTTTAACTCAATTTTTTTCAACAAACTCTCTATTCAACCCATAGATGGGACCCTAACAAGTGCTACCACTCCGGATCAAAATGGAACTGGGGGCACTAGTGATGAAGGGATTCACATTCCCCAGACCTTCAGAACTGGAATCTCATCATCAGAGTTTAACCTCATACCCAGGACACGAAGAACCTCAGCCACCGCCTTCTAGCACCCATATGATAAAAAGGGTTGGGGCTTGTCATAAGGGCAGTAGGTAGTAGCGCTTGACATAACCAGGCGAATTGGTTTGAACAATGTGACTGGCCAAGCACAACTGAACCAGTGTCAAGACAACTGGTACTTATGGGAATTCAGAACAGTCCACTCATGCATTTGGGTGATTCCATTCCCTGAGTTCTGATTGGCTGCTTGGTGTGTATGATCCTCTGAGGCTCCATAAATCCTGCCATTTTGCAGTGGTCTTTACAGCATACCAGAATCGTATTGGGTTACGACTGCTTGCTGTCTTGTCTTGCCAATTCGACTGTAATTGGACTTAGTATGATTATTCTACACTACGTAAGGGCCAAAATGGAGTGTTGCATATCATTGACTGCTCATCCACTAGAATTCTGTCCTTTAGCACCATGGGTCACCAGATATGGGGGCGTCATACCCTTCTGCAGAGGTGGAATCGGTTTATTCTAAAGCCCCAACCGACAGGGCCGGTTGCTTAAATGGTCACGTTGCTTAAATGATCTCGTTGAAAATAGTTATGGTTAAAATTAAATATTTACAAATGATTCAAATTTCATCATAAAGTAACCCATAATGGGTTGATATGCCGTTAAATAATTCAAAACAAAGCAAACCATATAAATATCGCAATAATTGTTGACTTACGACATTCTTCTGTAGAATAGATATGTCTTTATTTACAATTGAAAATATTTTTATTTTCTATCATATTGCTTTAACTTTGTACCACTGACTCAGCATATATATATATATATATATATATATATATATATATATATATATATATATATATATATATATATATATATATAACACATTGTTATATGTACTTAAATACGGTAGGAAAACTATGTGCCAAGTTAGCTGAACGTTTAAGATGTCATTACTGGCATTTTTTTGGAATCTGACCTTTCAAAAATGATGGATGGTAACTTGTATTCAGGTATGTATGTACATATGTATGTATGTACCAACACATGTGCCCCAGGCACTAAACTCGCATCACATAGTTATACACACACACACACACACACACATACAAACATATATATATATATATATATATATATATATATATATAAGATTTATTATATTATATTATTATAATGATTTATAATATTATATTATTAAGGAAAATAAAGTGCTCAATTACAGTTGTGAGAGCTGCATTTATTATAATAATCTATACATATACTTGGCTTGAACCCAGCGATAACAAAGATCAATTGAATGTATAGATTATATATATATATATATATATATATATATATATATATATATATATATATATATATATATATATATACGACAAGAATCGTCAGTACAGTTTAACGAAACATGTTTAAAAGAAAAAATGCTGCCAATATATATATATATATATATATATATATATATAATATATATATATTTCACACACATATATGTATGCACACACATACATTTATATGTATACATATATGGGCACATACACAACTCCCAAGAACCCTCCCTCACATATATAAGAGCATTAAAAAAATAACCCACCTCATAGTGGTTTTTCACGGAACAGATGGACTTGCTACTACTAACACACTCCTCTACCCGGATTTTAATAGCATGTCAAACCCTCCAAAATACTCCAATTTTTATAGTTCTTCCATAATGCTCCCTTTCAAAAAATCTAAAAACAATTTCTTCAAATAAGAAATTTTCTCCTGACGATGACCTAAGGTCGAAACTAGTTGAGAATAAATAACATATATAAAAAGTATTCCTGTTTGTCTTATTTCTATTAGTTCATACTATATATATATATATATATATATATATATATATATATATATATATATGCGTGTGTGTGTGTGTGTGTATGTGTGTGTGTGTGAAAGAAAAATATGTTCTCTTATCCAGTTTGTTTTCTTAGACATTATGTAGTAGGCTTCCTGATGAGACTAGGCTTATTTATTGAGTTCGGGTCGAAATAAATTTATAATAGTCAAATGACGATTTGTTGAGTTAGGAAAGGTATGAATCTAACTACTCTCCCTGCAGCTATGGGTAAATATTGTACAGACATGGCTCTTGTACAACCAGTCTTGGAGAAGTAAAACTCTGACACCTGTTAAACTCCGCTTTAAAAAAATTGACCTTGTGCCACATCCTACCCGTGCAGTGGGATTAGTAAATATCTACATGTGTATTAATCAAAATAGCTTCTAGGGGTTCCACACACATATTCCCGTGAGTTTTACGTTGGCCAAAGCACATCTGAACAACCCTGTTTGTTATCGTGTAATGGTTTCCCTTGAGTTTAAGGAAACGATAAAAACCCGCAGTGAACAAGGTCTGATAAGAATGAATTGTTCTTAGCTTTTAGAATTATTTATTTCGCAAGAACATATCGTTCCAAAAATTAACGGGACCCGGTTCATATTTTTAGGACCTGTTTTGACGCACAGAAAAAATATTATTAGATTTTAAGTTTCTTTAAAGTAATAGAACCAGGAGACACCCGGTATGTTTTGGTTATCGTCGTGGAAAAGGGACACGGTGATAGTTCAAATCATGGACGAGGCTGAGTGTATTTCACATAGCGTTGATACCCTGGGTAAAGCTATCTTAATATAATGGAGATTGTGTGTTTTTCCGTCTATAACTGAAATTATATTACTACTTGAGTCACAATTCCCTTAGTTATTTACGTCATATTCTACATGATTTAATTTTTATCTAAACCTCAATTATTAATAAAATTGTTTTACATTATAATACTGTTGACCATATGTACATACTAACAACAAGCAATTGTATCTATATATACAATATAATAGCGGTTTACAGTGTGAACAGGGAGGCTAATTTGCATATTAATATTAAAAATATGATTTTAATAAATATGTGCTTTGTATTATTGATTTCTAACTGTTTGGTTTTATATTAATGAATATGAGCAAACATCTCGGGTATAAATCTTAAAAGAAATCCATTAACAAGAAAAAATAACTGTAATTTTATTCTGTACTTCTTATCTTAACAAAATAGTTAAATTAGAAAAATTGACCAATGAAAGACGGGACTGATTAAAGAGTAAGTTTCAGTTGTTTCATTAGTCTTTCTAATTTAGTATAATATTTTATTACATTAAAATTCAAATACTTTCACTCGGCTGGTGCAAATATTTGCTAGTGCATCTAATAATTCTTCCTGCTATTGGTAAATCGTAGGTTGGACAAGGCTTTTAAATCCTGTCATTGCGACTGATCTAATAGAATTAAACTTCAGAAGTCACACCTTTTAAACTGCGCTTAAGAAATTGGCCTAGTCGTATCGTGGAGTTGGGAAATATATACAATGAACGTGATACTCTAGTATCTAGGCATAAAATAACCCAAAACAGCTTGACATGACGTTAGAATCAGTCAATCAATCCATCATATACATATCTATTCAGCCCCTCCAATCAATCAGCTGGTCATGTCAAGCCCTAGCATCTATATAATTGTCCCAACCCTATTATCTTAATGGCAACCACCAAGACTTTTAATCATATATGTGCTAAAAAGCCGTGGCTGAGGGACTTCATGTCCTGGGAATGACGTTAAACTCTATATGATGGTGAAGTCCTAGTTCTGGAAGTTTGGGGAATGTGGAGCACCACTTCATCACCATTGCTTTTAGGCCAACTCTGATCTCTGGAGTGGTGGTACCTATTAGGGTCCCATCTATGGGTTAAATAGAAAATTAGTTGATAAAAAAATAAGTTTAAAACTATTGTTAGGAATCTTTCAAAACTGTGCTGGCATTAAATAACCCACTGACGTTGTTATGCCGTAAAACAAACAAACAAACAAACATATCCATTCAGAAAGATCGGTTATTTTTTCCTATCCTGTGCAGGAAGGGGGTGCTGGGTTCAATGTTATAATAAGCCGAAGAAAACAACTCCGACACGAGTGTTAAATATGACATAATGGACTTTAATAGATTGGACAGCACATGGAGAAACATATAAGACAAGAAATACACATACAAGGAAAGTAATGATATACAATAACATACACAATAGAGCTAGGACTGGTGAGTCCATAATTTCAAGTAAACTTACTAGCGTTGTGTTGGGGGGCAGATGCTCCCACCCGAGAAGGGTGTAGACCTAAATGTCTAACCCATGTGCATGAGGTCCCGAGGAGAAAGAGAGAGCAAGAGAGTTCGAAACAGGCGCTTAAATACAAAAAGCCCCTGGTGGTCAAAAATGGGAACCCAGAGGGAAGATAACTTTTCCAGGCAAAGGGAAGACAACCCAACAAGGACTTGTTAATTATCGAAAGCAATACAACAATTCTGCATTTATAGAAACATAGTTCAATCAACATAGGCATTATTATACACGAGCAGGACCTGTGGATATACCACGGTGTGATAATGTAATCCTTTCAACGTTTGGTATGTTTACTTAAGAGCTGTTGTAAATACTTCAATATGTAAAAAGTATAATAATCTTGATTTAACCCACTCACTCTTTTTTCTTTCTTTCCTTCTATTCATCTTTTCATCATTTTCGATTAAAACAGATAAGTGTTATTAATTCCACACACTAACCCCTGCTCTCTATCTTCCCCTAATCTCTTTCTTTCTTTCTTTCTTTCTTTCTTTCTTTCTTTCTTATTATATGTTTTTCTTTGAAGCATCCCATTTTTCTTCCCTTTCATTCTTTATAATTAAAACGGAATAGTACATTATTTAGCTGAGGTGATGACTCAGAAAGAGATAAGAATTTGGTGGATAAGCACAGCAGATAATCAGGATTTATATTTTTGCAATTCATCTTGGACGATTTGGACGGTCTCATTTTTAAGCAGAGGGTGTTGCAAGATGAAAACCGTCGTACTTTTAAGGGATGTGAATATTAATATATAGATGAAAACATACACCACAGATTGATATTACTATAAATAAAAAATAATACCATTTTTTAATTTGGGTCACACAGTACTTCTTTTATATCTCCCATGCATATATATTATATATAATATGTGTGGTGTGTGTGTGTGTGTGTGTGTGTGTATTAACGAAACTGTTTTTCAACGGTCATAATTGCAGTATTCACTTCCACAATTGCCTGTAATTAATCAAATATTTTTTAATTCCATTGCAATTAACCTGAAAATCCTTCATGGTGAAACTTGAGTAGATTATTTCTATATTACACCTTAATATTATATATTATATATATATTATATTATATATATATATATATATATATATATAAAGGGTGTACTCATTTATAGAGAGCAGCAATATTATGATTTTTGTTGAAGAGCTTTCCATGAAGTAGAGTTTTTTTTAAAAATAACATTTATAATAGATTTATCTTAACAATATGAACCAGTCATTATGAGACAATTTCCAGAGTGATTGATAATAACTTGTTTCTAAGTCTGTGTGTACGGACACATCAGCCCACTCACATCACGTGCATCACAGAGACGCGTAAACACCCATGCCATCCACACACATCCCCATCTTCCACACACACACCACACACACACACACACACACATATATATAAATATATATATATATAATATATATATTATATATATAGAGAGAAGAGAGAGAGAGAGAGAGAGAGGGGGGAGAGGGGGAGAGAGAGAGTTAGGAATTAATAAAAAAAACTTGTTACATATAAACCGGAAATGAAACAGACAACATTAGCTACAATAAACAATTCGAATTATTTCACAACAGAACTTCATAAACGTAAGACATCTATTCAATTCAATTAAGTTTTGATTTTTAAGTTTTAAATTTCTTATATTATTAATTAATTATAATAATGTAATACTTCCAAAGAGTCCAGCAAAAAGGAAAAGGATTTTCCATTAAGGATCTCTCTTTAAAAAAATTATTTTTTCCCCTCGAGAGAAGTTCTTTGGAAAAGATTTTTTCATTTTTTTCATTAATTCCTAACTAAATAATTTAGAAGCATGCGCGAAGACTTATATTACACATTATACACACACACACACACACACACACACACACACACCTATTAATAATGGCGATTCGCTTCCGGTTTTGTCTGTAACAAAAACTACGTCACTGCTTATGTCACATTACCCAAAATCGTCAAACATAGAATAAATACAACTCAAAATTTGAACATGCAACATTAGACAGTCCTCATTATTTTTAAAACAAGTTTTTATAAATACATGACTGGTATTATATATCTATATATAGTTTATTTATTTTAATACATATTTAAAGTTTACATTTCAAATTGTTTTATTTTTAATCCTTTAATGAATTTGATGATTTTACTTACTTAGGGTACAAACTTGCTGACATTGAATCTTTTTACTCACACCACTCTGGCAATATGTTTCAAAAATCTATTTTTACATCGCCCGGAGGGTGTTTTTATTTTCCTAGTATACATATATATACATATTAGATAGGTTTAACAAATTTGAATTCAGAGTTTTCCTTCTCCTAGACTGGTTACCTAACCATGGTTAGAGAGTCCAATCAACCCTACTATTTGCCGGTAGCTGGAGGGAGAACAGTTGGATACATACCTTCTCCAATGGTATTAGCGCTGTGTGAAATGTAAACAGCTTCATCCAGGATTTGAACTCGGGTTGACGAGTCCATTTTCAACGACACTAGCCATCACACCACGCACCTCCCAAAAGACCTATACCCGAGTGAGACAATTCTAGTTCCTGACAATGTATTTGTGGGTGTGCGTTTTTGGGCGTGTGCAAATTTTTTCAAAAAACGGGTGCACCCGGTTCCAGCTTGCCACCCTCACGTACTTTTTTTCTTTTTTTTGTTGGTATTTTTGTTTGTTTTTTGTTCCGCTTGACGGTTTGCTCTTATCGTTCCTGGCAAGTCGCAGCACCCCCTGATGGCTTAATAATAAGCGAGATAAACATGTAAAGGCGCTGATCTTTCTTCTGATGGAAGTACTGATATTCGGGCGCAGATACGCTCTTAAGTCGGCCACCACAAAAAAAAAAAAAAAAAAAATGGCCCGGGTTGGCGGGTTGCACGTCTTGATCTGTGACACGAGGCTAAGACGCACATTAACTAAATGCTCAGTCGTGGGTGGTAAATTTTCCCCGTTAGCTTATTTTACTTATCTTTGATTGTCTCCACGTGCGTGTAACAGACAGTAACGTCTCTGTGATTTTCTCATTCTTGTTGCGTGTAAATTCCTTTCTGTTTTACGCGCGTTCTTTTATTTTTTCCGCATTGTCCCCACCCCACCCCCTTTTTGCATATTTTTCAACTGCTCTGAGTTGTAAATAATCACGTCATTTGTATGCATTTGTATTCCCCCTCCCCTCCAGCTATGTGTCAAAAAATAGTAGGGCAGACCGGACTCTCTAACCTTGGTAGACCAAGCAGTCTGGGGAATTTTGCTTAGGTTATTCATGATATCTGAAAAATTATATAAAAATTAAATTAAAAACAAGACTGATATCAGTTTTAAAAAATCTATTTTGTGGGCCACCATATATTTAGTTTATAAAATTCCTTAAAAAAAAGATATAATACATTCTAATAAATTTTATTTTGTTAAAAATGTGTTAATTAAATCATCATCATCATCATCTTCATCATCAACCCCTCTCTATATATTTCCTGTACTCTCTTTCTTTCTTTCTTTCTTTCTTTTTTATTATATATTTTTCTGTGTAGCATGTCCTTTTCTTTTTTTTATCGTCACACATAAGTATTAAGAATTGGTGGATAAGCAACACAGGGTAATCAGGATTTATTTATTTCTAAAGATAATAATGGCCGTACACTTAAGGAAAACGCGTATCAATATATAAATATATATATATATATATATATATATATATTCCCCAACCCCTCCGTACAAGCAGTAAATGACACAAGGTCAATGTCTTAAGAGGATTTTAACAGGTTTCAGTTCAGAGTTTTCCTTGATTGATTACCTTGCCAAGGTTAAAGAACCCAATCTACCCTACTATTTTTCTATACCTGGAGGGATATTAATTCGATTCATACCTTT
>CM042148.1:97366127-97376127 GCA_023376005.1 Doryteuthis pealeii | reverse complement strand
TTTTTTTCTTTATGTCGATTGATACAATCGGCAGAAAAAGTTCAACAGCAATTGTTGACGCAACGAAAAAAAAAAAAAAAAAGAAGAAGAAAAAGAAAAAAAAAAGGAGAACGAATGAAATATTGCGATTAATAAATTTTGAGATAATTTATTTAGATTCGTTTGACGTGTTTTTCCTTCTTTTTTGTTTATTTTTCCTTTTCATTCCTTTTTCAATTCCTTTATCTTTATAAAAACAAAAAAAGAAACTCTTAATTTTCTTTCCTTTCTTTCGGGATTGTTCATTACTTCTTTCTTCTTTTTACTTCGTTTTTCTTTTATTTCCCTTCCATTTTTTCATCATCATTAATATGAACCTTTTTTTCCTTTTTTCCTTTTCCTTTTTCCTCTTCTTTTCCTTTTTCTTCTTCTTCTTCTTCTTCTTCTTCTTCTTCTTCTTCTTCTTCTTCTTCTTCTTCATTATCCTCCTCCTCTGCTTCATCACCACCATCATCATCATCATATGGACCGTTTTCTTCTTCTTCTTCTTCTTCTTCTTCTTCTTCTTCTTCTTCTTCTTCATTATCCTCCTCTCCGCTTCATCACCACCACCACCATCATCATCATATGGACCGCTTTTTTCTTCTTCTTCTTCTTCTTCTTCTTCTTCTTCTTCTCATCATCATCCACATCACATAGACCACCCTTTTCTCATTTTCCCTTCATTCTTTAATTTTCTTCAGTTCATTTCTATTCTCTTTTTTTTATTCACCGCTTTCGCCATCACAATCTTCATTGTCAATTTGTTTCGTTTTGTTTTAGCGTAATGGTTAACATCCTGGACTACGACACTGTAAGTGAATTCGAACTCCAGTCATAAAATTATATTCACTTTCGGACTAATACCCATGAGAAAGGTATGAATCACGTCATTTCCAATCTATAGGTAAAATAGGATTGTTCTTCTACAGGATGGATTGAGAGATGTAGCAAAAACACGTTAAAATGAAATTTAGGACTAACGCATTCACAAAATAACATTAATGTAGCAACACAAAAATTAATATACGTCCATGAAATATAGTCATTTAATTTTGTGGGGGAGTGGAAGAAAAGTGAATTTGAATAAAATTACGAATTGTGAACGAAGGCAAAATACGGCTGATAATTTTAGCGCAACGAATATACTTATTATTGATTAAGTTAGAGTGTCCGGCTGGGAGCCTCAACGTTCCTGGTTCGATACCGGCCCTCGCCAACTGAGCGTATGAGTAGTACATGGAACTGTGCGGTAAAGTGAGGATCTGATGGTAGATGTGTCACTCCGTCTCAGACGCTAAAAAATCTCCTTGGTCTAGCGCTAGTGAAAAGGGGATAACCTCCCTCGCTGTCTGATACCAACTTTAGGCCACCCCGACAACTTTACATTTTTATTCTGTACACATCATGCTTGCATGCGAGCAAATGGGCATAGATCTATGTATTCACTTGTGTATGGGCGTGTTGCGAATATATATATATATATATATATATATATATATATATATATATATATATATATATATATATATATATATATATATTACATTTTTTAATATATATATATATATATATATATATACTCCTCTTATATTTTGAGGTAAGTTGACTCGATCATTCCCTCCTGAAGCGGGTTTTACGTCAGCAGCACATAACGGGTGTCCTGGACACATTTCCTACATTTAAACCTGAGCATATGTGCTGTGTGTGGCAGTGCTTGCCTGCTGACGGCCGGGTTTCTCAGTCAAGAACGGTCCCATTCGAGAAAAAATCTCATATGTGCGACAGGGCGCGTAAAAGAAAGGCTGGACCCCAAAGCCATCTGCGTGCTCACAACCGAACTGCCTGCTTGTTGAAATGGCTTTTCTTCTGTGAAGAAGTGGCAATCACCATATATATATATATATATATATATATATATATATATATATATATATTGGATGATTTTTACTGGCGTATTTAACAGACGCGAAAGGAGGAATTTGAAAAAAGGGAAAACAACAAAAATCAGTTAAACTGGCAGATCCTACTCATAAGATAGATATATATTTGGGAGAATATGTACCTAATTTTGAAAGTTAATTAATTAATAATTAATTAATTAGGCGGGAATACCTCTTCAAATGTAAGGCTAAACAAATCGAGAAAAATCCATCTCTGTATGTACATTTCGGCCTATTAGGCCTCATCAGCAGAGCTATAGATAGGAAGACCGCCTTGTGCGTGATTCGAACCCTGATTGTCAAGCTGACAGGCGAGAACCGTAACTCCTACAGCAACCGGACTTTCTTAGGTTTTTCGTTTTGTTTAGAAGGAGATTAAATTCCTCTTATAGTGACTTTTTCTACACGACAGTATGAGAAGTAAATACACAAACGATATATATATATATATGAGGGATATATATATATATATATATATATATATATAATGTGTGTGTGTGTGTGTGTGTGTGTCTCATTGCGGTCTGCGCATGCGTGCTTATAGGTAGCACTGCAGTGTTCATTCGATCAGTTTGAGTCTGATCAAACCAGTTTGCATGTTTTTCTTTACAGAATAAACATGGTCACTCCACTGGCAGTATTCACCAAGGATGAATAAAGAGCAGTGACCCAATTTCTCTGGTCGGCAGGAGTGTCAGGAGCTGAAATTCATCGGAGGCTTTTAGCACAATAGGGGACAGTGTGTATGAATGGATGGAGAAGTTTAATATGCACAGACAAGCGTGACACACGATTGAAGATGTGAAAGAAGCGTTGCATAAATGGTTGCATGGTCATCTGGAAAATCATTTTCTTGGACAGAATGTACTAGAGCAAATGCATTGAAAAAGAAAACCTTATAAAACATAATGTACTTGCTTATCCAATGCTCTTGTGTAAGTACATCGAAAAATCAAGCGAGGGAATAACTTTTGACAGTCCTCTCTATATATATATATATATATATATTATATATATATATAGAGAGAGAGAGAGAGAGAGAGAGAGAGAGAGATTTTTGAAGGCAATTGATTACACCATCGCCGTGGGATAAGTACTATAAAAAAACACCTAGTACTTTTAATAACTCTGATGATGGAATTTTATTCCGAAAATATTTAGAATTTAAAAAAAAAGGTAAATAAATATAATTTTCAACACATATTCCATTGTCAGTTGCCTTCAAAAATCTCTATATTACACATACGCACAATGCTTCAAACAAACTATAAAAAAAACTTTAATATATATATATTATATATATATATATATATATATATATATATAATGTGTTAAAGTCTATCATGTATAGCAATATAGTGATCTACACAATGATACTGAATGAGAGACTAAAAGGGGTTATCTTTATTCCCCCCTCTTGTCTAACATATTCCATATTCTATATCTATTCCCGACTTATTTAATTCACTATTTGACTTTTAATCAATTTCGGGTGTAAAACTTGAAAAGCACCGGACGAAAGGGCCCTTATTTTATAAATAAACATCCTTTTTTCACTCCGTTCTTCCTTTTAATCTCCCATTCAGTATAATTGAGCAGATCGCTATATTGATATACATGATAGCGTTTAACATATTATATGAATTTGCCTGTACCAACAATTTGTATACATATATGTATATATATGTATATATATATATATATATATATATATATATATATATATATATAGCTCGGGGGGGTGTTTGTGTGTGTAAGTTGAAAAATTTCGTAAATTCTACAATTATCTTGAAAGATTAAAAGAAAGAAAATGTTGTATGGATAAAAATATTTATTGGAATACTGACACGTGTTTTGACCAAGAGTTTGTCCTTGTATACATTGTATTCTATTCATTATTATTTTAAATACAAAATAAAATGAAATAACAATAGAGAAAACATAAATTTTGTATACTTAAACTTTATGTTTTTTCTATTATTATTATTTAGATATAGTTGATTTCTGTCTCTATCTTTCTACGGGTAAGGTTCATGCAAAAGTGAGAGCTGTGTGAAAAATCTAAAAATGAACAAAACAGAGGCTCGAGTAGTCATAAAATATCTGGGTAATATTTTATAAATTTTTAAACGACCCTCGTATATGCAAGAGGGAGACAAAAGCTTTGAAACATTTTGGCAACGTGACGCATCATTCGATCGCTCTGTGTGTTTTTGCCACACTGGACTGTGAGATGCCGAACTCGGCTGATGTTACCATCTATTTGGGGCCATCCTGTAGGCCTTAAGCGAGAGCGCTTGTCCAGTGGAATTGGATTCTTGGTAATCCCTTGATAAAGAGTCTTGTGTATTGGTAATCGTCTGGTAATCCTGAGTATTGTAAATCCCTCCTCAATAAGTGCAATTAGTATTATGGCCAGTGTGGGGTTTAAGTAGTGTATCAGCCACGTAGTATGGCTAATGATTGGCCGGGGGAATAAACCCGTGACCTTTGTTAGTCTATAAATCCAGGTGGAGAATTGGAGCACACCTTATATACCAGAATAATTCCAACAGCTAATACTCTTCGAAATCTAATTCTGGATTTACCTCTATGACTTGGAGCACGGCCTCGGATTCTACGCTTTGAGGTCTACCTGATCATCAAGGTTCTTGTAGCCTGGGCAAATTCTTTGAAACATTTGGTTACTGTACTTTCATTTAAGACGCCTGCTCTTTTCGCACAAAATTATTTTGGTTGCTTCTGTGGCGTTATGTCTTCGAATTCCTGAAACCAATGTGGGAGGTGTGTTGTTGCAGGTCTCACTAGCTCTACACATTATTGAAATGCCCCAAGATTCAATTCTTCTGAAATTTTGTCCGGGTGTTGATTATGTTAAAGTTAGACAATCCCCATAATTTGAGCCCCCTTTTCCAACAATTGGCGGAGTTATGTCGATTTTAGATCTCCAAATTTGGTGGGGTTCGCGAAAAATGGCGACTTTTAGTAATTTTTTTTTAAAGTTAAAATTTTGGGAATTGAGACAATAGTTAACATACTCCATATCTGGATTTTAAATTTTAGAAAAATTGAAGAGGGTGGGTGACAATTTTACTTTTTTCTGGATGATTTGACATGGAATTGTCCCTAAATACTTATCAATTTTCAAACACTTAGCGTTCTTTAGGGCAGGAGGCCAGGATGCATTTATGCAATATGAACTGAAATGAGTTCATTTCTTTTGTTAGAATGATAATGTAAGCTAAACACAAACCACGTCGGCTTCAATTGACACACCGTTTTCACTTTCTGAACCGATAAACATAACAGCACACGTATCTACATTTACGATATAAATAACCAGTTGTGAAAATAAAAGTTTTGTCTGGTTCTCTTAATTAGGGTGACGGGTCATGGGGATGGATGTTAAGAGTAATTACTCAAACTTTTATCACCTAAAAAAGTATCCCCATTTAGTGTCTACAAAAGTCAAAATCTAATTCTTATTTCAACAACTCCTGAATTAATCTTTTGTCAAATTTTTTTCGTTTTTTTTTATGTCGCAACAATTTAGTGAAAATTTTATTTTAATTGAAAGATAAACAGAGACATTGAAATTCGTAGACTTATTAATGGAATTGTACTCATTCATATAAGGAATGCCAATATATACATAAATACATATACACATATATATCTATACATATATCATAATATGATATATGTATATATATATATCATAATATGATATATATATATGGGGTGTAGGTGAGGGGAATGTAGATCTTTTCATACAATCATTGAAATACAAAATTATATTTGAAGGCATATATTTATCAAGCCAAAGTAAATTTAAAGAACTAGCGTATTTCCTTTGAATAGAATTGCCGGCCATCTTGAAAGTTCCATTCAAAATGGCCGATCTCCAAAAGCAAATGTTTTTCACATTACGTTAAAAAAAGAGTAAAAAAAAAAACGTCAATAAAACATAATTAAATAAAAAAGAAAGAAAAAGGAAAAGAAAACACGAGCCTTCTTGAGGTTTCTTTGTATTTTTAATTGAAGCTCGCATCAAATTGAATGCTTCAATGAAAAATGTGACGTTTTGATTTAAGAAAGAAGAAACGAGCAATGGAAAAAAGTTCCAGGAATTTAAAAGTACACAAACCGGGGAAAAATGTGATAAAGAAAAAATTGAGATGATGTCAGGGGAATAAAAAGGATTCGGTGGAACCAATTAGGATTGAGTTCTTGTCATCGCAGTTCAAACATTCGCTTTTATTAATAGTAAGCTGAATTAAAGATATCGAACTTTCGTTCAATTTTTTCTTCTTTCAACTCCTTCTTCTCATTATCTGTTTACCTATCATTTTTTTCCGTCTTTCGGGTTGTGTACCTCTGCTTCCCCCTCTCTCTCTCTCTCTCTCTCTCTCTCTCTCTCTCTCTCTCTCTCTCTCTCTCTCTCTCTCTCTGTATATATATATATATATATATGTATGTGTGTGTGAATAAAAAGATCTCTCTCTTTCTCTCTCTCCCTGTCTCCCTCTCTTGTTCTCTCTCTCCGTCTCCTTCCTCTCTCTCTCTCTCGTCTCTCCCTCTCCATCTCCCCCTCTCTCTCTCTCTCTCTCTCTCTCTCCTCTTCTCCTCTCCTCTCTCGCTCTCTCGTCTCTCTCTCCGTCTCCCCTCTCTCTCCGTCTCCCTCTCTCGCTCTCTCTTTCAATCCGTCTCCCTCTCTCGTTCTTTCTCTCTCCGTCTCCTTCTCTCTCTCTCTCTCGTCCTCTCCCTCTCCCTCCCCCCTCTCTCTCTCCGTCTCTCTCTCTCTCTCTCTCTCTCTCTCTATATATATATATATATATATATATATATATATATATATCGTTTTTTTTTGTGTGTGTCTCTAAACCAAGCTATCTTTCTACCTATCTATCTATCTACCTATTCCTCTTTCGTCTTTTCATGATAGACATTTGCTATTAAATCGGCTTAACTTATAATTTATCAAACCATCGATATTTGTGTGTATTCCTAAACCAATCAATCAATTAATCTATCTATCTATCTATCCATCTATTCTTATTTCTTCTTTTTATTATACACCTTAGGTATTGAACCAGTGTAACTTATAATTTATTTACCAATCGGCTTTTGTGTGTATTCCTAAACTAAGCTATCTATCTATCTATCTACCTATCGATGAGCCTATCAATCTATCTAACTATCTATCTATCTCTATACACACACACATACACACACACACACACCAACACACATACATATGATATATATATATATATATATATATATAATCCAAAAGTCCAGAGAAGAAATCTTCCTTACGACATAGGAGTTTTTTTTTTAAACCTGTCGCAGTTTGAGAGCTCAATGTGTGGTCTTAATGTTAGAGTCACAGAGCAAATTTATAAGTAAAGAAATAACAAAAGACTTTATATATACTAGCATATATATGCACCCTCCGGGTGCAAGTATTTAAGTTTTAATGTAATGAAATATCGTATTAAATTAGAAACGCTAATGAAACTAAATAAGAATGCAGATAAAAAGATTTGAATCAGAGGGGGATATAATCGAAAAATAGAACAACTGAAACTTACTCTTCCATCACTCTTGTCTTTCATTGTTATTTTTTCTAATTTAAGTATTTAGTTAAAAGAGGAAGTAAAGAATAAAATGACAGTTATTTTTTCTTGTTAATGGATTTCATTTAAGATTAATTGAAGAGATTTTTGCTTATATTCATTAAAATAAAACCAAATAGTAAGAAACCAATAATACTAAGCATATATTTATTAAAATTACATTTTTAATATCAATATGCAAATTAGCCTTCCCGTTCACACTGTAAACCGCTATTTTGTTGTATATATAAATACAATTGCATGTTGTTAGTAAGTAGATATGGTTAACAGTATAAATAATGTAAAACAATTTTATTAATAATTGAGGTTAAAATAAGGATAAATTCATGGTGAATGTGACGTCAATTACTAAGGGAATTGTGACTTGAGTAGTGATTTAGTTTTCGGTTACAGACAGAAAACACACAAATCTCCATTATAATAAGATATATATATATATATATATAATATATATATATATCATTTTTTCTGTGTATCCCTAAACCAAGGTATCTATCTACCTAGTCTTATTCCGTCTTTCTATGATACACCTTAGCTAGTGAACCGGCTTAACTCATAATTTATCAAAGTATCAATTTTTGTATGTATTCCTAAACCAATCTATCTATCTATCTATCTATCTATCTATCTATCCATCTACCTATTTTTATTTTCGTCTTTATGATACACCTTAGCTACTGAACCGGCTTATGATTTTAAGACAGCAAACCCATTCTAGCTAAAAGACAGACATGCGCATTTGAACAGATACACATGCACATACAAGTTTGTAAATAAATATTACCGTATTTGATGGCATATAAGACGCATGGGCATATAAGACCCCCTCCCCATTTCAGCAGGTCAGAATAAGGAAAAAAATGTTTTTAGTGTATCTAAGCATATATTATTGAAAACAGTCTAGCTGTGCATTACACAAGCAGAAACATAGCTGTATAAAAGCATTTTGGTAGTACATGCAAGCAATAAGCATACACAAGACATCTAAATTGCAGGAATAATAATAATAATAATAATAATAATAATAATAATAATAATAATAATAATAATATAACTTCAAACTTCACCTACGATGTATAAGACTCAGGACAATTTTTTGAACAAACATTTTTGAAAAAAAAGTGCGTCCTATATGCCGTCAAATGGAAGCGCGTGGTGTAAAGGTGAAAGTCATGGGAAATGGATTCGTCACCCCGAGTTCAAATCCTGGGCGTGGTAATTGCATTTCACTTAGCGCTAATACCCTTGGGAAAGGTATGAATCCTGCTCTCCCTCCAGCTATGGATAAATAGTAGGGCAGACTGGCCTCTTTAACCTTGGTTAGGCAACCGGTCTAGGAGAAGGAAAACTCTGAATTCAAAACCTGTTAAACTCCGCTTAATACATATTCTTATATGCTGACATATAAGAATCGATTAAAATTTTATCTTCGCATACGAATACACACCGAGACACACCGAGACACACGCATGTACTTGTTCTTTTCTCTGCTGAGCTGATTTCTTTCGTCTTCTGTTGGGCTGGCCAGTCTCTGCTAATTTCTTGTTGGGATAATTTAGCAAAACTTTGTAGTTTTTTTTTACTTCTTTATTAAGACCTACAGAACAAAAGAGTTTCTAACCAGCATCAAGAAGTTGGCATATTGGAGGCGAAGATCCTAACGTCTGCTCCCGTTGACTAACTGCCAAAATTTGCTAAGTCTGATTTCCTTTCACGCGTATTTCCTTCAGTCAAACAGAAGTCGACATACAGGTCAATGAAAGGTTTAACTCTGTTAATAACTATTACGGCCAACGGGTATTTTCCAATTAACCTCCGATTTTGATTTTCAACGAACTTTAATTCAAAATCTAGCTACACTTACAATAACATAATTCCGTAGGCTACCGCAGATATAATGTGTATAATTTCAAACTGATTTAGTCTGTCTATCTTCAGTCAGATTGATTTACGCTATCGATTATAGATATGTTTAGACATAAATTATAGCTTATACTTGTAATACGCTGCTCACCCGACTTTATTTCAGCAGGATGACACAAGGTCATTTTCTTTAAGCGGGGTTTATTCAGGGTTTTCTACTCCTAGACTAGTTTTAACTTGACATGGTTAAGAGCAGTCCCCTACAATTTATTCATAGCTGGAGGGAAGTAGTACCTTTCCCTAAGGGTATTAGCTCTATGTGAAGATGCAAAAAGGTCTCCAGGATTTGAAACTCGGTTGGCGTAGTCCAATTGTTCTATGACCCTAACTAGTTAAGAACCACGTCCCCATTTATATTTATATTATATATATATATTATATATATTTGGGAGATATGTGCTTTACGGAAGTCGACAAAAGAGGTTTACACAGGGATGGTAAGCTGTGCGAGAGTTCCATGAGAGTCAGTGTCTAATT
>CM042148.1:97341619-97366027 GCA_023376005.1 Doryteuthis pealeii | reverse complement strand
CCGAGAAGGCATTTGGCATATGAATTCAAAATTTGCATTTTAATAGATATGTGCTGTATTTATTGATTTTTCTAATAAGTTCGTTTATCTTAAGAATATGAGCAAAAAATCTCGGATAAAACTTGAAACAGAATTCCATTTAAACAAGAAGAAATAACAATAATGTATTTTTTACTTCTATTTAACTAAATAGTAATTAGGAACATTTTGCAATGACCAGACATGAGTGAGGGAAGAGTAAGCTTCAATTGTTTTATTTGGTCGATTAAACCACTTCTGATTCAAGATCTTTTACTGAATTCTTATTTTTTTTCATGGCCTTCTAATTTATTATGACTATCTTATTACATAACTTTAATATTGCACACGGAGGTGCATATATTTGCCAGTTAGTTTTAATTTTATATTTCTCAAAATGACAAACGAGTAATTATTTCCGAGTAGAAAGTATATTACGAAACTACATCGGAGGCAAATAAACATAAATTTTATATATTCACTCTCTTTCTTTTTCTTTTTGTTGAGATTTTGATAATAACGAACATTTATAATAAATCAACGTCTCTCAGCAAATAGGGAAAGAGAGAAAAAACACACCTCATTTTTAGAGTCCAATAATCTAGATTCGTATTTTCCATAGTTTGTCTCCTATTTTTGCGAACAGCGTGACTATTATCTCATTAGTTTCCGCGTTCTCAGCCGTTTAAGAGGCGGCAAAAAAGCCACTTGTAAAATGGCTTGATACGCAAGTTCCACGAAAAAGTCTTGCTAACTTCTTTGCGGTCATTAGCGAGGCGACGTGTTTTGAAAAGATTGTTCAAGATTTAATTACAATCGAATAAGAATTCTCGTTCTCTTTTATTGCAGTCGTTTCCTTCTTCTTGTGTTTATCTTTTGTTCTTATTTTCCTTCTTTGGTTGTTTTTCTTCTTCTTTCTTAATGGCTTTCTGGGTATTTGCTTCTTAAGATTGTGGCATAGTTATAAGAGGAATATTTGCGTAATGAAGATGCAAAAGATTCACTTAATATTTATTCAAATTCTTTTCTTTTATTTAAGTAAACTATTATTAATATTGTAACTTATATTCAATGATTATGATTCTTAATATATATTATAACTATAATATATATATATATATATTATATAAGTATGATGGGCTTGAGCATTGTTATATATTGGAAATTGAGGTTGATTTTGACGGCTGATCACAATGCAAATGTAAAGAAAAAATAATAAGGTAACAATGGTGTTTTGTTAATCCTCTGATTTACTCTTGATATTCAAGATTAAATCTCTTTTCGGAAGAACACTGGAACTGAAGGAGTTGTTGTCTTGTTATGCATTTTTAGTTAAGATGAATTTTTTTTTAAATTCATTCAACTTAAAAATGTCACTCGAAATATCAAGAATTAATTACAGGTAACAAACACACCATTGTACCTTATTAGTTTTTCTTTAACACCTGCATTGTGGTAGCCTTTCAAAAATATACGCACACAAAAACACACCACACATATAAAAAGCGTGGTATAAAAGTAATCGAGATTGAATCTGTATCTACAGATAGAAATTAACAATGAATGGAAACGCTTAAACTTTCAGAATGACAAAGGTGTGTTAAAAAGGTCAATAAAAATGTCTTTGACAACACGCTGGCTATAGTATATAGATAAGTATATATATATATATATATATATATATATATATATATATATAAGAGTTTTTATAATTTCTTGAAGCATCGGTCTATGTCGATCTGGGGTATGGTCTTGAAGGCTATCACAATGCAGTGTAAGGAAAATGATATCAGTATGCAAATGTTAAGAAAGAATGAAGTAATTATGATGTGTTTGTCTACCTTTGATTATTATCTTAATCTTTCGAGTTAAAAATCCATTCGTCACAAGATTTCTGAAAGCTGAATTCATGGAGCTGTTCCTTATGGCTAGGGTCTTTCATACTGTTGTATGTCTGGTGATATCTTTCCCAATATCATGCTAAATTAGAGTCATATACGACAGTAGAATCCATTATTGTATATATTATATACTATATATAATATATATATTATATGTGTGTGTTGTGCTGTGTGTGGTATTTTATATAGATAAAAGGTGGCTTACCGGAATATGGGCATGATCGTGGAAGTGCACAAAAAATCTAGGCGTTAACGTCAGCGATAAAACAGATTACAAAGTACTCAATACAAAGTAGAACAAATTTAATAAAAGAAATGATACAATAGAAACCACTCGAGTTTCACCATAAGGATTCTTCAGGTTAAGTCCGCTGAATTAAGCGAGGTACGCATTAATTGCAGCCGATTACAGTGGTTCATTAATAAGTTGTACGTAACCATCTTATTCAATGTTACGTAACATCGTGTTCAATGAACACACGTGTATCGGTTCGCAATTAATCGGTACCTCGATTAATTCAGCGGATTTAACCCTGAAGATCCTTATGCGTGAAACTCGAGTAGGTTTCTATTCGCTATCCATTTCTTAAATAATATATATAGATGTAATATATATAATACCCAATGTGGGACTTAGTCGTGAGTTAACCGCTATTTGTATCGAAAGGTCTGAGTTCGATAATTGGTCCGCTAACTCAGCATATGAATAGCACAGATTATTAATCTGATCTGTCAGTGAAGTTTGGAACTGACGATATGTGTGGCCATTCCACCTCTAAGTATAATCTCTCCAGTCTATGCTAACAAAAATGGATAGACTCCTTCGCTGTCCCGGATAACAAGAGCCCTCATGCTTATATATATAAATATATTTTGTGTGTAACTCCTCTCTCTCTCTCTCTCTCTCTCTCTCTCTCTTCTCTCTCTCATCTCTCTGCTATATATTACCTGCCTCTATTGAAAAGGTAGGATAAGATGTTTGTTTCATGTTCTGATTGATTAAATGAGTGCCTTGCTGAACGACTAAAAGAGTCCAGACGTTTCCTCGAGTCAGTGTTCGTTGCATGCCGGCCACGAACCATTTTGGAAAAGATATCTTGGCTCACGAAAAGAAGCAGGAAGATGTAGATTCGAATGTTTCCCAAGGGCGATATTATGGCAAAGAGCGTATTCAAGAGTATCACCGTAAATTTCAAACGTCGGGCAGTTCGAATTCAAACGGGTAAACCATGGTAATATTTACGTCAACTCAAACTCTACTCATCTATCTTCGTAATTTCTTCCCCCTCCTCTCTCTCTCATTATATCTACAAAATCACTTGTTTATATCTATCAATGACAAGTGTAATATTGTAAGCATCTATTTATCTAGTGCTCTCAATTCTGTATCTCTATTTCTTCTCTTCCTCTCGGTTCTTTCTTTCTCTCTCTCTCTTTCCTCTCTCTCTTTCTTTCTTTCTCTCTCTCTCACCACACACACACACACACAACAAATAATAATAAATAATAATAGTATATATATGTATGTAAAATGAATTGAATGGAATCCGACGATATGAGGAGAATGAATAAAGAAAAGAAAGTACGAAGGGATAATAAAATTTTATATATATATACTATATATTAGGGTATATATATAAAATATAATCTATGAACAGACGAACCTACTAATAGTTTCGCTAAATGCTCTTCAGGGCTAAGATCTACTAAAGAGACTAGAGCAAACGCATTTAAATATGACTTACCACCGTGATTCAAATAAATCCATAAGATTAGCCATAAACTAAAATGACCAATGGAAAACAAAACAAACTAAGAACACTATTAAAAGAATATCATTATATATATTAATTATAACCAAACTTGTTGGAACAGAATCAACAAAAGATAACCTACTTATATAATACATACATAAATTAAATATATATAATAAGATATTCTTTTAATAGTGTTCTTAGTTTGTTGTTTTTCCATTGGTCATTTTAGTTTATGCTAATTTATGTGATTTATTTGAATCACGGTGGTAAGTACTATATTTAATGCGTTTGCTCCTAGTCTCTTTAGTCAGATCTTAGCCCTGAAGAGCATTTAGCGAAACTATTAGTAGGTTCGTCTGTCTCATTAGATTTATCTTTATATATATATATATATATATATATATATATAATTTTATTATCCATTCTGTACTTTCTTTTCTTTATTCATTCTTCCTCATATCGTCGGATTCAATTCCAATTCCATTTTTACATACATATATATATATATATATATATATATATATAATGTGTGTGTGTGTGTGTGTGGTGAGAGAGAGAGAAAGAAGAAAGAGAGAGGAAAGAGAGAGAGAGAGAAGAGAAGAAGGGAGAGGAAGAGAGAAATAGAGATACAGAATGACTGAGTGACACAGCACTAGATAAATAGATGCTTACATATTGACACATTGATATTGATAGATATAAACAAGCTGATATTTGTAGATATAATGAGAGAGAGAGAGAGGGGGAAGAAATTACGATAGATAGATAGATAGCAGTTTTGAGTTGACGTAAATATTACCATGGTTACCCGTTTGAATTCCGCAACTGCCCGACTGTTTCGAATTTACGGTTGATACTCTTGATACGCTCTTTGCCCTAATATCGCCCTTGGGAAACATTCGAATCTACATCTTCCTGCCTTCCTTTTCGTAGCCAGATATCTTTTCCAAAATGTCTCGTGGCCGGCATGCAACGAACACTGACTCGATGGAAACGTCTGACTCTTTTAGTCGTTCAGCAAGGCACTCATTTAATCCAATCAGAAAAATGAAACAAACATCTTATTCCTACCATTTTCAATAGAGGCAGGTAATATATACAGAGAGAGAGAGAGAGAGAGAGAGAGAGAGAGAGAGAGAGAGAGAGAGAGAGAGAGTTACACACACAATATATATTTATATATATAAGCATGAGGGCCTCTGTCGGTATCCGCCGGACAGCGAAGGAGTCTATCCCATTTTTGTTAGCACTAGACTGGAGAGATTATATAGAGGTGGAATGCCACACATATCGTCAGTTCCAAACTTCACTGCACAGATCAGATTTAATAATCTGTGCTATTCATATGCTGAGTTAGCGGACCATTATCGAACTCAGAACCTTTCGATACAAAAGCGGTTACTCTACCGACTAAGCCACATTGGGTATATATATATATATACATATATATATATTAATTAAAGAAATGGATACAATAGAAACCTACTCGAGTTTCACCATAAGGATCTTCAGGGTTAAATCCGCTGAATTAATCGAGGTACCGATTAATTGCAACCGATTACACGTGTGTTCATTGAACACGATGTTACGTAACATTGAATAAGATGTTACGTACAATCTTATTCAATGAACACACCTGTAATCGGCTGCAATTAATCGGTACCTCGATTAATTCAGCGGACTTAACCCTGAAGATCCTTATGGTGAAACTCGAGTAGGTTTCTATTGTATCTATTTCTTTAATAAATTTGTTACTTGTATTGAGTACTTTGTATTTGTTTTATCGCTGACTTAACCCTAGATTTTGTGCACTTCCAACGATCATGCCCATATTCACCGGTAAGCCACCTTTTATCTATATAAATACACACACACACACACACACACAATATATATAATATATATATATATATATATATATATATATAACAATAATGGGATTCTATGTCGTATATGACTCTTCAATTTACAATGATATTGGAGAAAGATATCACCAGACATACAACAGTATGAACAGACCCTAGCCATAAGGTAACAGCTCCAGAACTTAGCTTTCAGAAATCTTGTGACGAATGGATTTTTATCCCGAAAGATTAAGATAATAAATCAAAGGTAGACAAACAACATCATAATTACTTCATTTTTTCTTACATTTGCATACTGATATCATTTTTCCTTACACTTGCATTGTGATAGCCTTCAAGACCAACCCCAGATCGACATAGACACGATGCTCAAGCAAATTATAAAACTCTTATATATATATAATATATATATATATATATATATATATATATATATATATATAGGTGTGTCAAAAGACATTTTTTGTACTTTTTTACACACCTTGTATTCTGAAAAAGTTAACGTTCCATTCATTGTTAATTTCTATCTTGGTAGATACAGATTCAATCTCGATACTTTTATGACCCACCTTTTATATGTGTGTGTGTGTTTTTGTGTGCGTATATTTTTGAAGGCTACCACAATGCAGGTGTAAAGAAAAATAATAAGGTAACAATGGTGTTGTTTGTTAACCTGTAATTCATTCTTGATATTTCGAGAGAAAATTTTAGTTGAATGAATTTAAAAAAAAATTCATTTAACTAAAAATGCCATAACAAGACAACAACTACTTCAGTTCCAGTGTTCTTCCGAAAAAGAGATTTTATCTTGAAATATCAAGAGTAAATCAGAGGTTAACAAACAACACCATTGTTACCTTATTATTTTTTCTTTACATTTGCATTGTGATAGCCGTCAAAATCAACCTCAATTCCAATATATACACAATGCTTCAAGCCAATCATATATATATATATATATATATATATATATATATATATATATATATATAAGAAATATAACAAGTCATTGAATAATAAATTACAATATTAATAATAGTTTAACTTAAAAAAAGAAAAGAATTTGATAAATAATTAAGTGAATCTTTTGCAATCTTCATTACGCAAATATTCCTCTTAATAAACTATCCCAACAAATCTTAAGAACAAAATACCCAAAGCCATTAAGAGAAGAAGAAGAAAAAAAACAAAAGAAAGGAAAATAAGAAACAAAAGATAAACAACAAGAAGAAGGAAACGACTGCAATAAAAGAGAACGAGAAATTCTTATTCGAATTGTAATTAAATCTTGACCAATCTTTTCAAAACACGTCGCCATCGCTATGACGCAAAGAAGTTAGCAAGACTTTTTATCGTGGACACTTGGCGATCATCAACCATTTTACAAGTGGCTTTTGCCGCCTCTTAAACGGCTGAGACGCGAAACTAATGAGATAACTAGTCACGCTGTTCGGCAAATAATAGGAGACAAAACTATGGAAAATACGACTAGATTAATTGGACTCTAAAAATGAGGTGTCTTTTTTCTCTCCTTTCCCTATTTGCTGAGAGAGTTCGATTTATTATAAATGTTCGTTATTATCAAAATCTCAACAAAAAGAAAAAGAAATGAGAGTGAATATATAAAATTATGTTTATTTGCCTTCGATGTAGTTTCGTAATATACTTCTACTCGCAAATAATTACTCGTTTGTCATTTTGAGAAATATAAAATTAAAACTAACTGGCAAATATATGCACCCTCCGTGTGCAAGTATTAAAGTTTAATGTAATAAGATATCATATTAAATTAGAAAGGCCAATGAAACTAAAATAAGAATTCAGATAAAAAGATTTGAATCAGAAGTGGTTATAATCGAAAAATAAAACAATTGAAGCTTACTCTTCCATCACTCATGTCTTTCATTGCAAAATGTTCCTAATTTAACTATTTAGTTAAAATAGAAAGTAAAAAAATAAAATTATTGTTATTTCTTCTTGTTAATGGATTTCTTTTCAGTTTTATCCCCGAGATTTTTGCTCATATTCATTAAGATAAAACGAAACTATTAGAAATCAATAATACCAAGCACATATCTATTAAAATCAAATTTTGAATATCAATATGCAAATTAGCCTTCTCGTCCACACTGTAAACCGCTATTTTGTTGTATATATAAATACAGATGCATGTTATTTGTATGTAGATCTGACCAACGGGCTGGGGATCCAGTGGCTTCGGCCCTGGATATTTACAAGTTAATAGTGTCGATCACAAGGGGCTATCCCCCCAGGCAACACCTGTCCCCTCGATTTAAAGGGGCAAGGCTGGGTTTATTGCCCAGCGCCTGAGGCGCCCCCTTGAGGGGGAATACCGACGGGATCGACGCAGTTTTTCCACCTGCCACCCATGAGTCTCGGCTTGTGGGTGGGCCCACATAAAAATGTCCTTGTGTCACGCCCTCATAAGTGGGATGAGGGGCAAATACCTGTAGATATGGGCAACATTATTAATAATGTATAACAATTTTATTAATAATTGAGGTTTAAATAATAAATAAAATCATGGAGAATGTGACGTAAATAACTAAGGGAATTGTGACTTTAGTAGTAATATAGTTTCGGTTACAGACAGAAAAACCCACCATCTCCATTATAATAAGATACTACTACTCCACTCAATTGTTCATACACACATTTCCAAATGGATCCCGCCGCGTCACATATAGAGATTTATCTAAAACCTCATTTCTCTTAATTGAGTCCGTTACGTCACACAAAGGCATTAGCACAAAGTGAAACACTGTCTTAAGTCGGCTATTTCCTATAAGTCTAACATAAACAAAGGGGAACCACTCTTGACTGATAAATTATTTATCTATTCATTGATCTACCAGAAAAAAAGGAGACGGGGTTAGGGTTAGGGTTTAGGGTTAGGGTTAGGGTTTAGGGTTAGTTTAATGGGAAAATAAATAAATAATTCATCAGTCAAGAGTGGTTCCACTTTGTTTATGTTAGACTTATAGTAAATAACTCTTAAGTCTTATTTGAACACGTACCGCCGACTCCATTTCCTATGATTTTATACAAAACACGCCATTAAGATGTTCGTAAGATGCGTTCACTTTTTTTTTCTCTCAGTTCAAGTAAGATTTCAACGATCATGTGCGTTTATTTCCGGTCGTATCTCTTACCCCCAGGAGTTACTCACTAATGATTTTTCAGCTAACATGTTGCGTCTCTTCAAAGATGATATATCCCGGTGACTCTTTGAAGAGTGTCTTCAAAGTCTATTCAGACTTTCAACACGCAAACGACACGATATTACAAGAAGTTACCAGGTGTCAATATCATTCAACTGAGAACGCATCACCAGTTAGAATTGCATATAAATTTTTTTTTGCCCATGTGACTAAATAGTTTCGAAATAAATCCAGACCGGGGAATAAGAATAGAAATCACAACGTCTTTAGTATTTCACTCGATTACAATATGAATCTACCCAACACCTCCACACGTGCTGGATGTAAAACAACCTGAATGATTTGGTTTGTTTGGTTTGTTTTGTTTTACGGCATATCAACCTCAGTGGGTCATTTAATGCCGATAAAATTTTGAAATAAATCAATTCTTAATGGATAATACAATTTTTTTATGAATACATTTTTCTATTTAACCCATAGATGGGACCCTAACAGGTACTACCACTCCGGGTCAGAGTGGACCAAGGAGCAATGGTGATGAAGGGGTGCTCCACATTCCCCAAACCTCCAGAACTGGAACCTCACCATCAGATAGAGTTTAACGTCATTCCCAGGACATGTAAACCCACAGTCACCGCCTTTTAGCACCCATATGATAAAAAGGGATTGGGGCTTGCCATAAGGGCAATAGGGTTGGGAAATTCATATAGGTGCTAGGGCTTGACGTGACCAGCCGATTGATCGGAGGGAGCCTCTCCGACCGCCCGTCTAGCCCAAGATAGGGCCAAAGTGGAGTATTGCATGTCATGAACTGCTCATCCACCTGGGCTCTATCCTTAAGCATCACGGGTCGCCACCCACGGCCAACAGGTGGCCCCATTGGGGGAGTCTTACCCCTCTGCAGTCGGTGCATTCTAACGCCCCAGTCGACAAGGCGGAACCTGAAAGGTACCTTTGTATTATTGTTTTACAAATTATTATCAGCTGTGCATGTTAACTATTCTATAATTACTAGCAAATATATGCACCCTCCGGGTGCAAGTATTTAAGTTTTAATATAATAAAATATCATATTAAATTAGAAAAGCTAATGAAACTGAATAAGAATGCAAATAAAAAGGTTTGGAACTGAGGGGGTATGATTGAAAAATAGAACAACTTTGAAACTAACTCTTCCATCATTTTCCATTACTCCCGTCTTTCATTGGTAAATTTTCCTAATTTAACTATTTAGTTAAAATAGGAAGTAAAGAATAAAATGATAGTTATTTTTTTCTTGTTAATGGATTTCTTTTAAGATTAATCCCCGAGATTTTTGCTCATATTCATTAAGATAAAATCAAACAATTAGAAATCAATAATACTATGTACATATTTATTAAATTCAAATTTTTAATATCAATATGCAAATTAGCATTCCCATTCACATTGTAAACCGCTGTTTTTTGTATATATAAATACAATTGCATGTTATTAGAATGTAGATATGGTCAACAGTCTTAACGATGTAAAACAATTTTATTAATAATTGAGGTTTATATAAAAATAGAATCATGGAGAATATGATGTAAACAACAAAGGAAATTGTGACTTGTATAGTAATATAGTTTCGGTTACAGACAGACAAACCCACAATCTCCATTATAATAAGAAGATTAAACAAGCTTATTGAATATTAATTCATAAAATTTTTAAAAAAACATTTGGTTTGGTTGGTTTAGTTGATTAGATTTAACGTCATGTAAACCACTGTTGGGTTATTTTATGCTGAAGACATTTAGTTTTATTCATTCTTTTTTATACTGCTACGGTTCAGCTCTGTCGGTAGAGTGTTCGGCTGGGAATCACAAGGTTCTTGGTTTGATACCGGCCCTTGCCAACTCAGCGTAGGAGTAGCACAGTGATCTGAACGGTAAAGTGAGGAGCTGATGTTAGATGTGTCGCTCCGCCTCAGACGGTAAAAATGAATCTCCTTGATGTAACGCTTGTGAAAAGGGGATAGACTCTCTCAATTTCAGGCTGATACCGACTTTAGGCTGTCCTGACGACTTTACTTTTTTAATACTTAGATAGCCTTGTCTGGGATTTGAACTCTAGTCGACGAGTCCATTTCCAATGATTCTAGCCTCCATATAGCAAAATGTAATGTAAACATCCTTTTGTTTATTCTATGTCGACACGTGTTTCGACCAGAATTTGCAAATGTTAAAGTCATAGCGGTATCGACAATTATATTGCGCGTAAACGAAAATTATCTTCAAAATTTTTTTAGACGAGGTGATATTACTTCTATCGATTAGTTATTTCAAACAAGTTCCCTTGTCTTCTTGTTTTTATTACAAAGTCTCAGCTGTTTGTATTACAAACTCTCCGACCTTCTTAAGGCATCTTTGACTTTAGGTAACCTTCTCGTTATAACAAATAGAGCACTTCTATAAACATGAAAACCATATGAGAATCATTAATTGGCTGTAGAATGACAAACAGTTACTTTGGAGAAGGGTGGGTGATGCCAGTTAACTGTCATTGCCAGGAGAGATGCCATGAGGGGGAATTACAGAGCAGGGCACACGACAACCTTGTTGGTAACAGGAAATACCTGTTTTGTAATGATGAGATCAGAATATAAGAGACAAAATGCTTGCACCTACTGGCTAAAATATGTTGAAGCTCATCTGGTGTAATCCTTGTAACATACTCTTGATAGATTATATCAGTTTAGGAAATTAGTGAGAGTTTTAACCAAATAGTACAACAGACTGTAATGTAGAATTAAGCATTAAAGCACACAAATGTCACTGCTCAGATATTGAACTGGCAAGAACAATACACTACTCAGAAATAGTTGCAGCAACAGTCTGTACTACATTTGGATTATCATATACAGATCCAAAGAACATTCATGAACATACTATATATATATATATATATATATATATATATATATATATATATATATTACTCCTTTTGAGTTTTCACATCAGTGTAGCTGATGTGTCTTCACTGGAGCCTGAGTGACAGCAAGTCTCCTCAGGTCTCCAGGACTCTTCTGAGTATTCTGGCAGATTGCAGCAGTGCAGTGTTCTGAATGGTTTCAATCCTTCCTCTGATATCCAAACTTCCAAGCCCTTTTCTAATCCTTTTGGGACTGTTCCAAGTGCTCCAACTAAAATTGGTATATACTTTTTTCATATTCCATAACTTTTTCAGTTCTCTGGCAAGGTCCAGATATTTGTCAATTTTTCATTTTCCTTTAACTTCACCCTGTGATCTGCTGGCACTGCAAAACAACCAGTTGACAAGTTCTTTCTTTTTTGTTAATCAACACTAGTCTGCCCTTCTTGCTGGGATAAAGGAGTGATCCGTTTTATCTCAAAGTCCCAGAGAATTTTGGCGTTTCGTTCTCAAGAACAGATTCTGTTTATGCATATTACCATTTTGTTGGCGTGGTCAAAATTTAATTTCTTGCATAATATCCCCAGTGATCACCTTCCCAACCCAGTCGTGTCTAGTTTTGTATTCCTCGTTGTGCTAGTTTGCTACATTCGCAGATATATGGTTAACAGTCTCATCTCTATTACCGCAAAGTCTACATTACTATCTGTTGGGTCTTATCAATTTTCGCTTTGATGTAGTAGTTGGTCCTCTATATGCATTATTTTGGTGCAGCAGCAATAAGTGATTGATGTTCTCTTGGAGTGTCCCTTCTTAACCCATGTCAAGTCTTTTCATGTGCACCTCCTCTATTGTCCTTGAAGCGTCCATATAATTGTTGCTTCCCATTTTTGTTTTCTAGTCTTGCGTTTTTCTGTTTTCGCATCTGCGTTTCTATCTATGTGGCCGCCATAAAGTAGTGTGTCTTTGCTCTTCCTGGTGTAATCTTCAAGTTGTTGGATTGTGATTTTCTACGCAATTCCTCTATGTTGCAAGACTCTTCCCCTTCCTTCTTGACACATACAATCTATCTCTATCATCTCTAGGGGGAGAGCCTTGTGCATGGTCATTAATTTTCTCGTCCTTTGGGTCTATCTGTCTGAGTTGTCTTTTGTTGTCCATTTTAAGAATGGTCCTTGAGTATCTAAATGGAACAGCCCAGGGTATTAATCCTTTGATCAGAATTCTGCTGTTAAGTTTCGTTCTAGAAGTTTTCTAGTTCTCCTGAGATATCTTTTTTAACTTTCATTCATTCTGCTGTGCAGATATTGTCCGCTTCTAAGATCCTAAGTATTTGTAGCTTTCATTTTCATCAAGAAGATTTTATAGTTTCCTGATTTGGTAGTTGTATTCCATTCATTATGCCTCCCCCCCCCTTTTATTACAAGCATAGCACATTTTTCGATTCCAAATTCCATCCTATATCCTGGCTATATATTCTAATAGTTTACTAGCTCTCCAATTCTTTTTCATTTTTTGCAAAAATTTAATGTTATCCATGTACATCAGGTGTTTTGTGAATTCTAAATTTGTATCCCCCGGTACATTTTTTAATATTATGGTTTAGCGGCATCATTGCAATAATAAAGTAGTGGGTGATAATGAGTCTCCTTAAAAGATACCTCTTTGGATTTTACTTCTGCCCAGGATTGTTTCCAGCTTTTAATTGAACTCGCCAGTTTTATATTTATTATTTTTATTATTATTATTATTTATTATTATTAATTATTATTATTATTATTATATTATTATATATAGGTATATTATAATTTTATAGTCTGTACATATAGTATCGTACAAATCAAAGATCCATATCGGGAGTTAGCCGGCTTGTTTCACAGGGAATTTTGACTTGAATTCCACCCTCACTGGACACACACACACATATATATATATATATATATGTGTGTGTGTGTGTGTGTGTGTGTGTGTGAGAGAGAAGGTATCAAAACTTAGTAGTAAGGGATGATTCTATATGTGATTTCTAAGACAAATGTATTATTATTGTATGATCCAGTATATACAAATACAGTGAATCTTTAAATCACTACACAGATGTATATAACAATCTTTTTAGATATATACAGAGCAATATTTATGTTAAAATATCAAACACCATTATTCCATAATAAATCATTTCGAAAAAACTGGGCCTTTATACATCTAAGTTGATTTAACAAAGTTCCCCAAATCAAGTCTCATCAGATGGATAATCGTCAATAATTTGAATGGCATAACGGAAAAAATTTCTTAATGTAGAATCTTTTTTGCCTCCAAAAAATATGTAATATATGATATATATATATATATATAATATATATATATATAATATATATATATATATATATATGTGTGTGTGGTGTGTGTGTTGTGTGTGTGTGTGTGTGTGTGTAGTGGTGATGAATAATTGCTAACACAACAGTAAATATATGTTAAAATATTTAAATATAAGATTTTAAAATAGATAGAAAACACAAAATTAAGAGCATATTAAAACATAGGTCATCGTCCGGGCAGAGTTTTTTTCTCACACACACACAAATTATATATAATATATATATATATTATATATATATATAGAGAGAGAGAGAGAGAGAGAGAGAGAGAGAGAGAGATAGTCAGATCTTAGCCTGAAGAGCATAAGCGAAACTAATAGTAGGTTGTCTGACTCATTAGATTTATCTTATTATTTGCTCTACTTAGGTATCGAGCACTTTTTACTTATTAGCTATTCTCTAGTGGGTATATGAAAATATATATATATCTTATATACATATAATATAATATAAAATTGTTTTTCTTTGGCCAAATACTGTACCAATAGATTATTTTTTTGTTGGTACGACTCTTGGTCTTTCTTTTTCAATATTTTTTTTCTAACCCGGTTGATGTTGGTAGTATTATTTTACAATCAAACTATTTGCTGGTTTTTTCTTACCGCAAAGATTTACCAACACTCTTGGTATATTAAATTGTATTATATATATATATATATATATATATATATATATTATATATATATATATATATATATATATTATATTTCACTGAACGCCATCCTAAAATTGTCTATTATCCTAACTCACTAAGCATTATACTTCGCTAGTAAATAATATATAATATTTTTGATAAGAACATATATCTCAATATCACTAATAGAGCTTGCATATCTAATTTAGATTTGTGCGAACATAAACTCAACGGCACTTGGTTACTGCCATTTTCTCGCCTACGCCATTTACAAACCAAGTGCTTGGTTTTAATATATATATATATATATATATATATATATATATATATATATATATATATATATATATAGTGACAAGTTCCTATGAGTTTAATTACCTTTACAAGCCAAAGGTTAATGAGATGGGAAGCAGTCGGTGGCAATTATAGCCGATGCTATCAGTTGAAATATTCTCAGTAGTTTTAACGATCGTCTCATCCAGTTCAATTATGGAACATATCCCTGTGACACTGGGCCTATCAGGACAGAGGTTAATGAAATCCCGCCAAATCCAATTAAATAGCAGATTCTACATGACGTCACAAGTGTCACCGGAAGTGAACGTCTCTGTCGGAGGTGGCTGTAAATTTCTTACTTGAAACTGACATAAGACTGATTAACATCTACTCGAACAATTAAAATTCGTTAACGAATTTCGATTGCAAACATGAGGATTTGACTGAATTTTGTGAATAGGCTTGATAATTAGTATTATTTGGATTATTTGGACAATTGTCCTCATCTTTATTGTTATCAGTACAAAGTTTCGGCCGATTGACATATAGCATTGTGGATAAAGGCGTTGATTTAAGACAGTTCTAAGTGACAGTTATCTGTGGGCTGCTGGTTCAATCCTGGTCAAGGGCGATAGTAATATAGAATAATGATTAACACAGCTTAACACCTGTACCCCAGCTATGGATAGCGGAATGAGAACAGGATACCCCCGTGGATTGAATAAAGTGTTGGGTTCAAATTTTTGTGATGGCTCCCGATTACAACAAGGAGGTCCCTAATTACGTCAAGAAAATACCTGAGTTCAAAAAGAAAGTTCCCGAGTTCGAGAAGGTTCCCGAGTCCGACAAGAAATACCTGAAGAAGGCCGGAGGACAGATCGGTCGAAACGTTGTACAGATAACAATAATGGTGGTGATAATAATCCTAATAATCCAAATATTAATAATGAGGATTTGATTTATGCTCAATGCATGCTAAGTGCTCCGGTTATCAGGAAATAACTGAAGTTAAGTCTTGATCAGTTCGTTGTTATTTTACGGCATCTCAACCCTTATCTGTTTATTCATATCGAACACATTTTGTTTTGTTTGTTTTTTGGTTTTTTTTTTCATTCTTGATAGGTATTGAAAATTCTTTTTTCTAAATTAAATATTTTAAAAATCATTTTTAAAACTCATTTTTTTCTTTTTCACCCATAGATAGGACTCTAACCTACACTACAACTCCAGGTTCGGGTGAATCTGGTAGTAACAGTAATGAAGAGATACTTCACAATTCCCAGCGCTCCAGAACTGGAACTTCCCCATTAGATGCAGTTTGACGTCTTGCCCACGACATTAGCACCCTTAACCACCGCCATCTAGCACCTATATGATAAAAAGGCTTGGGATAATCATAGGTGGTAGGGCTAGACATGCCGAGCCGATTGATTGGAGAGAGACACTCCGACCGCCCGTCTAGCCAAAGTGGACTGTTACATGCCATGGACTGCCCATCCACCAAGATTCCGTCCATAAGTGTGATGGGTCGCCACCCACGGCTAACAGTTGGGCCCACTAGGAGGGATATTACCCCTCTGTAGATGTACAGTCGGTGTGTTCTAAAGCCCCAGCTGACAGGGCTGACCGACGTTAAGACGCGATGGGCCTATTCAATACTTAGATGGGTGACCACTTAAACAATCTAATGTGCCAGCCTAAGCAAAACGTGGCAAAATTACAGCTTCAATTTTTATGACATACCTTGTATTTCCGCGAGTATAGGTGATAACTAGTGTTGAGGTCAGCAAGTAGGATTCTGATGAGAATACGTTGGAGAAAACCGTTTAGTGAAGTTAGTAATTTTCGGAAAGCTTCTATATGGGACATTGGAGGCGCATAGTCTAATGGTTAGAGTCGTAGGAAGTGGACTCGTCGAACCGAGTTCAATTCCTAGACGAAACTGTTTGCATTTCACATGACGCTAATACCCTTGGGAAAGGTAAAAATCCAGTTCTCCCTCCAGCTATGGGCAAATAGCAGTGCAGACTGGGCTTTTTAATCTTGGCTAGGTGACCAGTCTAGGAGAAGGAAAACTCTGAATACAAACCTGTTAAACCCCGCTTAAGAAATTGACCTTGTGCCGTATCCTGCTCGTGCAGAGGGGTTGGTAAATATATATATGGGACATAGATGCGGCATCACCGAGAGGTGTGTCAATTATGAAACAGCATCTCTAGACATAAACAGTCGAAACTTGGTTAGTGGTACCAAGAAGTATATCCTAAGACTTTTAAGAGTTGTGGAGGTGACAAATCTCTTTTCGTTTTTACGCAGGTTCAGCGTTAGATCTGACAGTGTGGTCATCGTGAATAAAAAGAGAATAACTATGGTTGGGTCCCGCCCGTGAATGTATAAGTTGAAGCAGGTGCTTGGAATAGACTCGGCGTGTGATTCTGGCTCTTATCAGAAGGTTTTAATTTGACGTGACAAGTTTGGTCTAAAGACGAAAGAATGGTGGCCGATTTTGTCCACGAGAAAAAAAAGAAAGTCGTGAAGAAGCTATTTTTGGATACAACAGAGAAAAAAACCTGTCTGGTATTTTTACTGTCTGCTTCGACAAAGGCTCCAGAATAGTTTCAGATATAATTTGACCAAACTTGCAATTAAGTTCAACTAACAGTTGCGAAGTAAATGTTTTATTGCCTCCGCCACCCAATAATCATATATATATATATATATATATATATATATATATATATATAATGAATAGTGAATGAAAAAATGAGAAAAGTATTTGCATGGAAAGGTGCTCAATGCTAATAAAGCAGAGCAGATTTATAATTAATGGTGATATTATGATTTCACACTCATAACTTAAAGTTTCTTGGTAATCCATTCATCAGATGAGAAGTGGTGGAGATGTCAAAAACCAGTCGTGAAATGGTTGAGATGTTAAAAATCAAATTTTTTAGCGTTTATATGCAGCGTTTTTCACGCGATGGGAAATGTAAAGCTAAAAATTGTTTTTTTTAAACTGTGGCTTGTTTAACGTTTATGTGACGTGGATTGTATTCACGTGATGTAATGTCATGACGTTAAATTTGTATTTAAAAAACATTATAATCAAACAAACTTGCATTGGTGTTAATGCACGCGGTGTTCAGATGATTTTTTTTTAATAAATAAATAAAAGGAGAGCGTAAATTCAGGGATCAATTATATATATATATATATATATTATATATATATATATATATATATATATATATTGGTTTGAAGGTTTATTTTGAAGGCTATCACAATACAGTTGTAAAGAAAAAATAATAAGGTAACAATGGTGTTGTTTGTTAACCTGTGATTTATTCTTGATATTTCGAGATAAAATCTCTTTTTCAGAAGAACACTGGAATTGAAGTAGTTGTCGTCTTGTTATGGCATTTTTAGTTAAAAAATATATACATATAAAGGTCGATGATCTTAAACGAAATGAAACATTTTAACGTCGACATCACCATCTATAATAAATTTATATTTTTTTACAATCAGTTATATATTATATATATATATATATATATATATATATATATATAATATATATATATATCATATGCGCGTGTATGCGTGTAAAAAATAGAAAAATAAACAAATTATTCCAAAAATATAAATCTATTATAGATGGTAATGTCGACGTTAAAACGTTTTGTTTTTTTAACACTAATCAGGGCTTGAGGATGAATGAAGTGTTTTTTAAACTAGCATCCTAATATTCTGATGAAGATTAAAAAAAACGTTTTAACAACGACTTCACCATCTGCAATCAATCTATTTTTTGGAATACTTTTTTCAATTTTCTACGCAGCGTCGGATTTATTTCCATATTTCTCTGACCATATATATATATCATATATTTAATAATTTATCATTTTTATATACATTTTATATTTTATATTTTATATTTTTGTTTTATCTTTGCTTCATATTTATTCAGACTTACTTAACTTTCATAGTTTTTAATTTGAGTGACTACTATACCCTAAAAAATCTTGGCCCTGAAAAATATTCTTTTTTCTCATTTGACTTCCTGTCGCCATGGTGACAGTATTTTAATGTATACAATTTGTAAAGAAAAACATTTTTTGAGGAGTAAATTTTTCTGTTATGCAATTCAAATTATTGATGATTACCCATCTGATGAGACTGGATTTTTGGGAGCTTTGTTAAATCAACTTAGATTTATAAAGGCCCCAATTTTGGTCGAAATAAATTTATCATGGAATAATGGAGTTTTTCCTTCCTTTTAAATATAAATATTGCTCTGTATATAATCTAAAAAGATTATTATACATTGAGCTCTGTGTAGTGATTTAAAGATTCACTGTATTTATACATACTGGATCCTACAATAATAATACAGTGTATCTTAGATATCACATATAGAATCATCCCTTACTACCATGTTTTGGATACCTCACATCTAAATATATATATATATATATATATATATATATATATATATATATATATATGGCTTATGCAAATATACATAACGTATATATATGTTGAATTATTTATTCTATGATGGCTAAATAATCAGCCAAATTTTGTAACTTTCTGCGTTATAATATATATTATATATTTGTTATATATATTTTTGTAACAACAATTCAAGAAATTTCTTTGTTTTGGTCGGTTGATGCGATTAATCGTATATCAACCCTTGCTGGTTAGCTAATGAAAAATCGTGTTCATATATATATATATATATATATATATATATATATATATATGGCTGAACTTGTACAAAGGTGTCAAAATTAAAGTGACCCAGAAAAAACAGAACCCAAATTATTTATTGATTTTCCCATTAAACTAACATTGAACCCCAACCCTAACCCCTAACCCTAACCCCTAACACTAACCCTAAACCCCCCGAGTTAAAATTAACAGTTTTATTACAAAGTTTGTGGGTTCTGTTTTTCTGGGTCACCGGTATACAGAGTGACCAAAAAAAAAACTAAACCCAAATTATTTATTCATTTTCCCATTAAACTAACCCTAAACCCTAACCCTAACCCTAACCCTAACCCTAATCCTAACCCTAACCCTAACCCTAAAATCTAGACCCCCCATTATTAAATTAAACAGGTTTATTACAAAATTTGTGGGTTTATTTTTTCTGGGTCACCCAAATTTTGACACCTTATATATATATATATATATATATATATATATATATATATATATATATATATACACACATATATATATATATATATATATATATATATATATATATATATATATATATATAATTTTGCAAACGAAGTGTTCCTAAAAATAAGATGAATTTATTTATCGACGCTTAAACGTTTCGGTTTATTCAAAGCTTCATCAGGATAGATTATGGGGTGAAGAAATTGATGAATGTTTTGTAGATGACATATATATATATATATATATATATATATATATATATATATATATATATGGTGACATCGTTGTAAACGAGTTCGAATTCCAGTTACGCTATTCCATTTATTTTCGGACTAATACATTAAAAAAGATGTGGACCCCTTTACCGCCGAAGTTAGGAATTACATAGTGCCACTACACGAAGGTTATGCCATTAAACGAATGAATGAAAAGAAACAAACACACGTACAATCACACATACACACAAACAAACACACACACACATACATATATATACATATATGTGTATGTATGTGTGTGCGTAAAAACGGTACACTTCAACATGATTAGAGCAATACACTTAATACCCTCTCGTAGAATATGCAGATTTCCTGTGCAATTAGCAGAGGAATGATAATTTTGTGGGGTTTGCGTTCGCACTGAACGACGATACTTTAATTATCAACATTCTCGATATAATAGAGATATCTAGGAAATGCTCATTAGAATTCTTCACTTGGTCCTAAATAGAAGCATTAATAGCATCAGGGACTGCTGTTACAAAAGGATCCCATCAGGTTCACAGCGTTTATATTTCTAAAATTCTTATTATGATTGAATATATGAAGCCGTAACCCTAGTAAAATGCACACCAAAAAAAGATTGGTATTACCCTTAAAAGTGATAGAGAATAGATAAAATTCCTGTCCAACATGCAAAATAATGATAATATGATGAGGTTCATGTACATCCGAAATGCCATTTTTAATCAGGTAAATTCTTTATATATATATATATATATATATATATATATATATATATATATATAATATATTAAAAGAATTTTCCTGATTAAAAATGATTTTACAATTTAGTGTGCAATTTTTGAAAATGGTTATTTGACAATTTGATTTCTATCAACAATTCATCACGAAGTGGTAAGCCTCTAACATTAGTAAACCAGTTCAGATACCTAGGTAGTAATATCTCATCTACAAAAAGCAACGTCAAGGTACGCATAGGACAGGTGTAGACTGCTATATACAGATTATCGATCTTATAAAAATCCGCTCTCACTGACGAGATAAAATGAGAATTCTTCCAAGCATTATCAGTGCTACTGTATGGCTACATCACTTGGACTCTTTGTGAAAAAGTTAAATTGAAGCCACACAAGGATGCACATGATGTCTTGAACGAATCTTGGAAGCAGCACACCAAAATATAACAGCTGAACAGTCACTGGCTCCTATCTCACAAACCATCAGAGTAAGACATGCGGGACACCGCTGGTGAAGCAAGAACGAACTCATGAGTGACGTTCTCATGTAGAGACCTACACATGTACACAGCAACGTAGAACGACCAGCAAAAACCTTCATCAATCGTCTCTGTGTGGATTCTGGATTTTTTTAAATAAAAACGTATTAAGGTTTTAAAATAATGTAAATTTTATTTTTACACCAAAAAGTCTCAAAAAATGATGAGAAAAAAAAACAACAAAGTTTAAAAATAAATGTTTATTAAAGATAAAGGTGTATAAAACGTTGTTCAGATATAATCCAGCCACGAAACTGAGTGTAAACCTTAATACGTTTTTATACAAATTTCTAAAAGACTTTCTGGCCCAGAACGTGAGCGTTATTTGAACCTATCGCGTCAAACGGTTTAATTTTCCTACTTTTTTTTTCTTTCAACAAAAATATGTTCTCTAATGAAGACTAGAATTCACAAAGTGTCTTTTACAATTGAATTCACTTCAATTTTAAAATGATTTCAATATAATTACAATTTGTAAAACCCACAACAGATATCTGTTAGGATAATATTTAATATTCTTTTCTATTTCTATACATGATACGTCGGTTTTCTTCCATTTATATTATATATATATATATATATATATATAATATATATATATATATATTACAAATAAAAATATATATATATATATATATATATATATATATAATATATTATATATATATATATAATTATATTATATATATATATATATATATATATATATGGAAAAGGGATTGGAATGAATCCGACAGAATGAGGTAAAATAAGGAATGAAAGAACAAACAAGTGACTTGTATGATCCTAATGATTCAATAAAGGCTGAAGAAGCGGAATTCAAAATTCCAGTGAAATATACTACTCATTTTTTTTCTTAGTTTTGTTCTTCATTCTTTATTTTAAAATATATATATATATATATATATATATATAATATATTTCTTTCCCGGAAATTTGATCTCTCAGTGACCGAATGATACATACACTTTCTATGGATTTAATAGTTTTAAAAACACCAGTCCCGCATCAGCTGTCAGTGGGCGAGGGGATAAGATATCGACTACCATACGGTCAGTCTGAGTTCGAACCCTACCCAAGGATAGTTGTGTCTAGCCACACTGAGGAGGCATGATATGCCGAAACACGTGTCTGTGGATGACTTATTAATTATTATTAATTATTAATATATATGCTCCATAAATTTGGTAATGAGCTCTCTAATTGGTAATTTAAATTAACTCTCACTACTAAGCAAATAAGCAAATGATCATTCTCCGGAAATTTGATCTCTCAGTGACCGAATGATACATACACTTTCTATGTATTTAATAGTTTAAAAACACCAGTCCCGCATCAGCTGTCAGTGGGCGAGGGGATAAGATATCGGACTACCATACGGTCAGTCTGAGTTCGAACCCTACCCAAGGATAGTTGTGTCTAGCCACACTGAGGAGGCATGATATGCCGAAACACGTGTCTGTGGATGACTTATTAATTATTATTATATATATATATATATATATATATCAGCAGCAGCAGCTACAATTCCTCCAGACAGCACAGATTTCCATGACTCTCTCGCCACCGTCCACCACTCTCTCTTACCGCTCTCGTCCGGTCTTCCCCACGGCATCCAGCATCCGTACAGAGTGTATTGTTGATCGCTTTCGCTTGTTGGCCTGTATTGATATGTTAAATCATATTGGAATATGTAAAGTTGTCTTGTTACAATTGTCTGGCAATTTTCCCATATTAATAACCAAGACGGGGCTATTTGTATATCATATTTTTATGAAATCACACCAAACAATTTGACGTTGCGAAAATTATTTGTATTAGATAGGAATACTTGATACCAAATAACTGTCTACACACAAATTAATAATATCATCAAATAGGAACAGTTACTTGAAACCATATAATTGTGCATAAATTCCTATTATTAGAAAGTAATATACCGCTCTGTCAGCTGGGGCGTTAGAATACAACGACTGCACCTCTTCATAGGGTTAACACTCCCCCAATGGAGACTGCTTGTTGACCGTGGGCAGTGACCCATGTAGCGTAATGACAGGACTCTGGTAGCTGAGCAGTCCATGACGTGCAACATTCTACTTAGACCCTTACTTAGGATAGACTGGTGGTTGGAGAGGCCACCTCTGATCAATGGGCTGGGCATGTCGGGCCCTAGCACCAATATGATTCTCGACCCTATTGCCTTTATGACAAGACCCAACCCTTTCTATCATATGGGTGCTAGTAGAGCGATGACAGAATTCCTGCCCTGGGTATGGACGTTAACTCTAACTGATGGTTAGGTTCCAGTTCTGCAGGTTTGAGGAATGTGGAGCACCCCTTTATCACTATTGCTTCCTGGTCCACTCTGACCGGGAGTGGTAGTACATGGTAGGGTCCCATCTATGGGTAAATAGAAAAATGTGTTTATAAAAAATTGAGTATCCATTGAGAATAATCTTTTTCAAAAGTTTGTCGGCATTAAATGACCCACTGAGGTTGATATGCTGTAAAACAAAACAAACCAACCAACCAACCAACAGCTGAAACCATATATCTGTAGGCACATTATTTATATTAGAGAGGAATGTGTGCAAACATATAATCAGGAACAAATAAAGAAGTTCAATTTTTAAAAAAGGGATTGGACATTGAAAATATGGTTATAAAAGAATCAAATGTTGCATGACCTATCATTTTTGTAAGGAAGTGTAATTTAGATTTTGGAATTAACGATAAACACTCAAAAATTACGATGGATTTAAATTCACAAGGCTTCATGCAAACATCGTCT
>CM042148.1:97316619-97336619 GCA_023376005.1 Doryteuthis pealeii | reverse complement strand
ACGTTTGAATCAGAAGATTTTGGCATAACTCAGTGCAATATCCGTGTGACTGTGTCTTGTTTTATAAATAGAATATGAATCCCAAAGGTCAATTTTGAGGAGGCGAATGATATTAAAAGAAGAAGGAAGATGTCACAACTTGACACCATATCGAAAGTCGAGTTTCAAAGGTGATTCGGCCAGGAAAAAAACTCTCTGAAAAAAAGTGGGTGTAATGCCAATTGAACAACTTTGAATAAAATTTAGTTTTTATTCATTATTTATTTCTGTCTGGGCTTAATACAGCTTCAGTCTCGATACTTATTGAGCACACTGCACGCACACACATATGCATACACAAACATACAAACATACACATATATATGTAAGTATGAAAAGAAAAAAACAACAAGGTGTTTAGAATATTGTTGCTTTTTCATGTTTATATACTTACATATTGTCGGGTTCCATTTTTCTTTATATATATATATATATATATATATATTATATTATATATATATATATATATATGATTACGGGGATTTGCTTTAGAAGCATTGAGGAGTAAAGTATATTATTATTTATATTTTTTGCTTGAAGGCAGTTACAATGCGTATATCGTATATAAAATTCGATAATTAATGAAAATAATCATGACAAACGAACTCGGCAAATATTGCCCCCTACGTAGAACATCGTACAGCAGCTGTTTCAACATTATTAAGTCTCATCAGCGATGTATACTTACGATTTCCCTCCGACAGAAATCGAAACCACGCAGAGTCAGATACTATATATATATATATATATATATATATATATATATATAGGAAAGAGGATTGGAATAAATCCGACAGAATGTAGTAGAGATATGAAGAACAACAAGGACAAAACTTAGACAAACGTATGTAGGATATATTTCGCTAGAGCTTTGAGCTCGGCTTCATCAGTTTTATTTATAAAACGATGATGAAGCCGAGCTCAAAGCTCTAGCGAAATATATCCTATATACGTTTGTCTGAGTTTTGTCCTTGTTGTTCCTCATATCTCTAATATATATATATATATATATATATATATATATACTTTGGTGCGGTACCAAGTTTCTTGGTACAAGGTGATTCTAGGCGGGTCCTAATTCTCTACCAGTAGTTTGTTGTAGAGTTCAGGTTCCGTATGAGAGCTCAAAGGCCTTAAATACCATGGGTATCGTGGTTATGGACCATTTCCACTCGCGAGTATGCCGACGAGCTTCTTCAGACCACTGATATCTTTTATTTAATAAAAGATATCAGTGGTCTGAAGAACCTTGTGGGCATACTCGAGAGTGGAAATGGTCCATAACCACGATACCCATGGTATTTAAGCCCTTTTATTCCCAAATATATATATATATATATATATATATATATATATATATATATTCTTCTCGTCGACTGGTTGCCAAACAAAAGTAAAAATTGATGAAAAAAAGATCTGAATACCAACTGAGAATGAAAAAAACGAAAACTTCGGCATAAAATGACCCAAGGGTTTACATACCGTAAAATCCAACCCAACAACCAACCAGCCAACCAACCAATAATCATATGCCAAGACTGTGTAGATCTTCGAGGTATCATGACATTCTTCAGGGTAATCAAGAAAGATACGGCAGGTTATACTTGATTAGGAGTTTCCCACAACAGGTCTTTCGGTGCATTCATTCTGTAAACAATCTGCCTCATCTCTGGATTACGTACATGCGTATTATGATTAACGACAAAGCACTGGATTAAACGTGTTGACAACGAAGGAGATTACGTTAAATATAAATATTTGTTGTATTTTCAACATTGGCGCATGGAATTACATTTATTATATTATTAAATCTCTGCGGCTGTTTGTTTGTAACCGAATTATTGGTTAGTTGTTTTTTATTATTATGGCATATCAACCCCTTTTGGGTCATGTAATGTCAAGGCGCGTTGTCTAATGGTTAGAGTTTTGGAAATGGACTCGTCGACCCGAGTTTAAATCCTGAACGAAGCTACTGTTTACATAGCGCTAATACACATGGGAAAAGTATGAATCAAACTACTTTCCCTCCAGCTATGGGTAAATAGACTGGGCTCTTTAATCTTTAAAAGGGCCGGGTTAGCTCAGTCGGTAGAGCGTTCGGCTAGAAACCACAAGGTTCCTAGTTCGATACCGGCCCACGCCAACTCAGCGTATGAGTAGCACAGGGATCTGTGTGGTAAAGTAAGGAGCTGATGGTAGGTGTGGTGCTCCACCTCAGACGCAAAAACTATCTCCTTGGTCAAGCGCTAGTGAAAAGGGATAGTCTCCCAAGCTGTCTGGCTGATACCGACATTAGGCCACCTCGACGACTTTACTTTTTACTTTAACCTTGGTTATTTGTTTGTTTTGTTTTACGGCATATCAACCTCAGTGTGTCATTTAATGCCGATAAAGTTTTGAAATAAATCAATTCTTAATGGATAATACAATTTTTTTATAGATACATTTTTCTATTTAACCCATAGATGGGACCCTAACAGGTACTACCACTCCGGGTCAGAGTCGACCAGGGAGCAATGGTGATGAATGGGGTGCTCCACATTCCCCAAACCTCCAAAACTGGAACCTCACCATCAGATAGAGTTTAACGTCATTCCCAGGACATGTAAACCCTCAGCCACCGCCTTCTAGCACCCATATGATAAAAAGGGGTTGGGGTAACCTTGGTTAGGCAACCAGACAGAGAAGGAAAACTCTGAATTCAAACCTGTTAAACTCCGCTCGGGCAGGTCTCTACTAGAATAGGCTCAGTCTTAATTAATTAGTGATCTATTTCACTAATTAAAGAAAAATCAACTTATTTTGATATACAATTTTTTTTTTCAGAAATGGAATATGAAAATAGGTTGATAACTACGGTTGCTAAAATCGTCACCAATTTTATTTTCAACAAGCTCATCGCAGCTTAACTTAACTGAATTATTATTTTCTTTTCTTCTTTTTTATGGCATATCAATCCTTTTGGGTAATTTAATGCGCTTAATATAGGTGACCTAGCCGAAGCCGGTACTTTCAACGTGACTTGACCATAAGACACGTCATGGCTGATTAAGTAACGTTTCTTTTGAATAATGAGTCAAAAGACAGACACGAATTCTCCCGTCGAATGACTTATTTAAAGAATCTACATAATTAAGTTAAACACTCAACTACTCAGCATTGCTAAGCTAGCAGACCATTGTTAGTGAGTTCGATTCTTTCTGGGTACCTCTTATTGATGTCCTTGTGTCTGACTATACAAAACTTAGTAAATGACTATTCCGTTTTGTGCTAATCTTTGTAATTTTTGGGAAAGTGATACACATAGCATAAACCTATATATTATCCACTTGTCGGCGGGGATGTAGAATAAGCAAACTATATCTCTTCAAAGATGGGGCTAACTATTGACCATGGGTGGTGACCCGTGATGCTTAAGGACGGAAAAATGGTAGCTGAGCAATCCATGGTTTACAACACTCCAATTTGTCACTTATTCAGGCTACACAGATGATCGGAGTGACCCCATCCGATCAGTAGGCTGTCCCAATCGGTGGTTGAGTGTCCATTGTCCTGGGTGTGATGATACGCTGCCTCTAGTGGTGGGGTTCCAATTCAAAATCTCTGTAGAGTGAGGAGTACCACTTTATTGCCATTACCTCTAGGTCCACTCTGACCCGGAGTGGTAGTACCTGTTAGGGTACAATATATGCGTTACATAGATCAAATAAGTAGTTTACTAAGATGTATTCAAAAAATTAGATAACCGATAAGAATGAATATAACAAACACTTTCAAAGAAAGAAAAACTTAATAAATCGTCATCTAGTTATATCTCTGAATTTCTTTGGATGAGGCTTGATATTATTTATATTATTCGGACTATTGTTCGCATCTTCATTATAACAACTAGTACAAAATAAGCAACGCCCTCGGGGCGATGTAAAAATAGATTTTTGAAAGATATTGCCGGAAGGGTGGGAGTAAAAAATTCAATGTCAGCGAGTTTGTACCCCAAGTAAGTAAAATCCTCAAATTCATTAAAGGATTAAAAAATAAAACAATTTGAAATATAAACTTTACATATGTATTAAAATAAAACAAACTATATATGGATATATAATACCAGTCACGTATTTATTAAAACTTGTTTTAAAAAAACAATGAGGACTGTCTAATGCAGCTTGTTCAAATTTTGAGTGTATTTATTCTATGTTATGACGATTTTGGGTAATGTGACGTAAGCAGTGACGTAATCTTTGTTATAGACAAAAACCGGAAGCGAATCTCCATTATCAATAGATTAATATGAGGTAAATAGTCCAAATAATACAAATAATACGTCATCCCGTTATATTTCATTTCGCTTAGAAACTCACAAAAATGAGTCTAGCCTCATCTAACGGGTTTTATAATTTACAATTAGACTTTCTAATTTAATATAATATTTTATTACATTAACCCTTAAATACTTGCACCCGGAGGGTGCATATATTTGCTAGTATAATTAATAGGTTACCTATTAACTGTGTATAGTTGTGTAGAATATAAAAAGTAACAAGTAATTCTGTAAAAAGAGTCATGGAAAATAACCAATGATGACAGACAACAATTGACTTTTAGCTGATTTTGTTGCTGTTCTCTGATTGGTCAATCGAATCGTAAGAACAAAAAGTATAGTAAGAGATTTCAGTTTTAGCAAGATCTTGAAAGTTAGATATTGATCTGTATAATATTCATTGATTTTTTAGGAATTTTTTGAAATCCTTGTATGAGTATATATGTTTGCACCTTAAAAATCATACAGTATGGTGGTACAGTGTGATCTGATGATCCTAAATAGAATCATCCCTAACCAGTCATTTGTATTACCTTACATTTAAATATATATATATATATGTGTGTGTGTGTGTGTGTGTGTGTGTGGTGTGTGTTGTTTGTGTGTGTGTGTGTGTGTGTGTGTGATATGTGTATATGTGTATGTGTGTTGATTATGTGTATGTATGTTGCGGTTTTCGTTCTGGTACTGGTCCTGGTGGTTGTGGTGTAGAGAGTAATGGTTGTGGTGTCGTTATTATAAATCTATATATTTAATATTTTTTCTAGTTATCTTCAGGTAATATATTTGCTTTTCATGCATTTTCTTTACGATATATATATATATATATTTATATATATATATATTATATATATATATATATATATATAATGCAAATGTAAACAAATCTAGCTATTTTCAGCCGACAGTATTTGGGAGAATAATGTGCTTAATTGAAGTCAGACCTAATTTTTTGAAAGTTAATTCATTAATGATTAATTAGGCGGGATTTAACTACTTAAATGTAAGGCTAAACAAATCGAGAAAAATCAATCTCTGAGGTCAAAATTTACATTCAGAGATTGATTTTTTCTCGTTTTCTTTAGCCTTACATTTTTAAGTAGTTAAATCCCGCCTAATTAATCATTAATGAATTAACTTTCAGAAAATTAGGTCTGACTTCAATTAAGCACATATTCTCCCCATATATATATATATATATATATATTATTATTATATATTTATATATATATATAATATATACACACACACACACACACATATATATATATATATATATATGTAGCCATAAGTAGTGATAAGTAGTAATACACATACAATATATAAGAAGTATTTTTTTGACAGTCATATATAGTATATATATTATATATATATATATATATATATATGACTGTCAAAAGAATACTTCTTATATATTGTATGTGTATTACTACTTATCTCCAGATAACACATTTATTTGTTGTATATGTATTACTCTCTCTCCCTCTCTCTTCTCTCTTCCTTTCTCTCTCTCTCTCTCTCTCTCTCTCTTTATATTATATATATATATATATATATATATTATATAATATATATATGTATACGCCGAATACATCAATATGTATGTAATATACGTATATGTTTATGCACATTTGCATGTGTGGGTTGCCCTTGATATAAATGCTTATTATATATCGCATGTGTTATTATTTTCTAGATATCTCCTGGTAATATTATGTAAATCTTATTTCTTACACGTCGCTCTGAACACGCGCATGCGCAGTTGTGTGCTACCACATAGTCCTATAAACGAATCGTTTTTCGTCATGAAACACTTATGATTTATAGACTTATGCAAAAATTCAACACCACTTCACAGTATTTTTTGAAGTGTTTAAGTAAAATTTTATTTGCACGTGTTATTTGATTTGTGTGATCATTTGCTTTTCTACATATTTTCTTTGATATATTTCCCGCTTTTTTTTTTTCTTTTGGTTCTTCTGCGCATGCGTGCATTGGAGCCTTAGCTGGTGATTTCTTCTTTCTTATCTTTCGTTATTTTGGCTTCAAGTTCGAGATGACAGTGTAATTCATCCTGTGAATCGTATGATCTTACAAGCGATATCCGTCACGCCAACGCAACCTCCTCCCTCTTCCTTTACCACATTGTTGTTGTGGATATAGTTGTTGTTGTTGTTTGTTGTTTTCTTCCTTCTCCTCTCCTCCTCCTTCTTCTTCTTCTTTTTTCTTCTTTCTTTTCTTTTCTTCTTCTTCTTCTTCTTCTATTATTATTATTATTATTATTATTATTATTATTATATTATTTCACATCAGCGTTAGCTGAGGGTATTACACTGGAATCTGAGTGACAGCAGGTCTCCTCAGGTCTTCATGACTCTTCTGAGTATCCTAGCCGATTTGCAACAATGCAGTTGTCTGGATGGTCTCCAATTTTCCTCTGGTCTGTGGATCCTCAAGTCTTTTTTCCAAGCTTTTTGGGGGACCGTTCCAAGTGCACCAACAACCAATTGGTATCACTTTTATTATTATTATTTTCACCCCTTTTGGTATTTCTATGTAGGCTGAGTGATAACAAGTCTCCTCAGGGTCTCCAGGACTCTTCTGAGTATTCTAGCCGATTGCAGCAGTGCAGTTGTCTGGAATGGTTCAATTCTTTCCTCTGATTCCAGATCCTCCAGTCTTTTTCCTAGCCTTTTGGGACCATTCCAAGTGCACCAATTACAATTAATATTGACTTTGACCCTCAATTTCCACAGTTTTTTTCAATTCTCTGGTAAGGTCCAGATTTTTTGTTTTCCTTCATCTTCACCTGTGATTGCTGGAACCACAAAGTCCACCAGTTGACAAGTTCTCTCTTTTTTGTTTTTTTTAATAATCAATACTAGGTCTGGTCTCCTGGGTGAGATGTCCGTCTTCATCTCGAAATCCCAGAGAATTTAAGCGTTTCATTCTCACGAACAGATTCTGCATATTATTATTATTATTATTATTATTAGTAGTAGTAGTAGTAAGTTAGTAGTCATGTTCCTAAATTTTATGACCGTTTTCCTTTTTGCAACAGCCTCTGGTTAAAAATGTGTTAATCCAAGATAAAATGCACATGAATCCTGATTATCTGGCGTTGCTTATCCACCGATTTTTTTTTCTAATGAGTATCGTCACCTCAGCTAACTAATCGACCATTTCATCATTCTTGTGAGTTTTTCACAAAATTCTGAGTGACAACATGTCTATTCAAATTCTCAGGACTCTTCTGAGTATTCTAGCTGTCTGGATGGTTTCGATCCTTCCTCTGATCTCAAATTCATGCAGTCGTTTTTTCTAAACTCTTGGAAACCGTTCAAAGAACACCAATTACAATTGGTATCACTTTCACTTCATATTCCACAGTTTTTTTTTTTTAGTTTTTCCAGCAAAGCCTAAGTATTTGTCTATATTTTTATTTTCTTTCACCTTCACTCTGTGATCTGTTGTGACTGCACAAACTGCCAAATGAGAAGTACTCTTTGTTTTGTAAATCAATACAAGATCTGGTCCTATAGAATTTTATACGTCTCAAGAACAGATTCTGTTTTATGAATATTACATTTCTTGCACAATTCCCAGTGAATCACCTTTCCAACCCAATCGTGTCTAGCTTTCTATTCTCATTGTGCTAGTTTGCTGCATTCGCTTATTATATGGTTGATTGTCTGATCTTTTTCTCCTACATTAGCTGCCCTGATGAGTCTTATCTATTTTTGTATTGATATAATTTATTCTTATGGCATTGTTTTGTGCTGCTATTATGGGCGAATATGTTTCTATTATTATAATTAATCATTCATTTTAATGGTAATATCAGATTTTTGGTTGTGACCGTGGAGGTAAGTGACAACAAGTACATATTCATTACCTTTCCTTTATAATCTTAATTATCACGTTAAATACACCAGTCTCGGTTTCCGGAATTTTTAACCAGAGGTGTGTATCAATTTTATATCCGGAACAGCATAATTCTAACGTAAGCACAGGAAAATTTCAAATTTGTAATTCATAACAATAAATGTTTCTACAGCAAAAGCACAGTGTGCACCAGTCCATGGCATGACTTATAACCAATTGAATATTTTTTTTAAATGGTAAGATATTAGCTAGATGGAGCTATCATTAGCAATTGCCGATGTTCACTTGCACCACAGAGGTGACAGGGTTAAAAGTGTGGAGGGGCATTTCAGCCACTATCAAAATATTCCAATAACAAAATATTCAAATGATTGTAATATTTAAAATGAGACATCAGACTCAACTGATGCTCATTAGCGTGAAACTCCGAGTCGTGCGTTTCTGTGAGTATGTCTACATAGAGGCAGACGGACACTGAGATGAAGAGACACACAGAAAGCGAAAGAGAAACAGACAGACAGGTAGACAGGGAGAGATAGCGTTAGAGAGAGAGAAAGAGAGAAAGAGAGAGAGAGAGAGAGAGAGAGAGAGAAGAGAGAGAGAGAGAGAGAGATGGACAGACAGACAGACAAAAAAGAAAGATTGCAAAAACATATAGGTAAATGTAGATTTATGAGAACACAGGTGTGATTTTTCAGAAAATATCTTGTTGATGAAGAAACGCACACCCACGCACGCAAACGTGCGCCTGCACACCTACAAACAGACAACTATTTACCTACTAATCTATCTAGACGTAGTTGAATATAGAATATCTTGACTCATATATTTACGTATATTGTATATTTATGTATATACACTCAGCTATATATATATATATATATATATATATATATATATATATATATATAAGCATGCACATATAGTTATTTATGAGCCCTTATTCCATATATGTGTATCTATATATTTACATATCTATCTATACATATTGAATAATACCGCATAAATAACTATATATATGTAGCCTAATGATTAATGTGCTGGACTGACACCCAACCGATCGGATTTCAATTCCGGCTGTAAGTACCTTACAAAATGTCTAGCCACACTGAAGAGACTTCATAAGTCGAAACATGTGTCTGTGGATGACCCTATATATGCTCCCCATCCCCTAGGTTTGAGCACTCTGGGGGGGATCTCGCTGATGGCCGCCAACTCAAGTGTAAACGCAACGCTCTTCTATATAAGGAATGGAGCACTCTGTGACGACCTTTACACACAAAACGATGTGTGTATTAAAACAGTTAAAATCCCCTTCCCTTTCTGTAAGTCGAAACACGTGTCTGTGGATGACCCTATAATATAATATATATATATATATATATATATATATATATATTATATATATGTGTGTGTGTGTGTGTGTGTGTGTGTGTGTGTGTTGTTTACAGACTTGAGTTCTCAGGTGATTGTAAACATACATCTATGGAAGTATGTATCAGTTAATTGTTCGCCTCTTACTGATTGTTATCGACGGCCAATTCAGTTGGGTTCCCGGTTAAAGTAGCCGTTATGTCTTGCCACACTGATGAGAAGTAAACTTCGAAACATTGTGTCTGTGAATTACCATATATATATGTGTGTGTATGCGTGTGTGTGTGTGTGTGTGTGTGTGTGTGTTTTCAGTTCCCTGTGATCTATTCTGTATTTATCCTGCTTCTCTAAATTATATAATATTGCAATTATATATATATATATATATATGGGTGTGTGTGTATGTGTGTGCGTGTGTGTCTACATGTTTGCCATGTGTGTCATATTTACTTTAAAAAATTTCAAATGTCTATATAATTGCATATGTATACATCTATACTTATATATATATATATATATATATATAATATATATATATATGTGTGTGTGTGTGTGTGTGGTGTGTGTGTGTTTTGTGTTTTGTATATCTCTCTCTCTCTCTCTATGTATATATATAGTTATACATATGTTTATGTACACACGTATAGTTATTTATTTGCCTCTGTTATATATATATATATATATATGTGTGTGTGTGTGTGTGTGTGTGTGTGTGTTTTGTATTCTCTGTGTTCTATTCCTTTTTGATCCCGCTTTTCTAAAGTATATAATATTGTATGCAATTATATATATATATATTATATATATATATATATATGCTTTCGTGCGTGCGTGCGTGCGTCTGTGTATGCGCTTGCGTGCGCACGTGTATTTCCTCTTAATTTTTTTCAAATGACTCCTCGTTATGGCGTCAGATGATTAAACGTCCCTTTTCGCAATTTCACTTCCTTTGATTCGTAAGAATCCAATTGCCATTCATTACTTCCGTAAAGAAAATGGATGTTTCTTTTCTGTTTTAAATCAAAATCTCCAAATAACGGTTTCCATGTCAAAAACTTCCCGCGCTTTCAATTTGCCTCATTTTAAAAATCTGATCCTTCTTTTTCTTTGATTTACATTCTTATTCGTTTTTGCTCCTTTTTCGATACTTTTTTATTCTTCTTTTTTTTTCACGACAATTTTTGAAAACTTTAAATTACAGATTGCACTTTTGTTGTCTTCGTTAAAGCTTTAAGAAGCCTGTCTTCTTTTTTTTAGTGTGTATTTTTTTTTCTCTTTTTATTATCTAATTTTTTTATTTTTTTAAACATAGATGTCACATTTTGTTGTCGGTGGAGCCCGGCTAAAATTTTGATAAGATCTGGATTTAGCACTGGCATTTAATACACCATGTTGTTCTCAGAGTACATTTGACCTATGCAATTCTTTGATGAGATTCGCTGGCTGAATTCTAAAATTAACCATTTTCTTCTTCTTCTTCTTCTTGACAGTAGGTGGATGGTTCTATCCAAAATATCCACAATAATCTGCCTGTACTCCAAGACATAAAAAACCTTTGTGTTACCATGTGTGTGCAAAATTCCTTTACGTCCTCAATATTGGAAATGACAGACTGCGTATAAAGTTTTAAACCATATTTTCCAAAATATCACCCTCATCATCACCTTTAGATGACTGAAGAAGTCCTTCGCGTTAAGTAGGGACGAAATATTTCTCCCCCACTCAGACTTGTTTGAGATATTGATTTTGTTCACTTTCCTTTTACCTTGCCTTATACTGTCGGATTTTACTCCAACCCTCATATCTTCATATATATATATATATATATATATATATATATATATATATATATATATATATATTGGAACCAATTAAAACGTATTTTTTTTAGACATAACTCAATCCCAGAACTAAGAAAAATTTTATATGAATTTTATGTCATTAAACTAAATAGAAAAAAGCCTTTAGCAAACAATCATTGATTCACTCAGCTTTAGTATAATATATATATATATATATATATATATATATATGTGTGTGTGTGTGTGTGTGTGTGTGTGTGTGTGTGTGTAGATATTAAATTTACTAATGTGAATAATCCAAGCACGAACTTATCTATACACCAACACAGATTCTCTACACTTTTCCCCTTTGTAGTTCTTGAAGAAGCCGCCAGTCGGCGATTTCCTGTTTCTTCCTTTTATCCGTGCCAAAATTCTTCTGATCTTCAGCTCTTTAATCCTCCGCCAACCACGCCATTTTTTGGAGGGGGGATACGTTCCCCCTCCCCCCGTTTTCCTTCTTCCCTATTTCGTTTTTAGATTTTCAACAACTTATCTGACAACTGTACACTATTTCCGCGAATGATCTCAGTGGAGGGCGACCTTGTCACGAAAGGTTCGCTGCGGATTTTTTTTTTAATGGTGACATTTGAATGATACACTCGATAACAGATGTTTTCTAACCACGCTAATGTCACTCCAGATATGCTGGGTCACACAATTCTCTGCTAATATACGAGGGTGAGTCAACAAGTAATGCCATTTCCTTTATTTCATGTGAATTCTTTTTATAAAACTAAGGCCTACATTGAGATACTAACGAGGCTCAGTGCAAGGATCCGACTATGTTTTTTTCCAAGGAAATATACAGTTTTTATCAACGTCTTTCTACATTGAATTGTTTATTTCAAAATGTATTTCGTTATTGTCCGTTCATAGAATATTTTCTTTCTTAAGAATCCCTAAAATCAACGTATTTCCACTTTGAATTGTTTATTTCAAAATATATTTCATTATTGTCCCTTGATAGAATATTTTCTTCCTTAAGAGTCCCAAAAATTAACGTCTTTCCACTTCGAATTGTGGAAAGACGTTGATTTTTTGAAACTCTTAAGAAAGAAAGAGACTCAGAGCACGAATCCGACGAGAAAGACCCAACCTGCCAATCGACAATGTCCTCCTTCTGCATGATAATGCACGAGTCCACCCAAGCATCACAATGACGATCACACACAGAACAAGTGACGAGGAAGTGAAATCTGTAGTGAATAAGTGGCTCAAAGAACAGTCAACAGAATTTTACGGGGCAGGGATACATGCTCTTATTCGAAGGTGGAACATTGCTATTGCAAACAGTTCAATATGTAAAAATATGATAATCTTGACTTAACTCTCTCTCTCTCTCTCTCTCTCTCTCTCTCTCTCTCTCTCTCTCTCTCTCTCTCTCTCTCTCTCTCTCTCTCTCTCTCTTGAAAGGGAGGATTTAAAATATTTACATTTGCCGATAAAAATCTCTCGGGTAGGGGAGGCTTAAAGATATCTACATTAATTTGCTGACAAGAAAGTGACAAAAATACGACTCGGAAAATGTTTGACTGGAAATTCGCTTGACGCTGCCTCACTAAAACATAACATAAGTTAAAGCAGGAGAGCGGGACGTCATGAGTTTAAAATTACCAAAATATATTCCTGTATTTCCAATTTCAATATTATAAATAAAATAAACATGTAACTTTTTAAAAATTCATTTTAAATTTATGGTGGACGTTTAAGCGACGCTAGAACATTTGATCTTGGATTGATCCAACACTCTGATTGATCCAACACACTGATTGATCCAACACTCTGAAAAAAATTGATTTCTCTTATTTAAAATATTATGTGCAAAAAAAATCTATACCCTTACAATTTAAATTACATTGTTTAATTAACTTCACGAATATAAATCAAATCTTCATTATTTTGGCTCAAAAAGCAAGATCTGGGGATAGTGAATGTTTATATATATATATATATATATATATATATATATATATATTTACTTTGTCTTTAATTGTTTTATTTTCGTAGTTTCCTCCGAACATACATATATACATACATACATCTGCCCTTTATATATGTATAGAGGACATACATACACACAACTGCCCTTTATATATGTATTGAGGACATACATACACACAACTGTCCTTTATTTATGTATAGAGAACATACATTCACACAGCTGCCCTTTCTATATGTATTGAGGACATACATACACACAACTTTCCTTTATTTATGTATAGAGAACATACATTCACACAGTTGCCCTTTCTATATGTATTGAGGACATACATACACACAACTTTCCTTTATTTATGTATAGAGGACATGCATACACACAACTGCTTTTTCTATATGTATTGAGGACAAACATACACACAACTTTCCTTTATTTATGTATAGAGAACATACATTCACACAGCTGCCCTTTCTATATGTATTGAGGACATACATACACACAACTTTCCTTTATTTATGTATAGAGGACATACATACACACAACTGCTCTTTATATATGTATTGAGGACATACATATACACAACTTCCCTTTATTTATGTATAGAGAACATACATTCACACAACTGCTCTTTATATATGTATTGAGGACATACATATACACAACTTCCCTTTATTTATGTATAGAGGACATACATACACACAACTGCTCTTTATATATGTATTGAGGACATACATATACACAACTTCCCTTTATTTATGTATAGAGGACATACATACACAAACTGCTCTTTATATATGTATTGAGGACATACATATACACAACTTCCCTTTATTTATGTATAGAGGACATACATACACACAACTGCTCTTTATATATGTATTGAGGACATACATATACACAACTTCCTTTTATTTATTTATAGAGGACATACATACACACAACTGCTCTTTATATATGTATTGAGGACATACATATACACAACTTCTCTTTATTTATGTATGAAGGACATACATACACACAATATATGTATAGATTAAAAATGCATAATTATTTTTGTAAGATATATAACTGATAAGGTTTTCTCTTTTGACGTTTGAAAATTTAATTCTATACGGTTATTTACGTCTGACAGCAACATGGCCTCCCGCCGGTAAATGTTCATTGTTATAGACCCCCTCCTCTCTCGTTGAAAGTACTTGTTTACATATTAAGAACAAAATTCTTCCAGTTAAAGACATCCTGTAGATTCAATAAGAAGTCAAACAAAATTTGAAAGCTCTGCATGAATGTCTAGAGATAAATGTAATTTAAGTTTTTAGATTTTTCTTTTTTTTCCCGTTTACTTATTCTACTTGTGATATCACGAGGTGTCTAAATGACGAACGAATATAGAATGTTCTCTAAAGGTGGCATATATGTGAACATTATTATTTCTAGCATGTCCTGGAAAATCCACACACAGACACACACACATTATATATACTAGCAAATATATGCACCCTCCGGGTGCAAGTATTTAAGTTTTAATGTAATAAAATGTTATATTAAATTAGAAAGGCTAATGAAACTAAATAAGAATGCAGATAAAAAGATTTCAGACAGGGGGGTATAATCGAAAAATAGAACAACTGAAGCTTACTCTTTCATCTCATCTTTCATTGCTAAATTTTCCTAATTTAACTATTCAGTTAAAATAGGAAGTAAAGAATAAAATTACAATTATGTCTTCTTGTCAATGAATTTCTTTTAAGATGTATCCACAAGACTTTTGCTCATATTCATTAAGTTAAAACCAAATAATTAGAAATCAATAATACTAAACACATATTTATTAAAAACAAATTTCTAATATCAATATGCAAATTAGCCTTCCCGTTCACACTGTAAACTGCTATTTTGTTGTATATATAAATATAATTGCATGTTATTCGTATGTAGATATGACCAATAGTAATAATAATGCAAAACAATTTTATTGATAATTGGGGTTTAGATAAAAAATAAAATCACGGTGAATGTGACGTAAATAACTAAGGGAATTGTGACTTGAGTAGTAATATAGTTTCGGTTACAGACAGAAAAACACTCAATCTCCATTATATATATACATATATATATACATATATATATATATATATATATATATATATGTTTTGTTGAACTGTACAGACAATTCCTGTCGGAAAAGTTTTTCGTTAATCTTTTCCAATTTTCGGGCCATCTTTCTGGTGTCGGGGTGTAACTGGTATAACAGTCCACCAAAGGTTTCAAAACGAGGGCTTTCGGCAATACAATTTGCAATCCTCGGGTAGGAAACGATGGTATGATTTCGTGTTTAACGAGAACGAGTAGTAGCAAGGAATTAGAAGTGGGAGGTAATAACAATTGGTAGTATAAAAGAAAAATGCTGCCAAAATACACTTATTTTAATATATATATATATATATATATAATATATATATATATATATATATATATATAAGTGAATCCGACAGTATGAATAGAATTTTTTTAGAAAAAACAAAAGATGTTATTAGTTTGCTGACAGATCTGTTTCGACCTTTTAATAAAGCGGTCTTTTTCAAAGCAACTATAATTATGAAGGAAAGACGGAATAAATAAACCGTTAGTCACGAGCTACAAACAAACGCTCTCACTCAGGGCCAGAATTTAAAAAAAGAAATTTGGAAAATGCGTATTTTGTGTTAAAAATAAATTTCATTTTAAAAAATCAGAAGCATTTTTATCCATAAGAAAAACTCAAAAGAGTTTGAAATAGAAGTGAATATAAAAGGTATCAAAAATTTTCAGGATGTATTCCAGCGACAAAAAAAAATTCCGACCTACCATGAACGGGTTAAAACTCTTCCTTTTTGAAAAAGAGAATTTGTCTACTTTTGAATTTCTTCTTTCAAAAACTGTTACACTAAGATATACATTATGTCATTGACCGAGAAACGCGTAGCGGATGTGCTAATGACGAAACGATCGCATGACTTGTACGCTTTTTGGAACATCAATGTTTTCGTTTTGAATTCAAATTATTTTCAGCTCCTCTCTCGATGAGTCCGGAGTAAAAACAAGCTCTGAAGATGATTTTTATAAATCGAAATATTGTTCAATATTAGCTAGGAATATGATATAAATATTTTCATTTTAACAGCATTGAGTATTTTCATATCATTTTATCTATATTTATACCGTCGGATTCATTTCCTTACTCTCAAGTTATATATAATATATATATATATATATATATATATATATATATATACGTTTTTTTTTTAAAGTGAGTGTTATAAAAATTCCAACTTCAGTTTCATACCGGAGCAATTCATCAGGGAATAATCACTATTTACAGTCATCTACTCTTATTAACATTCAGGTTGTATCCATTCTCCAGTACGTGGATAAATTTGTACACTCTCTCTTNNAGTCTGTACCTAGTCTTACTTCCGTCATTCAATGGATACAACCTTAGAGTAGTGAACCGGACGCCATACCGTAAACTCCAATTTTTATCAAGCAGGTTTATCAAAGTAATCGATTTTTGGGTATGTATTCCTAAACCATCTTATCTATCTATCTATCTATCTATCTAATCTAGTCTATCTACCTATATTTTTTTCGTCTTATGATAGCACCTTAGCGCGCTGAACCGTCCTATGATTTTAAGACACGCAACCATCAGCTAAAAAGACAGACATGCGCATTTGAACAATACACATGCACATACAAGTTTGTAAATAAATATTACCGTATGTTGATGGCATATAGACGCTGGGCATATAAGACCCCCTCCCCCATTTCAGCAGGTCAGAATAAGGAAAAAAAGGTTTTTAGTGTAATCTAAGCATATATTATTGAAAACAGTCTAGCTGGCATTACACAAGCAAAAACATAGCTGTATAAAAAGCATTTTGGTAGTACAGGCAAGCAATAAGCATACACAAGACATCTAAATTGCAGGAAATTAATAATATAATAATAATAATAATAATAATAATAATATAACTTCAAACTTCATCTACGATGTATAAGACTCAGGACAATTTTTTGAACAAAAATTTTTGAAAAAAAAAGTGCGTCCTATATGCCGTCAAATGGAAGCGCGTGGTGTAAAGGTGAAAGTCATGGGAAATGGATTCGTCGCCCCGAGTTCAAATCCTGGGCGTGGTAATTTCATTTCACTTAGCGCTAATACCCTTGGGAAAGGTATGAATCCTGCTCTCCCTCCAGCTATGGATAAATAGTAGGGCAGACTGGGCTCTTTAACCTTGGTTAGGCAACCGGTCTAGGAGAAGGAAAACTCTGAATTCAAAACCTGTTAAACTCCGCTTAATAAATTGACCTTGTGTCACATTCTGCTCGTGCGGAGGGGTTGGTAAATATATATATATGCCGTCAAATACGGTAATTCAATTTCAGTCAATACATATTCTTATATGCTGACATATAAGAATCGATTAAAATTTTACGAATACACAGCAAGAGACACCGAGACACACGCACGTACTTGTTCTTTCTTCTGCTGGGCTGATTTCTTTCGTCTTCTGTTGGGCTGGCCAGTCTGTGCTAATTTCTTGATGAATAATTAAGCAAAACTTTGTTGTTTTTTATTTTTTATTAGGAAACCACAGACCAAAAGAGTTTCTAACCGCGCATTGAGAAGTTGGCATATTGGGGGCGAAGATCCCAACGTCTGCTCCCGTTGACTAACTGCCAGATTTTGCTAAGTCTGATTTCCTTTCACACGTCTTTCCTTCTGTCTATCAGAAGTCGGCATACAGGTCAATGAAATGTTAACTCCTGTTAATAACTATTACGACCAAAGGGTATTTTCCAATTAACCCCCTCCGATTTTGAATCTTCAACGAACTTTAATTCAAAATCTAGCTACACTTACATACATAATTCGTAGGCTACCCACGATATTATGTTATAATATCTCAAACTGATTTAGTCTGTCTATCTCAGTCAGATTGATTTACCTATCCGATTATAATATGTTGAAACATCAATATACTCATATGTATATACCGCTGCTCACCCGACTTTATTTCCAGCAGGATGTGACACAATGTCAATTTCTTTAGCGGGGTGTATTCAGGGTTTTCCTTCTCCTAGACTAGTTACCTTGACAAGGTTAAAGAGCACAGTCTGCTCTACTATTTATACATAGCTGGAAGGAAAGTAGTACCTTTCCCTAGGGTATTAGCTCTATGTGAAATGCAAAAAGGCTCTCCAGGATTTGAACTCGGGTAGACGACTCCATTTTCTATGACCCTAACTATTACACCACGTGCCCCCATTATATATATATATATATATATATATATATATAATATATATATATATAATATTTTTTTTTTTGGAGAATATGTGCTTAATTGAAGTCGAACCTAATTTTTTGAAAGTTAATTCATTAATAATTAATTAGGCGGGATTTAACTATTTTTAAATGTAAGGCTAAACAAATCGAGAAAAATTTGTTTAGCCTTACATTGAAGAATAGTTAAATCCTGCCTAATTAATTATTAATGAATTAACTTTCAAAAAATAGGTTCGATTAAGCACATATTCTCCCAAATATTGTCGGCTGAAAATAGCCATATCACAAACATTGTATGTTGTTTACTTCTCATATATATAAATATATATATATATATATATATATATGTGTGTGTGTGTGTGTGTGTGTGTGTGTGTGTGTGATCCAAAAGACTGGTAAGTAAGGGATGATTCTATTTGGGATAATCGAAATCTGACTGTACAACTATACTGTATGCTCTTGTAGGTGCAAACATATGTATTCCTACAAGGATTTTTATAAATTTCTAAAAAGAGCTCAATGTATGATAATCAAAATAAATTATATACAAAGCAATATTTAACTTTCAAAGAATAAAAAAAGAAATTAACAAACCACTATCCCGTTATATTTTTAATTCGACCAGAAACTCTAAAATAAGTCTAGCCTCATCAGACGGGTTTTACAAATATAGGAAATCTCAAATACACAAAGAGATAGATTCAAAAGTAGTGTTATATATATATATAGGGGGATTATGTGCTTAATTAAAGGCATACCTAATTTGTTAATTGATTAATTATAACTAAATGAATTAGGCGTGCATATCGGTTTAAATGTAAAGCGTAAACAAATCGAGAAAAAGTCGATCTCTGTTTGTACATTTCAGCCCATTAGGCCGCATCAGCAGAGCAATAGACAGGGCAGTGCTTTGTGCGCGATTCGAACCCTACCTGTCAGGCTGACAGGGGGACATTCTTACCACTACACTAGCTGGCTTCCCCAGAATCTCTCGTTTATTTTAAACTGATATGTGTGTCGCACTTTTTGGGTGACTTATGGCAACAGTATGAAGTGGTCAAACGATGTGTTTGAAATGGCGAAGGCCGACAATTTTTAGGGAGATTATGTTGATGAGGCCTAATGGGCTGAAATGTACATACAAGGATCGACTTTTTCTCGATTTGTTTACGCTTTACATTTAAACCGATATGCACGCCTAATTCATTTAATTATAATCAATTAATTAACAAATTAGGTATGACTTTAATTAAGCACATAATCTCCCTA
>CM042148.1:97306619-97311619 GCA_023376005.1 Doryteuthis pealeii | reverse complement strand
AGATCAATTTTAAGGGCGGTTTAGAGTAAGGGCCGGTTTAGCTCAGTCAGTAGAGTGTTCGGCTAGGAATCACAGGGTTCCTGGTTAGATATCGGTGCTCCACCTCAGACGCTAAAATAATCTCCTTTGTCTAGCGCTAGTGAAAAGAGGATAGACTCTCTCGCTGTCTGGCTGATACCGATCTAAGACTACATACTTTACAGCTGGTTCAATTTCATAGTTTTCCTTCTTTTAGACTGGTTACCTTAGCATGGTTAAAGAACCTAGACTGTCCAACTATTTGCGCAAAACTGAGTAGGTATACTTCGAATAATTGGAAAGTCTGTAGAATAAGATTTGTAAATTCTAAGGTGTTTATTTGAGGATCAGTTCCATTGCATTCATTGTTAATTTGTCTATTGGTAAATAGATATGTTTCGTATTCAGATTTTGAACACATCTTTTATATAAGTAGATCATACTAGAACGGCATTATCAATAGAATGATGGATGGATGGATGGAGGTAGCCATAATAGATGTATTAATAAAAGTAATCAACATATATTCTAATTTATCAACATCATTCAGTGTAATGCAATGCTTAAAAGATGTTGATTTGGATCCTTCGTACATACATTACTACTGGGAATTTGGACTTGGGGAAATTGATTTTTCGGTTTAAATATATATATATATATATATATATATATATATATATATATATAAAGAGAGAGAGAGAGAGAGAGAGAGAGATAGAATGATAGACATGAATATACGGTGATAGATAGATAAATAGAAATAAATATACTGAGATAGGTTGACAGACAGATAGACATATAAATAGATAGACAGGTAGATAGATAGATATTAATCGATCGATATATAGACATGAATGAACTGAAGAACTGAAATAGATAGATAGATGTGAATATACTACGATAGATAGATATGAATGTACTAATATATATATACATATATATATATATATATATATATATATATATATATAAAGTGTTGTTATGGGTCCAACGGGAGAAAAATAGATATTTTGTAAAAAAGGTTTGCAAAAAGGATTATGTTTTTTTTTGTTTTTTTATTCATATATATATATATATATATATATATATATATATATATATATATATATATATATAAGAGAGAGAGAGAGAGAGAGGGTGAGAGAGAGAGATTAGATCGAATTATTAGCTAAATCGATAGATAGATAGATAGATAGAAATATATGATTTGAATAAACGTAGATAGATAGATAGATAGATAGATAGATAGATAGTTATTAACTGGGTATGTATACGCTAAACTACTGAATGCCATTATCCTAAAATGTTGTCGTTCTGATATGGGGGAAATTGTTATAATTTGCAGGAGAGAGAGAGAGAGATAGAGAGAGAGAGAGAGAGAGAGAGATAGAGAGAGAGAGAGAGAGAGAGAGAGAGAATCAGTGCATGTCCCGGATGTTCCCGGTGCAGTTGTTAATAACAGACTTAATCAAAATATCATTTGCAATCAAACTAAATTCAGTCCAGTAAACATATCATTGGCTCTTAAAATAAATTAGCTTTTATCAATAGATCAATTCTACTCTCGTGAGTTTGAGACGAGCAGATTGCAGCATTATCATGATCTTGTGTCAGACTAGATTAATCTTAATGTATATTTACCCAGCCATCCTCAGCACCAGGTGAATTTTAAAGCAGAGTAGTACCGGTTTGAATTCAGATTTCCCTTCTCCTAGAATTGTTGCCTTACAGAGACTACATGGCCCAGTCTGCCCTAATATTTACCTATATGTACTTATCCAAAAGCTCCACAGGAGTAGGATGTGGAACAAGGTTGATTTTTAAGCGGAGTTTAACAGGTTTGAATTCAGAGTTTTTCTTCTAGACAGGCGTTTTAGTGCCTCTATTGTATTGATTGCAGTTTTAGTGGATATTCTTGTGGTATATATTTTCTATCTATTCCTTGAAGTAGAAAGATTGTAGTATCATTTTATTCCTTGTCTGTTAATCTGTAGTATTCTTTCTGGGAGGAAATCCATGAGACAACTGATTTTAGGACAATTTATCAACGATCTTAGATACAAGTTTGTCGTTTTTTATTGGTCAACCCAGTTCCTGCAATTTGGTAGAGTCTATAAATATGAGTTGTGAATTTTCTTACAGATTATACAGCATATAATCCAACACATAGCAAGATTAAAGACGTTCGTATGCCCTCCTATTTACCGAGGGGGAATAGTTGGATTCGTAGCTTGCCCAAAGCTATCAGCGGTATATAAAATGCAAACAACTTCATCCAGTATCTGAACTCGTGTCACCGTTTACATTTCCTATGCCGATAACCATTACACCACAAGCATCTCTCACTTACTATCTACCTACAGCTGGGAAGGTGTTGGTGAATTTCTGCGTTTCCGTAGATTAAGTTTACTATTTCAACTCGCTTTCGCAATACGGTATGGTTGTTTTATTGGGGTAATTTTTGTAATTCATTCCATGTACATACCTCGCAGGCCGGTTCTGACGTGATCTTTGCAATGCGACCCACTGTAGTGACAATGTGCCAGAATACGATGAACTTTAACATAAAAGAAACAAATTGATTATAAAATAAAACAAAACATCATTTTGAAATTTGGGTCAATCAGCACTTCTTTTATATAGACACACACACACACACACACACACACACATATATATATATATATATATATATATATATATATATATATATCAGAGAAGTAATTCGTTAAAAACACAGATGTTATTAATGTTGTAGTTATTAGCTAATATTGCAATATTTCAGTCTGTATCAGACCATAATTAGAGCCGATCTGCTTATGAAACCAAGAAAAGTCGTCATCTTAGCTAAATAATGGATCATTCCCCTTTTATTTTAAAGAAATAAAGGGAAGGAAAGGACACGTTACACAAAAAAAAATATTAGAAGAATGAACGAAAGAGAGCTGGGGAAAGATAAAGGAGGGGTGAATGTGCGGAAGCGATAAGCACAATGTATTTTGATCGAAAATAAGGAAAAGGGAGAAGAAAGAAAGAAAGAAAAAAAGAATGAGTGAAAGTTAATCAAGTTTATTAAAGATTTAACATATTGAACTATTTTACAATAGATCTTAAGTTGACATATCAAATAAGAATTAAATTATCTTACTGTGGTATATCCACAGGTCCCACATAATGTTTGTGTTTTGTTTTATTTGTCTTTTATTTGATTTTTATTATGTTTTGTTTTATTGATTTGTTTTATTTTTTATAATTATTAGATTAATCTAATATATATATATATATATATATATATATATATATTAATATTTATATTTTTGCTTGAAGGCAATTACAATGCGGTATATCGCATAAAATTCGATAATTATAGAAGATAAATAATATTGACAAGTGAATCTCGCAAAGAATTACTCGGCGTGTAGAACATCGTACAGTAGCTGTTTCGACTTTATCAAGTCTCATCAGCGATGTATACTAACGATCTCCCTCCGACAGAAATCGAAACAGGACTTCAGCAGGATAGTCAGAAACTATACTGCCTCAGCCACCGATACAGCACCGAGAAATACCTGTGAAATTAACTTGTCAATGATACTGGGACGTCTCTACCATAGGAGGCAAGGGAACGCTAAGTGAACAACAAAGACGGTGCTTTATGCTCTTCGGCGAAAGAAATAAGATTTTGAGATGTTTGTTTATTTTTTTTTAGAAGCATTGGTGAATAAATATGTATATATATATATGTGAATAAATGTGTATATATATGTGAATATATATATATATATATATATATATATATATATATATATATATATATATATACCTATTATATTTCTATTTAATTTTTCTCATAGAATATACGGGTTAAATGTGGGGGTGCCTTGTTTTCGAACTTTTGGGTTGAAGATGAATTCATATGTCGCTTCTAACAATTTCAACACACAATACTACGGAAATGTGGTTTCCACAGATAATAGAAAAACAAGACAATTTCTATATAAGAATAAACTTTATATACAACTAGCAAATATATGCACCCTCTGGGTGCAAGTATTTAAGTTTTAATGTAATAAAATATTGTATTAAATTAGAAAGGCTAATGAAACTAAATAAGAATACAGATAAAAAGATTTGAAACAGAGGGAGTATAATAAATATTCAAAACAGAGGTAGTATAATAAAAAATGGAACAACTGAAACTTACTCTTCCATCACTTTCATCTTTCATTGTTATTTTTTCTAATTTAAGTATTTAGTTAAAAGAGGAAGTAAAGAATAAAATGAGTTATTTTATCTTGTTAATGGATTTGATTTAAGATTCATTGAAGAGATTTTTGCTTATATTCATTAAAATAAAACCAAACAGTTAGAAATCAATAATACTAAGCACATATTTATTAAATTCGATTTTTTAATATTAACATGCAAATTAGCCTTCCCGTTCACACTGTAAACCGCTATTTTGTTGTATATATAAATATAATTGCATGTTGTCAGTATGTAGACATAGTTAACAGTATTAATAATGTAAGACAATCTTATTAATAATTAAGGTTTAGATAAAAATAAAATCATGGAGAATGTGATGTCAATAACTAAGAGAATTGTGACTTGAGCAGGAATATAGTTTCGGTTACAGACAGAAAAACACACAATCTCCATTATAATAAGATATATACAATTTGGATGGTCAATGTTCTTTAAGTTGTGTTGAGAACCGTATATGACTGTGGGTAATTGTGTAAGCGAGGTGCGCATGTTTTTGTTTATGTTCGTGACTGCTAGTGTTTGTTTTTAGTATCAACATGTAGGTATCAAAATTCTGAAATTTTGTAAAAACAAAAGGTAAGAGAGTGAGCTTGTCTGCTGTGTCAAGTTGAGAGGGGAGAGAACAAAAACGAAACGAAAAACTGAGATAGACTTTTGTCGTGTCCTTTCTCCAACTGAATCTTTCAACTCTTGGACCTTTTTTATAATCTTTT
>CM042148.1:97289119-97301619 GCA_023376005.1 Doryteuthis pealeii | reverse complement strand
ATATATATATATTGTTTTTTCTTTATAAAATTCCCTGTCTCTCTCTTTTTCTATCTGACTATTTACGCAAGCACGAAAGCACGCAAACACACACACATACACACACGCACATACGCGTACGTACACAGATACAAACACACACACACACACACACTCACGCACACAGACACAAACACACACACACCCAAACACACACACACCCGCCCACACACACGCACACTTAAAATATGTTATCTTCACGTCAATCTCTTGACTATGAGTTTCAACTATTTGTAAAAAAGAAACATACAGCATGTTTCAGCTGAAGTTATTTTTTTGCAAATACGTCAAACCTAAACCCACGAGACTGACAAGGAAGTGTGACATTTTTTACGTGTTATCCTGCTCTAATAATTAGTATATTATTGTTTTTCAGTTAGGGTAGCGTGAAGATAAAGTCAACGACCCTTGGTAACTGACAGTTTACTTGCCTATGCGAGTTTCAAAACAGTGGTTAGAAAATCATATAAGCGAAAAACTCTTATTTACCAAGAGGCGTTTACTTCTTGTCTACGTTACACTAACTAAAAAGTTACATATACATGATATCAACTATTTTAAGATCTATTTACTTTCAAATATTGTACTCAATATTATGAATATTAATAATTACGTATATATATATGTGTGTGTAGGTGTATACACATATAGATTTATATAGTCAAATGTTTTGGTCAAGTATTTACTAAATCTCTCTACAAACGTATTGAGCACTTTTATATTCATTACAACCCCGACATATTCGGTTAATTATTTTATCGACGATCGAAATTGCGACTAATTCGAGATTTTATCTTCTACTTTGAGTCACTCTGATGAATATCTTATTATAATAGTGGTTCGGTGTCTGTCTTTAACCAAAACTATATCACTACTCAATTCACAATTCACAATTGCCTTTCTTATTAATGTCACATTCTCCAAAACTTTATTTTTATTCAAACCATAATTATTCATGAAATTCTTTTACATTATTAATACTGTTAGCCATATCTAGATATGAATAACATGCAAATGTATTTATACATACAACAAAATAGCGGTTTTCAATGTGAACGGGAGGGCTAATTTCCATACTGATAATAAAAAATTGATTTTAATAAATATATGCTTAGTATTATTGATTTCTAATTGTTTGGTTTTATCTTAATGAATATAGATAAAAATCTCGAGGGAAAATCTTAAAAGGAATCCATTAACAAGAAGAATAACTGTAATTTTATTCTTTACTTCCTATTTTAACTAAATAGTTACATCTGGAAAATTTACCAATGAAAGACGGATGTGAGGGAAGTGAATATATTTTATTCCATTAAAAATTAAATTTGCACCCGAAGGGTGCATATATTTGCTAGTTCTATTAATTATGCATGGTTAGTATAGAGGACTTATTTGAATTTGAAATAACAGAAAACGGTTAACAATACAGGGAATCTGTGAGTGACGTCTCTTAACCATATTTCGACCCCTCTTACTGTTTACCAGGCAAGCGTGGGCATTTTTGATAACTAAATTCTAGTTTGCCGTTGAACGCAATGGTGTTTCTCTTTCGGTTAGCTTGATTCTCTCTCGCGCGGTGTGTGATCCTTATCCAATACTTTAATAAAAATGTGAATTCATCAAATGAATGTCTTATGTTGTTACTAAGAACAAACTATCAGCACATGACGTCTCAGACAGAATAAGTTAAGAAGACACATGAGTTCCAGATGTTGTATACTCTCTTTACTTCTATTATTTTTCTGCTCATCTTTGGTATCTTACGTTCCTCTTCTAATAACCCAAGACTTTGATTTGCTTTAGATCATATTTTATTCCGAAATCCCCACCAGACTACCTGCGCAGATTGAGTCAGCCGTGCGCTTAACACGACTTACCACTTTCGTGGTTTGGCCGATACTGACTAAACTCTTCTTCTAATCTAAACCGGAAGAGAGTCTTCTCCACCGATTCTCATGGTATCCACCGGAAGGATCGGGATGAGGTCAAACCTTGTCACTCAATCCTTCAAGGCCACCGGCTGCAACTTATAACAGCCATTTTGGTTTCTACACTACTGTAAATAAGTGTTAGGGTACTAACAATTATGTAACACAGAAACAGGTAGAAACAGAAGAATATCTTTAGAAGGAGAAATGCAGAACAAGTCAAGATAGAGAAGAAAACGACAAGATTAAGAATGGTATACAGCTATACTAATACGTCGAATAAAATGAAGTGAGTATGTAAAACAACCAACCAACCAACCAACCACCCAGCAAACAACCAACCTTAAATATTTCAGTCCAGATTTGAATCTGTTGTAATGGAATATTCCACACTCTATCTTACCCATGTGGTCTGACTATATATATAGCGAGTACGGCATTATGCTGGGCTGGATTCAAGGATGCCTCACTATTTCTTTCTGTCTTATCATATCTCCCTACAATAAAACCATCTATCTTAAATCTACGAACATGTTGACTGGTCCTTTCACTCGACTACAACCTTGTCTCATTGTATCCCTTTTAAGTTCACAGCAGAATCCAAATAATATTTGAATTCAAATCTATTTTCTACACTAACCGTCCTAAAACCGACGGTTGCCCATCAATATATAATAATCTTAAGAAAAAGAAATATAGCACAAGCCAAGATAGAGAAGACAAGCTACAAGATTAAGATTGGTACGTGTATACTAAGAATATAAGAAAGTGAGTATGTAACAATACCAACCAACCAGCCAGCCAACCTGCCAATCCTAAATATTTCAGTTTAGATTTGAATCCAAATAATATTTGAATTCAAATCTATTTTCTACACTAACCGTCTAAAACCGACAGTACGCCCATTAATATATAATCTTAAGAAGAAATACAGAACAAGCCAAGATAGAAAAGACAAGAGTAAGGTTGATATATAACTACGGGTATATCAAGAATAAAAGAAAGTGGGTATGTAACAATACCAACCAACCAACCAACCAACCATCCAGCCAACCGACCCACCTTAAATATTCTCTATTTCATTTCTTGAATAAATAAGAGATCTATCATTTGAAAGAAATGTCAACAGGATTTTCAAATGTCAGAATAATTAGAGTCTTAGATATTTGACGTATCTCAGCGTAATTAGATGTTTAGTTTTTATTGTACAGCTACGTTATTAAGTCAGTCGACTTTAGCCGACTCCCCGGAGAATCTGAAGCAAATTATCTTATTTCCAAGCTGAGTGTCAATACCTAATTAATAAACTATGTTTACACTTGGTTCTCGTCCATGAAAAATAACTCTGACCCCGGACGCCCTTGTATCCACACCACCTAGCGCCAACAACTTTAAATGTCCCTACAACTTGTTATTTACACGAATAACACAACAACATAGTCACACATGTTCACGTCATTTCTGCCTTTAGTAATTATCGATGATTTCCCCCCTCCCCTGATCACGTGCCCGATTTTCAATCACATCTAATCAGTCAGATTTTATTGTAACATAAGCTGACCATTCAAACACTCCTCCCATCTGACCTCTTTCCGGCTCTTTCCTGTCCACTTGTTACCTGGTCCAATCATCCTGGCGTGTTCTCCGCCGGCCTCCCGCCAAATTCATCAAGTCGACCGGAACAGCTGATAATTACCGGAAGTGAAGATGTATTAAAATGTCACCATTCAGATGTGATCCAGGAATCAGGAAGGAAACCGCACAAAGGTCAATGCGGCTGAGCGCGCGTCTCAAACACCTGCAGATTAGATTACACAAACAGAACAAGAAGAGTGGACGGCGGCTTTCGACGCGCGAAAATTTCAACCAATCAGATATAGTTAATATAGACCTCTGAATCCAGCCGATAGTAAATACTGGAAAAATATATTTACGCAATTTCTTTTGAGCAGAGGGTCTGAAATCAGGTAAGTATTCAATTCACCGAACAGGACATACAAGGGTTCACGATTTTTGATCCCTGGAAGGTCTCAACTCAAATTTCACACGGGTTTACTTCGACATTAAAACGAATTACCATTCTTGTAATTTCTGTGATTTGGGACAGTATTTTGAATGCAGATTTTCAAAGCTGAAATAGCCCCCTATATCTGAGAGATTTAAATAGCAGAATTATTTGTTCCCTGGGATAATCTGCTGGAGAAAATAGCTTCATACATAAAGAAAGGTTCGTAGAAATATTCTAATGGGTTTGCTCCTCTTGGATGGGAAAGAAATATTCAAAAAAGGATTTATCTCAATCTCTTACTAATATTTAACAGATAGGTGTATATTCTTTCTCTTTCTCTCTCTCTCTCTCTCTCTCCTCTTCTCTCTCTTCTCTCTCTCTCTCTTCTCTGTGTATGTCTGTCATTATGTATGTATCTTCGTGTTTCTATTCTCCCTTCTCTTCAACCCCTTCTCTCTCTCTCTCTCTCTCTCTCTCTCTCTCTCTCTCTCTCTCCTCTCTTCTATCTCTGTATCTGTCATTATGTATGTATCTTCGTCTCTATTCCCCTTCTCTCTCACTCTCCGCTCTCACTCTCTCTCTCTCTCTCTCTCTCTCTCTCTCTCTCTCTCTCTTCTATCTCTGTATCTGTCATTATGTATGTATCTTCGTCTTTCTATTCCCCCTCTCTCTCTCTCTCTCTCTCTCTCTCTCTCTCTTCTTCTCCTCTCTCCTCCCTCTCCTCTCCCTCCCTCTCCTCCCTCCATCTCTCTCTCTCTCTCTCACTCTCGTTGTCTTTTATCAAGTCCATTGTCTATTGTTAAATTTGAAATATCTCTTCTTTTTCAAAAGCTGTTACACTAAGATATACATGATTGTCGCTGACCGAGAAACGCGTGGCGGATGTGCTTATATTTGAAACTACCGCATGATTTTTTTGGAACATCAATGTTTTCGTTTTGAATTCAAATTATTTTCAGCTCCTCTCTCGATGAGTCCGGTGTAAAAACAAGGTCTGGAGATAATTTTTATAAATCAAAATACTGTTCAATATTAGCTATGAATATTATATAAAATGTTTTCACTTTAACAGCATATTGTGTGTTTTCATATCCTTTTATCTATACTTATATATATATATCGTTGAATTGACAGTTCCATTTGAAGAAAATCTTGATTGGGCCCATCAGCGGAAGTTGGAAAAATATGAAGACCTACGTGAACAATGCGTCAGAAATGGATGGATAACAGATGTATTTCCCATTGAAGTCGGATGTCGGGGATTTATTACCAACTCAACCTCTGCATTTTTGTCTAAACTTGGACTTTCTCCACCAGACAAGAGGAAATACTTTAAAAAGATTCAGGAGAAAGCTCTAACCGCATCAGCGTGGATATGGCAGTCCTATATTGTGACATCAAGGAAGCGCGTGGGGTAATGGTTAAAATCATGGGAAATGGACTCATCGACCCGAGTTCAAATCCTGGACGTGGCAATTATTTCACTTAGTGCTAATACCCTTGGGAAAGGTATGAATCCTAGTCTCCCTCCAGCTATGGGTAAATAGTAGGGCAGACGGGGCCCTTTAACCTTGGTTAGGCAACCGGTCTACGAGAAGGAAAACTCTGAATTCAAAACTGTTGAACTCCGCTTAAGAAATTGACCTTGTGTTGCATCCTGCTTGTGCGGAGGGGTTGGTAAATATATATATTGTGACATCAAACCGACAAAGTCTGGAGGCATCGTGAGATACTGCTGGGGCGCTCTGGATTAGTGGTAATGATGCTTCGGCCCCGAAACCATGCCTGAACCCAGAGTCATCATCTGATGAAGGCTTTGTTGGTTGCAATGCTACTGTGTAAATAGCAGTCATTGTATCAAGATTATTATATATAAACGTTGGTATACATACATATATGGTAGATTAAGAAAAGTAGAGTAAGTTTGGGTCAGAAAAACAGTATATAGTCGATACACTTGGTGTAAGAGAATGTAGACAAAAGAATAAAATGAGAGAATAAATACTATTCGCCATTGGTTGATGTTTCTCTTAGAAAAAAATCCGGCCCTTTGGGCAATTGTATCAGAGAGATAATTGAAAGCGAAAGCTAGTAAAACTATTCCTACTTAACGTTCATTCGATACTTTTAAACTCTCCCTAGGTGTTTCCTCTTTCACGCAATCAGTCGTTTTTTCCAAAAACTCTTAGAGTCTACAAATATAGGTGTATACAATTCATATATATATATATATATATATATATATATGTGTGTTGTGTGTGTGTGTGTGTGTGTGTGTGTATATATATATGTATATTTCTCATTACATGTATATTATACATGCAAATATATAAGTATATGTGTGTGCGTAGGTGTTTAAATACACAAATACAGACACACTCACACATATATTTTATATATTCATTTTTGCACAAAAGCTTTTTAATCTCTAGAAATATACGTATATACTTATATATATATATATATATATATATTATATATATATATATATATTTACAAGTAAATATACATGCATATATATATGTACAAATGTGTGCTTAGGTGTATAAAATACACAAATACACACACTGACACACACATACACCACACACGCGCACACACACACACGCATATATATATATATATATATATATATATATTATATATATATATATTACCAGTAACCGGTCCATGGCCGTACAAAGAGTATTTTAGAACATCAGAGTGTGAGAGGGAAAGAGGAAAAACAAGAGTAAGAAAGGCACCATGTAAAAATAAGTGAGCAAATCCCCTATGATTTTTTTAGAAATTCGTTACGAATTCGCGTATTAGAATTGTTTGTTTTTGGATTTCTTTTCTTTACATTTAAAATATCAATTAAAAAAATCTTAACTCGTGAGTGTTTTGAAACTTTATATACAGACTAGCAGCGGCTACACGGTGTCGCCTGGGTAGAAGGGGATTTTTTTAAGTTAGTCCCTCAAATCCATTATTACTGAAAGTGAGTTGAATCCTCGTGGGGTGCCCCATTTAAATCTCCATGTAAAAAAAATAGACCTTACATTGATCCAGCTAATCTGAAATGAAATGTTAATGTCTACTATGTAAAATATTAAATGAAAAAATCCATGCTGTTATCATTTAAGTTTTATTTTTTAATTGTCTTCACGAATATAAATCAAATCTCTATCATTTTTGCTCCAAAACCAAGTCTTGGTGATACGTAATTTAACAGCTAATTTAACATCAACCCAACATCAGATCCAACAAACAGATTCCAGTATCTCAAAATTAAACAGAACAAGAGATAAGTATTGCACTATTAATATTTTTATTATTATTATTATTATTATTATTATTATTATTATTTTAGTTTTTCACACCAGCATTAGCTGATGGTATCTCCCTGAAGTCTGAGTGACAACAAGTCTCCTCAAGTCTTCAAGACTCTTCTGAGTATTCTGACAGATTGCAGCAGTGCAGTATTCTGAATGATCTCAATTCTTCCTCTGATTTCCAGATTTTCCAATATTTTTCCAAGCTTTTTGGGACCGTTCCAAGTGCACCAACTACGATTGATATCACTTTGGCTTTCATATTCCATAGCTTTTTCAGTTCTCTGGCAAGGTCCAGGTATTTGTCCATCTTTTCGTTTTCCTTCATCTTCGCCCTGTGGTCTGCTGGAACTGAAAATCCACCAGTTGGCAAGTTCTTTCTTTTTTGTTAATCAACATTAGGTCTGATCTTCTTGCTGGGATTATTATTATTATTATTATTATTATTATTATTAGCAAAATAAAAAAACGCCCTCTGGGCGACGTAAAATAAATATTGCCTGAGGGGATGGGAGTTGAAAATTTAATATCATAGAGTTTGTATCATAAGTAAAGTAAAATCATCAAATTTATTAAAGGAGTAAAATAAAAATTATTAAAGGAGTAAAAAATTGAAAAAATTGAAATGGAAACTTAGTTCTGATAACTTTAAATATACATTAAAATAAAACAAATTATATATAGATAGATAATACTTGGTATGTATTTATTAAAACTTGTTTAGGACTGTCTAATATTGCATGCTCAAAATTTGAGTTTATTTATTCTATGTTGTGACGATTTTAGGTAGTGTGACGTAAGTAGTGGCGTCGTTTTTGTTACAGACAAAAACCGGAAGCGAATCTCCATTATTATTATTATTATTATTATTATTATTATTGACATGTCATCACTTTCTTACAAAATGAGAGCTGCTACGCTACACAGACTGATGGGGATATAAACCGTTGGTATTTCCAAGAGACTAAAACACGTGTCCAAAATTCCATTAAATTAGACATGAGGCTTAATTCAATATTCATAAACTCTATACCAAGATAAAGTAAAGGAATTACTTTAATTCAATATATAACAAAGGAATATTTGTTTTTAAAGAATTCTTTCAGCCTTTTAAAATTAATTAAGAAAAATCCGTTCAAACAGGACGAGAACGTCCGATATATTTGCATTTTCAATTTTTCGGTAATTAAGTTAATTCCTGAAATCTAATAAAAAAAACTTTCTGTATTAACTGCGCCAATGACTGGGCACATTTACTAAAAAGATTCCGTTGTGAAAAATAAATTAACGAAAATATTTTGTTAAATTTGAATTCTAACCCACGCTTGTGAAATTGCTGTATGATATAAAACGGTCATAGAAAAAAAGTTTTCAAAGATTTGAAAAATAATTATTAGATAAAAAAAATGTTTTTCAATCGAGTTAATGGCAAAAATAAAAGATGTGTCTATCAATTTTGCAAAGTAAGACAAAGGATACACCATCATGATCATGATCATGATCATCATCAAGTTGTACTTACAGCATGGATTCCTTTAATTCTCTCTCTCTCTCTCTCTCTCTCTCTCTCTCTCTCTCTCTCTCTCTCTCTCTCTCTCTCTCTCTCTCCTGGTGAAGTTCTAATTCTGGAGCTCTGTGGAGTGTGGAGCACTACTTCATTATAATTACTACCTGATCCATTCTAACCCGTAGCGGTAGTACTTGTTAGGATCCCATCTATGGGTTAAATAGCAAAAAATTAAAAGTGTTTTAAGTTGTTAAAAAATGTTTTTAAAAATTGAGTTTAAAAAGAAAATTGAGTATCCAGCAAGTATGAATCAAACAAAACGTCTTTGGCGGGAAATAACCCAACAACGTTTGACATGCCGTTTCCAACAAACTAACTAACCAACCAACCAGCCATTCTCTCTCCTCTCTCCTCTCTCTCTCTCTCTCTCTCTCTCTCTCTCTCTCTCTCTCTCTCTCTCTCTCTCCACACGTCCACATCGTTCATCGTTTCTGAAAAGTTTTTAATACAGTATTCATAACTGTTGTATGTAAAACAGTCATCTCTCTCTCTCTCTCTCTCTCTCTCTCTCTCTCTCTCTCTCTCTCTCTCTCTCTCTCTCCCGCGTTCCTATCTCATCGTTTCTGACAAGTCCTTAACACAGCATCCATAACTGTTGCATGTAAATTTTGTCTGGTCGGCCAACACTCGAGCCTCCATGTGTAGATGTCTATGGAAGAACTTCACTCATGAGAAATGCGACATTTGCTCATTTTCTTAACCGAAATTGAACAAGTTTGAAGTCAAGTATTATCTGTGTTATTCGGACTATTGTCCCCATCTTCATTGTTATTTGTACAACGTTTCGGCCCGTGGACTAAATAAAGGGTTAGGTTCAAAGTTCCGTGATGGCTCCCGATTACGACAAGAAAGTTTCCGAGTTCGAAAAGAAGGTTCCCGAATCCGAGAAGGTTCCCGAGTCCGAGAAGGTTCCCGAGTCCGCCAAAAATACCTGAAGAAGGCCGGAGGGTATATCGGCCGAAACGTTGTACAAATAACAATGAAGATGGGGACAATAGTCCGAATAACGCAGATAATACTAATCTTCAAGCCTCATCTCAAAAAATATTCAGAGAAAAAGTTTGAAGTCAGTTTTAACTCTCTATTCGTCTAACCGTGCTAAAAGAACACAGTCTGCCCTTCTATTTACCCATTGCAGGTTTGAATTCAGTTTTCCTTCTTCTAGACTGGTTGCCTAACCAAGATTAAACAGCCCAGCCAATTACTATTTGTGTGGCCATTTTTAGGCTGCAAGGCTTTACAGTCGAGATCTCTTATGTTTTTTAGTGTTAGGTAGAATCCTTTGTTGTTCCTTAGAGAAGAATCCTTGGCTGCTCCTCGGTACTAAGCAGAATTCTTTGGTTGTTTCTTAGTGAAGAATCTGTGGTTGTTATTCGGTGTTAGGCAGAATCATTTGGTTGAACAGAGTGCGTGGTTGTAGACCGTTCGTCCGTGTAGAATACGTGCAAAAGAACGACTTTCATGATCGGTGATTAAATAGTTAACTAACCACGTATTCGAGCGCGTGTATTGTCTGGCTTTAATCCACGCGCCCACGCAGAGTCTATAAGTTTAAGTAGTGGGCTACAGCACGCCTTATATAGCAAAACATCCCAACACAGCCTCCCTCTTATTTATTCATAGCTGGAGAGAAAGATATTGGATGTATGCCTTTTCCAAGGGTATTAGCACTATAGGAAATGTAAAAAAAACTCATCCAGGATTTGAACTCATGTCACTCAGCCCATTTCCTTTCATGATAATCATTACGCGACGCACCACATTTAACGCAGCATTTAGCATAAAAATCTTTATTTGATAATTAATCAATAAATCACACATTGATTAATATATGATTAAAATTTATTCTTATTTATTTTTATCAGACAATGTTATTTCTTAAATTAATGGTATAATTTTTCTATAATTTTCTCTACAATTTTTCTAGGATTTTTCTATAACTTTTCTATATCACCCTATCGCTGGAGCTTATAATCATTATACTATTAGAAAGCTTGGTTAAATCGAACTAAACGGACCTAAATTCCACCATCATATGTCACCCCACCGAGAGAAAGAAAAAACAAGAATCAGGGAATTAACCGAATTTAATGAAATTTCCAGTGTTAATATATTAATGAATAAAAGATAGAATGCAACAGTTATTTTATTTAAAAACTTTAATATTTTTTCAGGTCAGTTAACTTTGAACCATGTATCTTTAAGGCGTAATATATACTTAAAGATACGTGTTTCAAAGTTAACTGACCAGAAAAAATGTAAAAGGTTTTTAAATAAAATAACTGTTGCATTATATCTTTTATTCATTAATATATCAACACTGAAAATTTCATTAAATTTGGTTAATTCTCTGATTCTTTATATTTTTTTCTTTCGGTAGGGTGATATACAATAGTGGAATTTAGTCCGTTAAAGTCGATTTAACCAAAAGCTTCACGTAGAAACTAAAAGAAAAAAATTTTTAAAAATGTTGTCGCTTGTTGGCTTGATTTGAGAAATCAGTTTCAGTCAAATCTATTTCATTAATTGCCATCCTACAGAAGCGGACTGGGAATAATTGTGAGAACACCGTGGAGTAAATCGGTGAAAATAAACACATGTAACCCGATGAGAAGAGGCCCCGACGTCGTTATAGCGAGGTCACACGTGAGGAAGCCATAATGTTTTAAGGCCCGGGGAGGATCTCCTTTCTGGGGAACGAACCCTGATTGGATTTCGCTTATTTGCGGTTTCAGCCCGTAAACTATTCTGTCTTATATCGGTTTTATAAAAAAGAAAGAAACAAGGAGAAGTTGCTTCAACAAATGAAAATGATATTGCCCGCAAGAAGTGAAACGCGCAAAACCTATGATTGAAGTTATGACGAAATGCTTCAGCCATTTACTAGAATGCCCAATAATTATTCGAGAACCCATAGGTTGTGTCCAAATCCATTCTTCATCCACATAACAATGCAGTCAACAAATAGATCGTATTTGATTGGTTAATTAGTTGTATCTTTTATTCATTAATATATTAACATTGAAAATTTCATTAAATTTGGTTAATTCCCTGATTTGTGTTTTTTTTTCTTTCGGTGGGGTGACATGTGATGGTGGAATTTAGGTCCTTTAAGTTCGATTTAACCAAGCTTTCTAACAGTATAATGATTATAAGCCCCAGCGATAGAGTGAAATAGAAAAGTTATAGAAAAATTGTTGTTTTAGGCATATCAACTCCTTTTGAGTTATCTATGTCTAATATTGCTCATACGGTTAGGTTGGTATATATATATATATATATATATATATATATATAAGGTATGTCAAAAAGAGATTGTACTTTTTGACACACCTTGTATTCTGAAAAAATAACGTGCCATTCATTCTTCATTTCTATCTTGATAAATACAGCTTTAAATTTGGTAATTTTTGACACACCTTGTATTCTGAAAAGAATTAATGCATGGAAGGTTCTTTTTTCAGAATACAATATGTGTCAAAAATTACAACAAATCTCGATACTTTTTTGTTACACCTTTTATATATGTGTGTGTGTGTGCGCGCGTGCGCGTGCGTGCTTGCGTGTGGTGTGTGTGTGTGTGTGTGTGTGTGTGTGTGTGTGTGTGTGTGTGTGTGTGTGTGTGTGTGTAGACGGGTTGGGGT
>CM042148.1:97276619-97286619 GCA_023376005.1 Doryteuthis pealeii | reverse complement strand
AGCTTGATATATATATATATATATATATATATATATATATATATATATATATATAAAGTGAGTTTACATAATCAGTCTTTGGGTAAACGTCCAAGGAGACGAACCGCAAATTGTCGCTCTCGTTCGATTAGCCAAATTCTCGCACGCGCCGTTGAGTTGATTCTGGGATTGTGATGAAACGAGAATTCACCAAAAAGAAAGTTTAAAGTGAGTAATCAAAAACGAAATAACAAAAGAACGTTCCAGCATCCCCCAGAAATCTTAAGATAGACAAATTGGGTGGCGAGTCTTTTAGGACAGTTATTCTCAACATTTTTTCAACATATTCGTATCTATCCATCTATTTATCGAGGTTCTTAACTATCTATCTATTTATTTATTTATCTATCTATCGAGCTGTTCGTATCTATGTATCTCAGTGGTTCCCAACCTTTTTTTATTCTCGCACCCTTAAACGAGTTTTTCTCTGACCTCGAACACCTACAATTTATACTTTTTGTTCAAAAATATAGAATGTGAATCCATACTACAGTTTTATCAAAAGATCATATATGTTTCACTCTCTAAATTTAATATAATATAACAAAAATCTGACATTAATATTTGAATTACTTGCTAAATATAAATCTTATTATAATGGAGATTGTGTGTTTTTCTGTCTGTAACCGAAACTATATTACTACTCAAGTCACAATTCCCTTAATTATTTACGTCAAATTCTCCAGGATTTCATTCTTTTAAACCTTCAGTTATTAATAAAAATTGTTTTACATTATTAATTCTGTTGACCATATCTACGTACTAATAACATGTAATTGTATTTATATATACAACAAAATAGCGGTTTACAGTTTGAACGGGAAGGCTAATTTGCATATTGATATTTAAAATTTTTATTTTAATAAATATGTGCTTGTATTATTGATTTCTAATTGTTTGGTTTTATCTTAAGAAAATATAAACAAAAATCTCGTGATAAATCTTAAAAGAAATTTATTTACAAGAAGAATAACTGTAATATTATCCTTTACTTCCTATAGTTAAATTAGGAAAATTTATCAATAAAAGAGGGAGTAATGGAAAATGATAGACTAGTTAGTTTCAAAGTTGTTCTATTTTTCGATTATACCCCCTCTGTTGCAGATCTTTTTATCTGCATTCTTAGTCAGTTTCATTAGTCTTTATAATTTAATATGATATTTTATTATATCAAAACTTAAATACTTGCACCCGGAGGGTGCATATATTTGCTAGTAATATTAATTACAAAAGCAAACATTTAATCTAAATTTGAATGGATGCTTCTCGCATCCTCTAAAATGATGCTAGCGCCCCATGGATACGAACACCAATGGTCGGGAACCCCTGATCTATTTATTTATATAGCTGTTCGATTTTTCTATTTATATATCTGTGTCGCTTTCTCTTCCCATCTCCTATATATTCATCTATCTATCTATCTATCTATCTATCTATATATATATATATATATATATATATAATATATATATGTATGTATATATATATATGTGTGTGTGTGTGTTGTGTGTGTGTGTGTGTGTGTGTGTTGAAAGTTGAGCACTATTTTATGAGTCACTCTCAGTCTGATATTTTGGACTTAAAGAGATAGCATCAAAACAGCGGCCATGTTTGATTTACCTTTAAGCAATGAAAGTTACAGACCTTGAGATAATTTTTTAAGGTTTTTATTTTCTCTGTCTTTTAGTAGATTTTGTGAGCTCCGCTAATATGTATCTTAGAACCAAGTGTTAAGATTTCAAAGAGTTAAAGACGTACGTATTGTAAGTGATAAATCAACAAAAAAAAGATTGTGAATAAATTGTGGACAAGAGTGGGAATGTTGTCTCTAAAAATAAACAGATTAAAAGAAGGACAATGTAAGATACACAGAAGAAAAAAATCAACAACTTATAAAGATGAAAAAGTAGGTCATCATAAATAAACGTGAAAAAAAAACCCCGCGAAATAGGTATGACCAAAAAATGGGACATTTGTTTGTTTATTTTCGGGTTTTCTTTATTTTCTTTTATAAATAAGTATTGTTGAGAAACGTTTTGAATTTTTACACAAAGAAACTGCGAATAAATAAACAGGAAGAGATGACAAAACTTAAAAACGAGATGTTAAAAATAAAACCCAATTAGGATGTACAATTGTTAGAATACTTAAAAGCAACATTGGTTGATAAAAGGTGAAAATGAAAATGGAAGTAGGGAATGTTAGAAAAGGAAATAGATTAGTATTATCTGCGTTATTCGGACTATTGCCCTCATCTTCATTGTTACTTGTACAACGTTTCGGCCGATATGTCCTCCGGCCTTCTTCAGGTATTTTTTGTCGGACTCGGGAACCTTCTCGGATTCGGGAACCTTCTCGGACTCGGGAATCTTCTTTTCGAACTGGGGAACTTCTTGTCGAATTCGGGAGTCATCACGGAACTTTGAACCTAAACCTTTATTTAAGAAATAGATGAATTGTAGATTAGACAGCGCCTTAAAATTAGAGTGAAAAATAAACACAAACTGAAAGAAAACTATAGAAAAAATTCAAAATCTGATGTCGAGATGAAATGATGGCAATGAGGAAAATGGCGAAAAATGTCAGACACGTGGTTACAATAACAATAACATGAACGACACAACGCATATATAGTATTTCGAGGTGTTTTTGTTCGGGTGTTTATTTTGCCTATATAAAAGTTTCGAGTACTCTTTCATCACCATTACTCTTAGATCCACTCTGACCAGGAGACCGCCCTGTCGGCTGGGGCGTTAGAATGCACCGACTGCACCTCTGCAGAGGGGTAAGACTCCCCCAATGGGGCCACCTGTTGGCCGTGGTGGCGACACGTGATGCTTAAGGATAGAGCCTAGGTGGATGAGCAGTTCATGACATGCAATACTCCACTTTGGCCCTATCTGGCTAGACGGGTGGTCGAGAGGCCCCTCCGATCAATCGGCTGGTCACGTCAAGCCTAGCACCTTATGATTTTTCCCAACCCTATTGCCCTTATGGCAAGCCCCAATCCCTTTTTATCATATGGGCGCTTGAAGGCGGTGGCTGCAGGTCTACATGTCCTGGGAATGACGTTAGACTCTATCTGGTGGTGATGTTCGGGTTCTGGAGGTTTGGGGAATGTGGCGCACCCCTTCATCACCATTGCTCCCTGGTCCACTCTGACCCGGAGTGGTAGTGCCTGTTAGGGTCCCATCGATGGGTTAAACAGAAAAATGTATTTATAACAAAATTGTATTATCCATTAAGAATTGATTTATTTCAAAACTTTTTCGGCATTAAATGACCCACTGAGGTTGATATGCCGTAAAAAACAAAAAACAAACCAATGACCAGGAGAGGAAGTACCTTTCTACGGTTCCATCTATGGGCTAAATAGATTTTTTTTTTAAATTAGTTAAAATGTGTTTTAAAAATTGAGTTAAAAATGTTGAATACCAATCAAGAATGAATAAAAAAAAAAAAAGGCTTCGCCATAAAATAACCCCAAAAGTATTGACATGCCGTAAAATCCTACCAAATAACCAACCAACCCAATTCTGGAGATTTGGATGTGGGGAGGTACCTACGTTGACATTAATCCCAGGTCCAGTCCAAATTAGAGTGGTAGTACATGCTAGAGTCCCGTCTATGGGTCAAATACATTTGTTTAGCAATTTTTTGTAGGACCGTGTGCCAAAAATATCCCTCACGAATGTATTCACCAATACTTAAACATATGAACAGGATGTGACACAAGGTCAATTTTTAAGCTGAATTTAACAAGATTCCATTCAGATTTTGCCTTCTCATAGGCTGGTTGTCATACCTAGGCTATAGAAGGCAGTCTGCCCTACTATTTAGCCATACCTGAAGACAAAATAGTCAAATTCGTACATTTTCCACAGGGGTTAGCGCTACGGAAAATACAAACAGCTTCGTCCAGGATTTGAACTCAGATCGACAGATTTAAACTCTTTTAAAAGTCTTTAGTACACAAAGAATGTTAATTTGAACAAACAATGAAAGCGATTCCATAACCTCGATGCATAAAATAACCCCAGCTGAATTGACATCACGTTGAAATTCAACAATTAATAGATTTATCACCCTGTTACTAAATGTCGCAGCAGTAAAAGAGCAGTTGCAGATTTTTATGAATGCGAAAATGCATGACTAATGGTGGTGACGGTCTAGCTAAAACTTTGCTATGTACGACGGTATTTATGGTATTATTATTATTATGGACAATTCATGTGGATGATGGCTGTATGAGTTTTGAGAGTGAAAGAATTGAGCATGAAAACATCAAGCGTTAACTTCGAAAGGAATACACCTGTCATATTGCTGAGAACACGGAGGTTGGGAAATGTCAATCATGTGGTCAGATTCTGCTTTCTAATGCTGGATATGTCAATCATAGGAAATCTCCCCAGGAACAATTCATGTACACTCCACGAACAAACATACGCTGAGTTGGCGATGGCCGGTATCGAACCAGGAACCTTATAGCTCTTAGTCGGATACTCTATCGACTGAGCTATATGAGTTAATAGATTGCATTAATTTTGGAGAGCCCTCGTAAATAAAAAATTTTAAAAAATAAAAATAAAACAGAAGCCTTTAAGCAAATAATGAATAGCGACAGAAAAAAAGATTGAATAAATAAACTTTTTAAAAGATCGCACAGAAAAAATAATGGAAATGAATCAACTGATGAGAGAAGAAAAACGATGCAAGCTGTGTCCAGAAATAACATTAAAATTGACTGCAAAAAAACAAAATGGCGTCGTAACGAGGGACAAAGAAAGCGAGTAGTTCGCTGTGAACGTTTCACGAATAAATCGGCATATCAGAAAAATCACACAGGCGCAGGGGGGGGGGGGAGAAAAGAAGAGGAACGTCGTCCACGACAATAAAACGGTTAGTCACTCCAACGACCAATAAACACAAAAGAAAACTTGCATTTTTAATGTGGTAGTTAACCCCAGAATGTTAGATAAAAAAATGCAGAAAGAATATTAGTGGATAAGGCTAACTGAGGCGAGCGAGTACGGTTGGGTGGATACAGAGTAATGGGGGGATCGTTCACTGAGAGATGAATACGCTTGATAGGAAGGAAAGGGTTCGTTTAGTCAAAGGGGGCGGTGACTTGCGATGGATAATGACTATCGCGCTCTCATCAATTAATTTGTCGACGTCGTAAACAGGTACTTAACTTGTACTGCCTAAGCCAGCCGGTTATTTTATAGGTCCGCTGGGAACGTGCACACATCGAAGGCACACAGCCGACACTTGATATAAAGTCTCTTTCTCATTTCCTAATGTAGTATTTTTGTCTCCCTTGATTTACCTTCGGTCGTTTTTTCTTCTCTTTCAATTCGACTCCCACCATTCCACCTTGGTCCCTACTTAGGCTAGACGGGCGGTCGGAGAGGCCTCCTCTGATCAATCGGTTTGTCACATCAAGCCCTAGCACCTATATGATTGTCCCAACCCTCTTGTCCTTATGGCAAGCCCCAACCCGTTTTATCATAGACAAGGTGTGTCAAAAAAGTATCAAGATTTTGTACTTTTTGACACAACTTGTATTCTAAAAAATAACGTTCCATTAATTATTTTTTTCAGAATACAAGGTGTGTTAAAAAGTACCAAGTTTAAAGTGTTATTTACCAAGATAGAAATGAAAAGCGAATGAAACATTTTTTTCAGAATACAAGGTCTGTCAAAAAGTACAAAAAATCTCGATACTTTTTTGACACCTTGTATGTGCCAGAAGGCACTGACTGAGGGTCTTCATGTCCCGGGAATGACGGTAAACTCTATTTGATGGTGAAGTTCTAGTTCTGGAGCTCAGGGAAGTGTGGAGTAGTCCTTAATTACCATTACTCCCAGTCTTATCTGACCAGGATTGGTAGTATATTTTAGGGTCCCCACGTATGGGTTTAATAGAAAAACATGAGTTAAAATGTGTTTCGAAAAAAATTGAATACCTGTTAAGAATAAATGAAACTAAAACATCTCCGGCATAAAATGATCTAATGGGTTGACATGCTGTAACATCCAAAAAACCAACCAACCAACCAACCAACCAGACAACCAACTCTCTTATATTTAGCTCCATTCGTTTCTTTCTTCTCTTTCATTAGAAATATGGGTATTTGTAGAGATTTACGAGGCTTCGCTTAATATGGCCTAAGAATACCATAATCTATATATCAGTACACTTCTTCCTTAATCTTCCGAGCGTTATCATCTTGCAACACCCTCTGGTTAAAAATGAGACCGTCCAAATCGGCGAAGATGAAATGTAAAAATGTGAATCCCGATTATTTGGTGTTGCTTATTCACCAAATTCTTTTTTTTTTCTTATGAGTAACATCCCCTCAATGAACCATTCCGTTTTTGTTATAAAGAAAGAAAGGGAAGAAAAGAGACATGATATACTGAAAAATATAATGAGAAAGAAAGATAGAAAGAAAGAAAGGAGGGAAAAGATCGAGAGAGGATATGAGTGCGCGGAAGCGATAACACTACTGTGTTTCCAACGAAGATAATGAAAAAATGAAAAGAAGGAAAGAAAGAAAAAAGAGTGAGAGTGAGTTAAATCAAGTTTATTATACTTTTTACATATTAAACTATTTGGCAATAACTATTAAATTGTCAGCTAAGGCCAATATCAAATACATTGTTTGTTTGTTTACTTCTCATACTGTCGTGTAGCAAGTCACCAAAAATGGAATATAGCTGAGTTCAAAACAAACGAAAAATCTGGGGAAAAAACAGCTAGTGTAATGGTTAGAATCCCCGCCTGTCAGCTTGAAAGTCAGGTTTCGAATCACACACAGAGCAGTCTTCCTGTCTATAACTCTGCTGATAAGGCATAGTAGGCCGAAATGTACATACAGAGATTGACCTTTTCTCGATTTGTTTTAGCCTTACATTTGAATAAGTTTACCGTCTAATTCATTAATTATCAATTAATTAATTTTCAAAATTAGGTATGACTTCAATTAAGCACATATTCTCCCAAAAATTATCTGCTAAGGCGAATATCAAACACATTGTTTGTTTGTTTACTTCTCAATAACTATTAAGTAAACATATCAATCTTTGTAATAACTGAATTATCAAACTGTGATATATATGTAACATTTTGGCTCTCCTGTCGGAATGGCGTGAGGATGTGTCATATAGAAATAATCTTCGTATACTTATTTCATTTTATGTGCTACGTGGAGAGGCTCGAATCTGGTTGTTGGGCTGATGTTGAATTGGCTGACAATTCTTTGATGTTTGAAGTCTAGGCACCAACTTGGGACGCGGGAGCAACTTGCCTTGTGCAAATTATAGTTTTTAGTAATAACACAAGGCAACTTAAATGTTCTTAGGAGATTTTTTAGCCCCTCCCAAGCCAAATTGCACTGAATAAGAGACCACGTCTCACTCTCTCAGCGAATCGTTCCAAACTCACTTAAACATTATCACATCTTACTCTTTCACTATTCGCCACGTGACGTCTCATCAACCAATGAGAAAACGCCGTCGCGTTGTGCTAAGTCATATTTTTCCATTGCTAACCTACGCATAATTCTTATATTCTTCCTAAAAACTTTTCCATGCTAATTTAAACGTCAGTGTTACATCCCTGGCTCTTCCCCTACTTTCTCTCTCCCTATTGTGTTACATATCCACTGGTTCTGCTGGTTGGATATTTAATGTGGGTTAAACTCGTGGTAATAGCGAATGTGCAGACTCATCCTGAAATTTTTCTATGCTAATCTACACGTAATTCTTATAATCTTCCTAAAAAAACTTTTCCATGCTAATTTAAACGTCACCGTTTCATCCATGGCTCTCCCCCCAATTTATCTCCCCCTGTTGTATTACATATCAACAGGTCCTGCTAGTTGCATATGCAATGTGGGTTAAATCCGACGTACTTGTGAATGGCCTTATTAGCTGCAGTTCAGCAGTAGGCGTGCAAGATGAATGAGTGTTTATTAAGCTAAACTAAACCTGGCACATTTCCACCTATACAGGTCAAAGGTAAAAATAAACTTACTGTGATAACGAAGTGAGATATAATTTTAAGTGAGAAGAGTTGCAAAGTTATGTTTAATGTTTTGTTAAGTCTAGTATCAAGTCAAAACGAATGCTCACTATAGTAAGAGACCTTCTATACCGGCAAATAAAATATAGAGTCAAGGTATTGGCTCATACCTCACTTGTATGGGCTGGGCACAAGGCCTCGTTTTAACGTGGGTCCACCCACAAGCCGAAGCTCATGAGTGGGAAATATATATGAAATATAGAGTCAATAGTGGTGACTATAGTGGAAATTCTAGATTGAAGCTATTTCTTTCTAACGTGTTCCGTCTATCTGGTGTGGTTTCTGTAGAAATTTTAAAAAATACAATACAAAATAAATAATAATAATAACAGAGAAAACCTTTTTTTATTTCGAACACATCCAAATTTTCCACATTCTTACCGTTTTGATTTCAAATATCAAATATATTGCCCTGGTGACAATCGCTTTTCTGTATACTTAAAAATGTTATATTTTTCTATTATTATTAATTTATTTTGTATTTTGAATAATAAGAAATAGAACACAATGTGTACAAGGAAAAGCTCACGATCGAAACAGGTGTCGACACTCCAATGAATAATTTTTATCCGTTCAAAATTGTCTTTCCTTTATTTATTCTTTCAACATATATTGTCGGATTGAATTCCATTTTTCAACTCACACACACACACACACACACACACACACACACACACACACACACATATATATATATATATGTATATATTATATTATATATATGTGTGTGTGTGTGTGTGTGTGTGTGTGCTCACGCGCGTGTATATTTCTTTAATATTTTTCTCCAGTGGGTAACCTATGGCGGAAACAATAATATATATATATATATAATATATATATATAATATATATATATATTGATATTGATATTGATATTGATATTGATAACGATGACATAGTCTGTTATATTTATTAGTAAAGAGTACCAAATATCACTAATAGAGCATGCATATATATGTAAGAATAGCGAAAATAAAAGTCAACAGTGCTGGGTAACTGACAGTTTCCCGCTTCAGTGACTTTTTGCCCTGATGAGCTAGGATGCGAAACTATCAGTACGTATATCAGACTCATTAGGATTAACCTATACACACACACACACATGTATATATAATGTATATATATATATATATATATATATATATAATATATTATATATATATGTGTGTGTGTGTGTGTGTGTGTGTGTGTGTGTGTATAATACGGTTTATTAGCCACTTTGTTTATCCTATTTCCGTTACACAATTGTGTGATACACTTGATCATTTTAGAAAAATTCTTTACGTAAGTTAAATATTCAAGGTTTTAGACGTGTTTTTCCATATTAGCTTCTAATCCGTTTTATTTTGTATTATTTGTATTATTTGTTGTTTTTATCGGACTGTTCTCCTCATCTTTATTGTTATATAAACAACATTTCGGCCGATGTGCCTTCCGAGCTTCTTCAGATGTTTCTTCGCGAATTCGGAGATTTGAACTCGTTGAACTCGCTAGACTTCATATCGTAATCATAAGCAATCAAGGAAGTTCGAACCGAACCCTTTATTCAATCCACCCAGGTAGAATTTCTCATTCAGAAAACTAACATTCGGATACAAGTTTTAACCTATGTAAATCAGTCTGTTTTACTATAGCACGTTGTCAGGATTGAACCTGCAACCTACTGATTATTATTACGTAGAAGTGTATAAACGCAACCCTTATATCTCTTGCGCCATGTGTGCAAAAATCCAGGCAAATACCGTTTTTATTAGTTTTATGCAAAGGTTTTATTGTGTTCCTTGTATCTGGTAGAGTTTCAGAGGGCACAATTTATTTGGTTGGTTGAACTTTACGGCATTTCAAATCTTGTGTTATTTCATACCAAATACAT
>CM042148.1:97261619-97269119 GCA_023376005.1 Doryteuthis pealeii | reverse complement strand
GAGGGAGTCGTTAGTATACATCGCTGAAGAGACTTAATAAAGTCGAAACAGTCTGTACGGTGTTCTGCATAGCGAGCCATCCTTTGCGGGATTTACTTGTCAAGATTATTTTCTATAATTATCGAATTTTATGCGATACATGCATTTATAATTGCCTTCAAGCAAAAATATAAATAATAATATATATATATATATATATTGGATTGGAGGTTGATTTTGAAGGCTATCACAATGCAGGTGTAAAGAAAAAATAATAAGGTAACAATGGTGTTGTTTGTTAACCTGTAATTTATTCTTGATATTTCGAGAGAAAATTTTAGTTGAATGAATTTTTTTTTAAATTCATTTAACTAAAAATGCCATAACAAGACAACAACTACTTCAGTTCCAGTGTTCTTCAGAAAAAGAGATTTTATCTTGAAATATCAAGAGTAAATCACAGGTTAACAAACAACACCATTGTTACCTTATTATTTTTTCTTTACAACTGCATTGTGATAGCCTTCAAAATCAACCTCTAATCCAATATATACACAACGCTTTAAGCCAATCATATATATATATATATATATATATATAATATATATATATATATATATATATATATATATTAAGAAATATAACAAGTCATTGAATAATAAATTCCAATATTAATAATAGTTTAACTTAAAAAAAAGAAAAGAATTTGATAAATAATTAAGTGAATCTTTTGCTATCTTCATTACGCAAATATTCCTCTTAATAAACTATCCCAACAAATCTTAAGAACAAAATACCCAAAGCCATTAAGAGAAGAAGAAAAAAAAAAAAGAAAGGAAAATAAGAAACAAAAGATAAACAAGAAGAAGAAGAAAACGACTGCATTAAAAGAGAACGAGAAATTCTTATTCGAATTGTAATTAAATCTTGACCAATCTTTTCAAAACACGTCGCCATCGCTATGACGCAAAGAAGTTAGCAAGACTTTTTATCGTGGACACTTGGCGATCATCAACCATTTTACAAGTGGCTTTTGCCGCCTCTTAAACGGCTGAGACGCGAAACTAATGAGATAACTAGTCACGCTGTTCGGCAAATAATAGGAGACAAAACTATGGAAAATACGACTAGATTAATTGGACTCTAAAAATGAGGTGTCTTTTTTCTCTCCTTTCCCTATTTGCTGAGAGAGTTCGATTTATTATAAATGTTCGTTATTATCAAAATCTCAACAAAAAGAAAAAGAAATGAGAGTAAATATATAAAATTATGTTTATTTGCCTTCGATGTAGTTTCGTAATATACTTCTACTCGCAAATAATTACTCGTTTGTCATTTTGAGAAATATAAAATTAAAACTAACTAGCAAATATATGCACCCTCCGTGTGCAAGTATTAAAGTTTAATGTAATAAAATATCATATTAAATTAGAAAGGACAATGAAACTAAATAAGAATTCAGATAAAAAGATTTGAATCATTGAATATTGAAAGATAGAATAACTGAAACTCACTCTTCCATCACTCCCGTCTTTCATTGCTAAATTTTCCTAATTTAACTATTTAGTTAAAATAGGAACTAAAGAATAAAATTAGAGTTATTTTTCTTGTTAATGGATTTCTTTTCAGTTTTATCCCCGAGATGTTTGCTCATATTCCTTAAGATAAAACGAAACTATCAGAAATCAATAATACCAAGCACATATCTATTAAAATCAAATTTTGAATATCAATATGCAAATTAGCCTTCTCATCCACACTGTAAACCGCTATTTTGTTGTATATATAAATACAGTTGCATGTTATTTGTATGTAGATCTGGCTAACGGGCTGGGGATCCAGTGGCTTCGGCCCTGGATCTTTACAAGTTAATAGCGTCGATCCCAGCCCCCTTGACTTAAAGGGGCAGGGCTGGGTTTATTGCCCAGCGCCTGAGGTGCCCCCTTGCGGGGAAATGCCGAGGGGATCGACGCAATTTTTGTTCTTTCCCACCCATGAGCTTCGGCTTGTGGGTGGGCCCACGTTAAAACGAGGTTTTGTGCCCAGCCCATACAAGTGGGGTGTGAGGCAAATACCTGTAGATATGGGCAACTATATTAATAATGTATAACAATTTTATTAATAATTGAGGTTTAAATAAGAAATAAAATCATGGAGAATGTGACGTAAATAACTAAGGGAATTGTGACTTTAGTAGTAATATAGTTTCGGTTACAGACAGAAAAACCCACCATCTCGATTATAATAAGATACTACTACTCCACTCAATTGTTCATACACACATTTCCAAATGGATCCCGTCACGTCACATATAGAGATTTATCTAAAACCTCATTTCTCTTAGTCGAGTCCGTTACGTCACACAAGGGCATTAACACAAAGTGAAACACAGTCTTAAGTCGAGTATTTCCTATAAGTCTAACATAAACAAAGGGGAATCACTCTTGACTGATACATTATTTATCTATACATTGATCAACCAGAAAAAAAAGAAGACGGGGTTAGGGTTAGGGTTTAGGGTTAGGGTTTAGGGTTAGTTTAATGGGATAATAAATAAATAATTCATCAGTCAAGAGTGGTTCCACTTTGTTTATGTTTGACTTATAATAAATAACTCTTAAGTCTTATTTGAACGCGTACCGCCGACTCCATTTCCTACGATTTTATACAAAACACGCCATTAAGATGTTCGTAAGATGCGTTCACTTTTTTTCTTCTCTCAGTTCAAGTAAGATTTCAACGATCATGTGCGTTTATTTCCGGTCGTATCTCTTACCCCCAGGAGTTACTCACTAATGATTTTTCAGCTAACATGTTGCGTCTCTTCAAAGATGATATATCCCGGTGACTCTTTGAAGAGTGTCTTCAAAGTCTATTCAGACTTTCAACACGCAAACGACACGATATTACAAGAAGTTACCAGGTGTCAATATCATTCAACTGAGAACGCATCACCAGTTAGAATTGCATATAAAAAATTTTTTGCCCATGTGACTAAATAGTTTCGAAATAAATCCAGACCGGGGAATAAGAATAGAAATCACAACGTCTTTAGTATTTCACTCGATTACAATATGAATCTACCCAACACCTCCACACATGCTGGATGTAAAACAACCTGAATGATTTGGTTTGTTTGGTTTGTTTTGTTTTACGGCATATCAACCTCAGTGGGTCATTTAATGCCGATAAAATTTTGAAATAAATCAATTCTTAATGGATAATACAATTTTTTTATAAATACATTTTTCTATTTAACCCATAGATGGGACCCTAACAGGTACTACCACTCCGAGTCAGAGTGGACCAGGGAGCAATGGTGATGAAGGGGTGCTCCACATTCCCCAAACCTCCAGAACTGGAACCTCACCATCAGATAGAGTTTAACGTCATTCCCAGGACATGTAAACCCACAGTCACCGCCTTTTAGCACCCATGTGATAAAAAGGGATTGGGGCTTGCCATAAGGGCAATAGGGTTGGGAAAATCATATAGGTGCTAGGGCTTGACGTGACCAGCCGATTGATCGGAGGGAGCCTCTCCGACCACCCGTCTAGCCCAAGATAGGGCCAAAGTGGAGTATTGCATGTCATGAACTGCTCATCCCCCTGGGCTCTATCCTTAAGCATCACGGGTCGCCACCCACGGCGAACAGGTGGTCCCATTGGGGGAGTCTTACCCCTCTGCAGAGGTGCAGTCGGTTCATTCTAACGCCCCAGCCGACAGGGCGGAACCTGAATGATACCTTTGTATTATTGTTTTGCAAATTATTATCAGCTGTGCATGTTAACTATTTTATAATTACTAGCAAATATATGCACCCTCCGTAGGGTGCAAGTATTTAAGTTTTAATATAATAAAATATCATATTAAATTAGAAAAGCTAATGAAACTGAATAAGAATGCAGATAAAAAGATTTGGAACTGAGGGGGTATGATTTAGAAATAGAACAACTTTGAAACTAACTCTTCCATCATTTTCCGTTACTCCCGTCTTTCATTGGTAAATTTTCCTAATTTAACAATTTAGTTAAAATAGAAAGTAAAGTATAAAATTACTTATTTCTTCTTGTTAATGGATTTCTTTTAAGATTTATCCCCGAGATTTTTGCTCATATTCATTAAGATAAAATCAAACAATTAGAAATCAATAATACTAAGTACACAATTATTAAATTCAAATTTTTAATATCAATATGCAAATTAGCATTCCCATTCACATTGTAAACCACTATTTTGTTGTATATATAAATACAACTGCATGTTATTAGAATGTAGATATGGTCAACAGTCTTAATGATGTAAAAAAATTTTATTAATAATTGAGGTTTATATAAAAATAAAATCATGGAGAATATGATGTAAATAACAAAGGGAATTGTGACTTGTATAGTAATATAGTTTCGGTTACAGACAGACAAACCCACAATCTCCATTATAATAAGAAGATTAAACACGCCTATTGAATATTAAATTAAAAAAAACAACATTTGGTTTGGTTGGTTTAGTTGGTTAGATTTTACGTCATGTAAACCATTGTTGGGTTATTTTATGCTGAAAACATTTAGTTTTATTAATTACTTTTTATACTCTTACGGTTTAGCTCAGTCGGTAGTTTGTTCGGCTGGGAATCACAAGGTTCTTGGTTCGATACCGGCCCTGGTCAACTCAGCGTATGAGTAGCACAGTGATCTGAACGGTAAAGTGAGGAGCTGATATTAGATGTGTCGCTCCGTCCCAGGCGCTAAAAATGAATCTCCTTGGTGTAGTGCTAGTGAAAAGGGGATAGACTCCCTCGATGTCAGGCTGATACCGACTTTAGGCTGCCCTGACGACTTTACTTTTTTTTAGTACTTAGATAGCCTTGTCTGGGATTTGAACTCTGGTCGACGAGTCCATTTCCTATGAAATTAATAGCCATTATACAATGCGCCTCCATATCGCAAAATGTAATGTAAACATCCTTTTGTTTATTCTATGCCGACACGTGTTTCGACCAGAATTTGCAAATGTTAAAGTCATAGCGGTATCGACGATTATATGGCGCGTAAACGAAAATTATCTTGGAACTTTTTTTAGACGAGGTGAGATTACTTCTATCGATTAGTTATTTCAAACAAGTTCCCTTGTCTTCTTGTTTTTATTACAAAGTCTCAGCTGTTTGTATTACAAACTCTCCGACCTTCTTAAGGCATCTTTGACTTTAGGTAACCTTCTCGTTATAACAAATAGAGCACTTCTATAAACATGAAAACCATATGAGAATCATTAATTGGCTTAGAATGACAAACAGTTACTTTGGAGAAGAGGTGGGTGATGCCAGTTAACTGTCATTGCCAGGAGAGATGCCATGAGGGGGTAATTACAGAGCAGGGCACACGACAACCTTGTTGGTAACAGGAAATACCTGTTTGTAATTGGATGAGATCAGATATATAAGAGACAAAATGCTTGCACCTACTGGTTAAATATGTTGAAGCTCATCTGGTGTAATCCTTGTAACATACTCTTGATATATATCTCAGTTTAGGAAATTAGTGAGAGGTTTAACCAAATAGTACAACAGACTGTAATGTAGAATTAAGCATAAAGCACACAAATGTCACTGCTCAGATATTGTACTGGCAAGAAAATACACTACTCAGAAATAGTTGCAGCAACAGTCTGTACTACATTTGGATTATCATATACAGATCCAAAGAACATTCGTTGAACATACTATATATATATATATATATGTATATATATATATATATATATTATTTACTCCTTTTGAGTTTTCACATCAGTGTTAGCTGATGGTCTTTCACTGGAGCCTGAGTGACAGCAAGTCTCCTCAGGTCTCCAGGACTCTTCTGAGTACTCTGGCAGATTGCAGCAGTGCAGTGTTCTGAATGGTTTCAATCCTTCCTCTGATATCCAAACTTTCCAAGCCCTTTTCTAATCCTTTTGGGACTGTTCCAAGTGCACCAACTACAATTGGTATAACTTTCACTTTCATATTCCATAACTTTTTCAGTGCTCTGGCAAGGTCCAGATATTTGTCAATTTTTCATTTTCCTTTAACTTCACCCTGTGATCTGCTGGCACTGCAAAATCCACCAGTTGACAAGTTCTTTTTTTTTTTTGTTAATCAACACTAGGTCTGGCCTTCTTGCTGGGATAAGGTGATCCGTTTTAATTTCAAAGTCCCAGAGAATTTTGTGCGTTTCGTTCTCAAGAACAGATTCTGGTTTATGCATATACCATTTTGTTGCGTGGTCAAAATTTAATTTCTTGCATAATTCCCAGTGGATCACCTTCCCAACCCAGTCATGTCTAGTTTTGTATTCTCGTTGTGCTAGTTTGCTACATTCGCAGAGTATATGGTTAACAGTCTCATCTCTATTACCGCAAAGTCTACATTTACTATTCTATTAGGTCTTATCAATTTTCGCTTTGATGTAGTTTGTCCTTATGGCATTATTTTGTGCAGCAATTATAAGTGATTCTGTTTCTCTTTTGAGGTTTCCCTTTCTTAACCATGTCCAAGTCTTTTCATGTGCAACCTCATCTATTTGTCCTTTGAAGCGTCCATATAATTGTTTTTCTTCCCATTTTTGTTTTCTAGTCTTTGTCGTTTTTCTGTTTTTCCATCTGCCGTTTCTACTATTGTTGGCCGCCATAAATAGTTTGTCTTTGCTCTTCCTTGTGTAATCTTCAAGTTGTTGGATTGTGATTTCTACGCATTCCTCTATGTTGGCAAGACCTCTTCCCCCTTCCTTTCCTGACACATACAATCTATCTCTATCATCTCTAGGGTGGAGAGCCTTGTGCATGGTCATTAATTTTCTCGTCCTTTGGTCTATCTGTCTGAGTTCTTCTTTTGTCCATTTTAAGAATGGTCCTGAGTATCTTATAATGGGGACAGCCCAGGTATTAATTCCTTTGATCAGATTTCTGCTGTTAAGTTTGGTTTCTAGAAGTTTTCTAGTTCTCCTAAGATATTCTTTTTTAACTTTTCCTTTCATTTCTGCTTGCATGATATTGTCCGCTTCTAAAATTCCTAAGTATTTGTAGCTTTCATTTTCATCAAGAGATTTTATAGTTTCCTGATTTGGTAGTTGTATTCCATTCATTAGTTTTCTCTCCCCCCCCCCTTCTTATTACAAGCATAGCACATTTATCGATTCCAAATTCCATCCCTATATCCTGGCTATATATTCTAATAGTTTGTACTAGGCTCTCCAATTCTTTTTCATTTTTGCAAAAATTTTAATGTCATCCATGTACATCAGGTGGTTTATCTTTTCTTGTGAATTACTAAATTTGTATCCCCCGGTACATTTTTTAAGTATATGGTTTAGCGGCATCATTGCAATAATAAAGAGTAGTGGTGATAATGAGTCTCCTTGGAAGATACCTCTTTGGATTTTTACTTCTGCCAGGGATTGTTTTCCAGCTTTTAATTGAACTCGCCAGTTTTATATATTATTATTATTATTATTATTATTATTATTATTATTATTATTATTATTATTA
>CM042148.1:97254119-97259119 GCA_023376005.1 Doryteuthis pealeii | reverse complement strand
CAATTAAAATTCGTTAACGAATTTCCGATTGCAAACATGAGGATTTGACTGAATTTTTGTGAATAGGCTTGATAATTAGTATTATTTGGATTATTTGGACAATTGTCCTCATCTTTATTGTTATCAGTACAAAGTTTCGGCCGATTGACATATAGCATTGTGGATAAAGGCGTTGATTTAAGACAGTTCTAAGTGACAGTTATCTGTGGGCTGCAGGTTCAATCCTGGTCAAGGGCGACAGTAATAAAGAATAATGATTAACACAGCTTAACACCTGTACCCCAGCTATGGTTAGCGGAATGAGAACAGGATATCCTGTGGATTGAATAAAGGGTTGGGTTCAAAGTTTTGTGATGGCTCCCGATTACAACAAGGAGGTCCCTGATTATGGCAAGAAAATACCTGAGTTCAAAAAGAAAGTTCCCGAGTTCGAGAAGGTTCCCGAGTCCGACAAGAAATACCTGAAGAAGTCCGGAGGGCAGATCGGTCGAAACGTTGTACAGATAACAATAATGGTGGTGATAATAATCCTAATAATCCAAATAATAATAATAATAATTATAATAATAATAATGAGGATTTGATTTATGCTCAATGCATGCTAAGTGCTCCGGTAATCAGGAAATAACTGAAGTTAAGTATTGATCAGTTCGTTGTTATTTTATGGCATCTCAACCCTTATCTGTTTATTCATGTCGAACACTTTTTTTTTTGTTTTTGTTTTTTTCATTCTTGATAATTATTGAAAATTCTTTTTTTAAAACTAAATATTTAAAAAATCATTTTTAAAACTCATTTTTTTTTATTTTTCACCCATAGATAGGACTCTAACCTACACTACAACTCCAGGTTCGGGTGAATCTGGTAGTAACAGTAATGAAGAGATACTTCACAATTCCCAGCGCCCCAGAGCTGGAACTTCCCCATTAGATGCAGTTTGACGTCTTGCCCACGACATTAGCACCCTTAACCACCGCCATCTAGCACCTATATGACAAAAAGGCTAAAAGTGGTAGGGCTAGACATGCCAAGCCGATTGATTGGAGAGAGCCACTCCGACCGCCCGTCTAGCCAAACTGGACTGTTACATGCCATGGACTGCCCATCCACTAAGATTCCGTCCATATGTGTGATGGGTAGCCACACACGGCTAATAATTGAACCCATTGGGGGTGATATTACCCCTCTGTAGAAGTGCAGTCGGGTGTTCTAAAGCCTCACCGACAGGGCTGAGCGACGTTAAGACGCGATGGGCCTATTCAATACTTAGATGGGGGACCACTTAAACAACCTAATATACCAGCAGCCTAAGCAAAACCTCGCAAAATGACAGCTTCAATCTCGATATTTTTATGACACACCTTGTATTTCCGCGAGTATAGGTGATAACTAGTGTGGAGGTCAGCAAGTAGAATTCTGATGAGAGTACATTGGAGAAAACCTTTTAGTGAAGTTAGTAATTTTCGGAAAGCTTCTATATGGGACATTGGAGGCGCGTGGTCTAATGGTTAGAGTCGTAGGAAATGGACTCGTCGAACCGAGTTCAATTCCTTGACGAAACTGTTTTCACTTCACATGACGCTAATACCCTTGGGAAATGTATGAATCCAATTCTCCCTCCAGCTATGGGCAAATAGCAGGGCAGACTGGGCTCTCTAATCTTGGATGGGTGACCAGTCTAAGAGAAGGAAGACTTTGAATTCAAACCTGTTAAACTCCGTTTAAGCAATTGACCTTGTGTCGTATCCTGCTCGTGCGGAGGGGTTGGTAAATATATATATGGGGCATAAATGCGGCCTCACCGAGAGGTGTGCCAATTATGAAACAGCACGCCTAGACATAAACAGTCGAAACTTGGTTAGTGGTACCAAGAAGTATATCCTAAGACTTTTAAGAGTTGTGAAGGTGACAAATCTCTTTTCGTTTTTACGCAGGTTCAGCGTTAGATCTGACAGTGTGGTCATCGTGAATAAAAAGAGAACAAATATGGTTGGGTCCCGCCCGTGAATGTATAAGTTGAATCAGGTGCTTGGAATAGACTCGGCGTGTGATTCTGGCTCTTATCAGAAGGTTTTAATTTGACGTGACAAGTTTGGACTAAAGACGAAAGAATGGTGGCCGATTTTGTCCACGAGAAAAAAAAGAAAGTCGTGAAGAAGTTATTTTTGGTTACAACAGAGAAAAAAACCTGTCTGGTCTTTTTCCTGTCTGCTTCGACAAAGGCTCCAGAATAGTTTCAGCTATATTTTGACCAAACTTGCAATTAATTTCAACTAACAGTTGCGAAGTAAATGTTTTATTGCCTCCGCCACCCAATAACCATATATATATATATATATATATATATATATATATAATATATATATATATGAAAATAAAATGGAAATTAATCCGACAGTATGAATAAGATATAATGAAAAACAAAAGGTGTTTACAACTGAAATAGGCTCATCAGGAGAGAAGTGTGCAAACCGTTTCGGGGCCAAATCTCTCGACGGTTTTAAAAAGCAACACCGGCCCAATCCTCAACTAATATGAGGACCCTATCGCATTATAATGTATCGACCGCAAAATGAATCACATTTTTAATTTTAAAAATAATCAGAAGCATTTTAGTAATAAAATAAGACTCAAAAAAGTTATATGTAAAGTTATAGAAAAGTGTAAAATATGTATAAAAAGTGTATATAGAATATCAAAATTATTGTAATACAATCCAACTGTAAAATAAGTAGCCCACTTTTATAGGTAAATCCGTGGTGTTAATGGATATCATCAAAGGGGTAAACATTCAAATGTAAAGTTTTTTCATGGACAAGTATGTGAAAATAAAATGGAAATTAATCCGACAGTATGAATAAGATATAATGAAAAAACAAAAGCTTCTGATTATTTTTAAAATTAAAAATGAGGTTCATTTTATTTTTAAATAAAATTCATTTTATTTTTAAATAAAATTCATATTATTTTTAATATAGACAGCACAATTTTTTTTTATTAATTCCAACGTTTGACTAGCAGCGTTCTGTTTTTACTAACGGTCATTTTTCCCGTCTTATTTTTGTTGATGACCGACCCACGTGCGGTCGATACATTATAATGCGATAGGGTCCTCATATTAGTTGAGGATTGGGCCGGTGTTGCTTTTTAAAACCGTCGAGTGATTTGGCCCCGAAACGGTTTGCACACTTCTCTCCTGATGAGCCTATTTCAGTTGTAAACATCTTTTGTTTTTTCATTATATCTTATTCATATATATATATATATATATATATATATATATATATATATTGGTTTGGAGGTTTATTTTGAAGGCTATCACAATACAGTTGTAAAGAAAAAAATAATAAGGTAACAATGGTGTTGTTTGTTAAGCTGTGATTCATTCTTGATATTTCGAGATAAAATCTCTTTCAAAAGAACACTTGAACTGAAGAAGTTGTCGTCTTGTTATGGCATTTTTAGTTAAAAAAAATATATACATATAAAGGTCGATGATCTTAAAAGAAATGAAACATTTTAACGTCGACATTACCATCTATAATAAATTTATATTTTTTTTACAATTTGTTTCATATATATATATATATATATATATATATATATATATATATATATATATATACTAGCAAATATATGCACCCTCCGGGTGCAAGTATTTAAGTTTTAATGTAATAAAATATCGTACTAAATTAGAAAGTCTAATAAGAAGGCAGATAAAAAGATTTGAAACAGAGTGGGTATAATAGAAAAATAGAAAATGAAACTTCCTCTTCCATCTCTCCTCGTCATTGAATTTTACTTATTTAACTATTTAGTTAAATTAGGAAGTAAAGAATAAATGACAGTTATTTTTTCTTGTTAATGGATTTCATTTAAGATTCATTGGAGAGATTTTGCTTATATTCATTAAAATAAAACCAAACTGTTAGAAATCAATAATACTAAGCACATATTCAATAAAATAACATTTTTAATATCAATATGCAAATTAGCCTTCCCGTTCACACTGCAAACCGCTATTTTTGTATATATAAATACAAATGCATGTTATTAGTATATAGATATGGACAACACTAATAAAAAAGTGAAGCAATTTTATTGAGGTTTAAATATAAATAAAATCATGGAGAATGTGATGTAAATAACTATGTTAATTGTGACTCGATTAGTAATATAGTTTCGGTTACAGACAGAAAAACACACAATCTCCATTATAATAAGATATAAGTAATTTTTTAGCGTTTATATGAAGCGTTTTCACACGATGGGAAATATAAAGCAAAAATTTTTTTTTCTAAACTGTGGCTTGTTTAACGTTTATGTGACGTTAAACAAGCCACAGTTAAAAAAAAAAAATTTAGCTTTATATTTCCCATCGCGTGAAAACGCTTCATATAAACGCTAAAAAATTAATGGTTTTTAAAATCTCAACCATTTCACGACTGGTTTTTAAGATCTCAACCATTAAACTCATCTGATGATTGGATTACCATGAAACTTCAAGTTATGAGTGTAAATCCATAATATTACCATTGATTATAAATCTGCTCTGCTTTATTAGCATTGAGCACCTTTTCATGCCGATACTTTTCTCATTTTTTCATTCACTATTCATTATATATATATATATATATATATATATATATATATATATTATATATATATAAAGTGACATCTTCGTAAAGGAGTTCGAATTACAGTTACGCTATTCCATTTATTTTCGGACTAATACATTGAAAAAGATGTAGACCCCTTTACCGCCGAAGCTAGGGATTACATAGGGACACTACACTAAGGTTATGCCATTAAACGAATGAATGAAAAGAAACAAACACACGTACAATCACAAAGACACACATACACACACACACACACATACAAATACACATACATAGATATACATATGTGTGTATGTATGTATGTGTGTGTGTAAAAACGGCACACTTCAACATGATTAGAGCAATACACTTAATACCCTCTCATAGAATATGCAGATT
>CM042148.1:97206619-97244119 GCA_023376005.1 Doryteuthis pealeii | reverse complement strand
CTTTTATTCCAAATAATATATTATATATATATATATATATATATATATATATATATATTTTTCTCATCGACTGGTTGCCAAACAAAAGTTAAAATTGATGAAAAAAAGATCTGAATACCCACTAAAAATGAAAAAAAACGAAAACTTCGGCATAAAATGACCCAAGGGTTTACATACCGTAAAATCCAACCCAACAACCAACCAGCCAACCAACCAATAATCATATGCCAAGACTGTGTAGATCTTCGAGGTATCATGACATTCTTCAGGGTAATCAAGAAAGATACGGCAGGTTATACTTGATTAGGAGTTTCCCACAACAGGTCTTTCGGTGCATTCATTCTGTAAACAATCTGCCTCATCTCTGGATTACGTACATGCGTATTATGATTAACGACAAAGCACTGGATTAAACGTGTTGACAACGAAGGAGATTACGTTAAATATAAATATTTGTTGTATTTTCAACATTGGCGCATGGAATTACATTTATTATATTATTAAATCTCTGCGGCTGTTTGTTTGTAACCGAATTATTGGTTAGTTGTTTTATTTTATTTATGGCATATCAACCCCTTTTGGGTCATGTAATGTCAAGGCGCGTTGTCTAATCGTTAGAGTTTTGGAAATGGACTCGTCGACCCGAGTTTACATCCTGAACGAAGCTACAGTTAACATAGTGCTAATACACATGGGAAAAGTATGAATCAAACTACTTTCCCTCCAGCTATGGGTAAATAGACTGGGCTCTTTAATCTTTAAAAGGGCCGGGTTAGCTCAGTCGGTAGAGCGTCCGGCTAGAAACCACAAGGTTCCTAGTTCGATACCGACCCTCGCCAACTCAGCGTATGAGTAGCACAGGGATCTGTGTGGTAAAGTAAGGAACTGACAGTAGGTGTGGTGCTCCACCTCAGACGCAAAAACTATCTCCTTGGTCAAGCGCTAGTGAAAAGGGGATACACTCCCAAGCTGTCTGGCTGATACCGATATTAGGCCGGCCCAACGACTTTACTTTTTACTTTAAGCTTGGTTAGGCACCCAGACAGTGAAGGAAAACTCTGAATTCAAACCTGTTAAACTCCTCTCGGGCAGGTCTCTACTAGAATAGGCTCAGTCTTAATTAATTAGTGATCTATTTCACTAATTAAAGAAAAATCAACTTATTTTGATATATTTTTAATATATTTTATATATAAATGATAATTATATATTTTATATATAAATAATATTGTGTATATATATATATATAATATATATATTATATTTTGGTTGTATATATTATACATCAGTATATGTTATATTTTATAAATTATAAATTTTATTTTTTACATCTAGTATATATTATACATCAAAATTGTGTATATATATATATAATATATATATTTTATATATAAATAATAATTATATATTTTATATAAAAATAATAAAATATTTTAAAATATTTTGATATACCATTTTTTTTTTTTTCAGAAATGGAATATGAAAATAGGTTGATAACTACGGTTGCTTAAATCGTCACCACTTTTATTTTCAACAAGCTCATCGCAGCTTAACTGAATTATTGTTTTCTTTCTTCTTTTTTATGGCATATCAATCCTTTTGGTTAATTTAATACGCTTAATATAGGTGACCTAGCCGAAACCGGTACTTTCAACGTGACTTGACCATAAGACCCGTCATGGCTGACTAAGTAACGTATCTTTTGAATACTGAGTCAAAAGACAGACACGAATTCTCCCGTCGAATGACTTTAAAGAATCTATATAATTAAGTTAAACACTCAACTACTCAGAATTGCTAGGCTAGCAGACCATTGTTAGTGAGTTCGATTCTTTCTGGGTGCCTCTTATTGATGTCCTTGTGTCTGACTATACAAAACTTAGTAAATGACTATTCAGTTTTGTGCTAATCTTTGGAATTTTTGGGAAAGTGATACACATAGCATAAACCTATATATTATCCACTTGTCGGCGGGGATGTAGAATAAGCAAACTGTAACTCTTCAAAGATGGGGTTAACTATTGACCATGGGTGGTGACCCGTGATGCTTAAGGACGGAAAAATGGTAGCTGAGCAGTCCATGGTTTACAATACTCAAATTTGTCACTTATTTAGGCTACACAGGTGATCGGAGTGACCCCATCCGATCAGTAGGCTGTCCCAATCGGTGGCTGAGTGTCCATTGTCCTGGGTGTGATGATACGCTGCCTCTAGTGGTGGGGTTCCAATTCTAAAGCTCTGTAGAGTGGGGAGTACCACTTTATTGCCATTACCTCTTGGTCCACTCTGACCCGGGGTGGTAGTACCTGTTAGGGTACAATATATGCGTTACATAGATTAAATAAGTAGTTTACTAAGATGTATTCAAAAAATTGGATAACCGATAAGAATGAATATAACAAACACTTTCAACGAAAGAAAAACTTAATAAACCGTCATCTAGTTATTTCGCTGAATTTTTTTGGGTGAGGCTTGATAATTAGTATTATTTGTATTATTCTGACTATTGTCCGCATCTTCATTATAACAACTAGTACAAAATAAAAAACACTTTCGGGGCGATGATTTTTGAAACATAATGCCTGATGGGTGGGAGTAAACAATTCAATGTCAGCGAGTTTGTACCCTAAGTAAGTAAAATCATCAAATTCATTAAAGGATTAAAAGATAAAACAATTTGAAATGTAAACTTTAAATATGTATTAAAATAAAACAAACTATATATGGATATATAATAACAGTCACGTATTTATTAAAACTTGTTTTAAAAAAACAATGAGGACTGTCTAATGTTGCATGTTCAAATTTTCAGTGTATTTATTCTATGTTATGACGATTTTGGGTAATATGACGTAAGCAGTGACGTAATTTTTGTTATAGACAAAAACCGGAAGCGAATCTCCATTACTAATAGATGAATATGAGGTCAATAGTCCAAATAATACAAATAATACGTCATCCCGTTAGAAACACACAAAAATGAGTCTAGCCGCATCAAACGGGTTTTGCAATTTACAATTACACTTTCTAATTTAATATAATATTTTATTACATTAACCCTTAAATACTTGCACCCGGAGGGTACATATATTTGCTAGTATAATTAATAGGTTACCTATTAACTGTGTATAGTTGTGTAGAATATAAAAAGTAACAAGTAATTCTGTAAAAAGAGTCATGGAAAATAACCAATGATGACAGACAACGATTGACTTTTAGCTGATTTTGTTGCTGTTCTCTGATTGGTCAATCGAATCGTAAGAACAAAAAGTATAGTAAGAGATTTCAGTTTTAACAAGATCTTCAAAGTTAAATATTGCTCTGTATATAATTTATTGATTATTATACGTTGAGCTCTTTTTAGGAATTAAAAAAAAATCATTGTATGAGTATATATTTTTGCACCTACAACAACAGACAGTATGGTTGTACAGTGAGATCTGTTGATCCCAAATAGAAACATCACTTACCAGTCATTTGTATTACATTACATTTATATATATATATATATATATATATGTGTGTGTGTGTGTGTGTATGTGTGTGTATATGTGTGTGTGTGTGTGTGTGTGTGAGTATGTGTGTGTGTATGTGTGTGTATTTTATTGGTTTTCATTCTGGTATTGGTCCTGGTGGTTATGATGTAGAGAGTAATGGTTGTGGTGTTGTTATTATAAATGGTTATATATTTCATATTTTTTCTAGTTATCTTCAGGTAATATATTTGCTTTTCATGCATTTTCTTGACGATAATATATATATATATATATATATATATATATATATATTATATATATATATATACTAGCAAATATATGCACCCTCCGGGTGCAAGTATTTAAGTTTTGATATAATAAAATATCATATTAAATTAGAAAGGCTAATGAAACTGACTAAGAATGCAGATAGAAAGATTTGCAACAGAGGGGGTATGATTGAAAAATAGAACAACTTTGAAACTAACTATTCCATCATTTTCCATTACTCCCCTCTTTCATTGGTAAATTTTACTAATTTAACTATTTAGTTAAAATAGGAAGTAAAGGATAATATTACAGTTATTTCTTCTTGTAAATAAATTTCTTTTAAGATTTATCCACGAGATTTTTGTTTATATTTCTTAAGATAAAACCAAACAATTAGAAATCAATAATACTAAGCACATATTTATTAAAATAAAATTTTAAATATCAATATGCAAATTAACCTTCTCGTTCAAACTTTAAACCGCTATTTTGTTGTATATATAAATACAACTGCATGTTATTAGTACGTAGATATGGTCAACAGTATTAATAATGTAAAACATTTTTTATTAATAACTGAAGGTTTCAAAGAATGAAATCATGGAGAATTTGACGTAAATAATTAAGGGAATTGTAACTTGAGTAGTAATATAGTTTCGGTTACAGACAGAAAAACACACAATCTCCATTATAATAAGAAGATATATATATATATATATATATATATATATATATATTTAAGTAGTGATAAGTAGTAATACACATACAATATATAGGAACTATTTCTTTTGACAGTCATATATATATATATATATTTTATGACTGTCAAAAGAAATAGTTCTTATATATTGTATGTGTATTACTACTTATCTCCAGATAACACATTTATTTGTTGTATATGTATACTCACTCTCTCCCTCACCTCTCTCTCTCTCTCTCTCTCTCTCTATATATATATATATATATATATTATATATATATATATATACGCACGAATACATCAATATGTATGTAAATATACGTATATGTTTATGCACATTTGCATGTGTGGGGTGCCCTTGATATAAATGCTTATTATATATTGCATGTGTATTTTCTAGATATCTCCTGGTAATATTATGTAAATCTTATTTCTTACACGTCGCTCTGAACACGCGCATGCGCAGTTGTGTGCTACCACATAGTCCTATAAACGAATCGTTTTCGTCATGAAACACTTATGATTTATAGACTTATGCAAAAATTCAACACCACACTTCACAGTATTTCTTGAAGTGTTTAAGTAAAATTTTATTTGCACGTGTTATTTGATTTGTGTGATCATTTGCTTTTCTACATATTTTCTTTGATATATTTCCCGCTTTTTCTTTTTTCTTTTGGTTCTTCTGCGCATGCGTGCATTGGAGCCTTAGCTGGTGATTTCTTCTTTCTTATCTTTCGTTATTTTGGCTTCAAGTTCGAGATGACAGTGTAATTCATCCTGTGAATCGTATGATCTACAAGCGATATCCGTCACGCCAACGCAACCTCCTCCCTCTTCCTTTACCCACATTGTTGTTGTTGTTGTTTTCTTCCTTCTCCTCCTCCTCCTCCTCTTCTTCTTTTCCTTCTTCTTCTTCTTCTTCTTCTTCTTATTATTATTATTATTATTATTATTATTATTATTCACATCAGCGTTAGCTGAGGGTATTACACTGGAATCTGAGTGACAGCAGGTCTCCTCAGGTCTTCATGACTCTTCTGAGTATCCTAGCCGATTGCAACAATGCAGTTGTCTGGATGGTCTCAATTTTTCCTCTGGTCTGTGGATCCTCCAGTCTTTTTTCCAAGCTTTTTGGGGACCGTTCCAAGTGCACCAACAACAATTGGTATCACTTTTATTATTATTATTTTCACCCCTTTTGAGTTTTTCACATCAGCTTCAGCTGATGGTATTTCTATGTAGGCTGAGTGATAACAAGTCTCCTCAGGTCTCCAGGACTCTTCTGAGTATTCTAGCCGATTGCAGCAGTGCAGTAGTCTGGATGGTTCCAATTCTTCCTCTGATTCCAGATCCTCCAGTCTTTTTCCTAGCCTTTTGGGACCATTCCAAGTGCACCAATTACAATTAATATTGACTTTGACCCTCAATTTCCACAGTTTTTTTCAATTCTCTGGTAAGGTCCAGGTATTTTTGTTTTCCTTCATCTTCACCTGTGATCTGCTGGAACCACAAAGTCCACCAGTTGACAAGTTCTCTCTTTTTTGTTTTTTTAATTAATCAATACTAGGTCTGGTCTCCTGGGTGAGATGTCCGTCTTCATCTCGAAATCCCAGAGAATTTTAAGCGTTTAATTCTCACGTACAGATTCTGCATATTATTATTATTATTATTATTATTATTATTAGTAGTAGTAGTAGTAGTAGTAGTAGTAGTAGTAGTCATGTTCCTAAATTTTATGACCGTTTTCCTTTTGCAACAGCCTCTGGTTAAAAATGTGTTCATCCAAGATAAAATGCACATGAATCCTGATTATCTGGCGTTGCTTATCCACCGATTTTTTTTTCTAATGAGTATCGTCACCTCAGCTAACTAATCGACCATTTCATCACTTCTTGTGAGTTTTTCACAAAATTCTGAGTGACAACATGTCTATTCAAATTCTCAGGACTCTTCTGAGTATTCTAGCTGTCTGGATGGTTTCGATCCTTCCTCTGATCTCAAATTCATGCAGTCGTTTTTCTAAACTCTTGGAAACCGTTCAAAGAACACCAATTACAATTGGTATCACTTTCACTTTCATATTCCACAGTTTTTTTTTTTTAGTTTTCCAGCAAAGCCTAAGTATTTGTCTATATTTTTATTTTCTTTCACCTTCACTCTGTGATCTGTTGTGACTGCACAAACTGCCAAATGAGAAGTACTCTTTGTTTTGTAAATCAATACAAGATCTGGTCCTATAGAATTTTATACGTCTCAAGAACAGATTCTGTTTTATGAATATTACATTTCTTGCACAATTCCCAGTGAATCACCTTTCCAACCCAATCGTGTCTAGCTTTCTATTCTCATTGTGCTAGTTTGCTGCATTCGCTTATTATATGGTTGATTGTCTGATCTTTTTCTCCTACATTAGCTGCCCTGATGAGTCTTATCTATTTTTGTTTTGATATAATTTATTCTTATGGCATTGTTTTGTGCTGCTATTATGGGCGAATATGTTTCTATTATTATAATTAATCATTCATTTTAATGGTAATATCAGATTTTTGGTTGTGACCATGGGAGGTAAGTGACAACAAGTACATATTTCATTACCTTTCCTTTATAATCTTAATTATCACGTTAAATACACAGTCTCGGTTTCCGGAATTTTTAACCAGAGGTGTATCAATTTTATATCCGGAACAGCATAATTCTGACGTAAGCAACAGGAAAATTTCAAATTTGTAATTCATAACAATAAACGTTTCCCCAGCAAAAGCACAGTGTGCACCAGTCCAAGGTATAACTTGTAACCAATTGAATATTTCAAAAAATGGTAAGAAATATGTGTGCACGTGTATGTGTGTGTGTTTGTGTGTAAATTCAGCATATGAACATCCTTTTTCTTGACCATCTATGTATCTCAGTATGTTCGTATATATATATATATATATATATATATATATATATATATATATATATATCTTTCTATATGTCTTTGTGTCTGTCTGTTTTAGTCTGTATGTATTTATCTATTTATTTGTATATCTTTCCAACATCTTTGCATGTCATTCAATCCAGCACAAATAAAATAACTCGGTATTAGTTTCGACCTATAGATGAATGACTTCACATTTTGCGATTGACAGAACATTATTTGCAGAGCTCAGATGGAGCTATCATTAACAATTGTCTATGTTCACTTGTACCACAGATGTGACAAGGTTAAAAGTGAGTGTGTGGGTGGGGGGCATTTCAGCCACTATCACAACATTCAAATAACAAAATATTCAAATGATTGTAATATTTATGATGAGACATCAGACGTGGCTGATAAGATTCAACTGATGCTCATTAGCGTGGAACTCCGAGTCTCGCGTTTCTGTGAGTATGTCTACATAGAGGCAGACGGACACTGAGATGAAGAGACATACAGAAAGCGAAAGAGAAACCGACAGACAGGGAGAGCTAGCGTTAGAGAGAGATTGCAAAAACATATAGGTAAATGTAGATTTATGAGAACACAGGTGTGATTTTTCAGAAAATATCTTGTTGATGAAGAAACGCACACCCACGCACGCAAACGTGCGCCTGCACACCTACAAACAGACAACTATTTACCTACTAATCTATCTAGACGTAGTTGAATATAGAATATTTTGACTCATGTATTTACGTATATTGTATATTTATGTATATACCTTCAGCTATATATATATATATATATATATATATATATATATATAAGAATGCACATATAGTTATTTATCAGCGCTTATTCCATATATGTGTATCTATATATTTACATATCTATCTATACATATTGAATAAGACCACATAAATAACTATATATATATATATATGGAAGTATGTATCAGTTAATTGTTCGCCTCTTACTGATTGTTATCGACGGCCAATTCAGTTGGGTTCCCGGTTAAAGTAGCTGTTATGTCTTGCCACACTGATGAGAAGTAAACTTCGAAACATTGTGTCTGTGAATTACTATATATATATATATATATATATATATATATATATGTCTGTGTGTGTGTGTGTGTGTGTGTGTGTGTGTGTTTTCAGTTCCCTGTGTTCTATTCCGTATTGATCCTGCTTCTCTAAATTATATAATATTGCATGTAATTATATATATATATATATATATATATATATATATATATGGGTGTATGTGAATGTGTGTGTGTGTGTGTCTACATGTTTGTCATGTGTGTCATATTTACTTAAAAATTTTTCAAATGTCTATAAAATTAAATATGTATATATCTATATATATATATATATATATATTAATAATTAATAATAATTAATAAGTCATCCACAGACACGTGTTTCGGCATATCATGCCTCCTCAGTGTGGCTAGACACAACTATCCTTGGGTAGGGTTCGAACTCAGACTGACCGTATGGTAGTCCGATATCTTATCCCCTCGCCCACTGACAGCTGATGCGGGACTGGTGTTTTTAAACTATTAAATACATAGAAAGTGTATGTATCATTCGGTCACTGAGAGATCAAATTTCCGGAGAAATGATCATTGCTTATTTGCTTAGTAGTGAGAGTTAATTTAAATTACCAATTAGAGAGCTCATTACCAAATTTATGGGAGCATATATATATATATATATATATATATATATATATATATATATACATGTATATGTTTTTGTGTTTGTATATATATCTCTCTCTCTCTATATATATACAGTTATACATATGTTTATATACACACGTATAGTTATCTATTTGCCCCTGTTATATATATATATATATATATATATTGTGTGTGTGTGTGTGTGTGTGTGTGTGTGTGTGTGTGTGTGTGTGTGTGTTTGTTTTCTCTGTGTTCTATTCCTTTTTGATCCCGCTTTTCTAAAGTATATAATATTGTATGCAATTATATATATATATATATATATATATATATATATATATATATATATATATATATGCTTTGGTGCGTGCGTGCGTGCGTCTGTGTATGCGCTTGCGTGCGCACGTGTATTTCCTCTTAATTTTTTTCAAATGACTCCTCGTTATGGCGTCAGATGATTAAACGTCCCTTTTCGCAATTTCACTTCCTTTGATTCGTAAGAATCCTAATTGCCATTCATTACTTCCGTAAAGAAAATGGATGTTTCTTTTCTGTTTTAAATCAAAATCTCCAAATAACGGTTTCCATGTCAAAAACTTCCCGCGCTTTCAATTTGCCTCATTTTAAAAATCTGATCCTTCTTTTTCTTTGATTTACATTCTTATTCGTTTTTGCTCATTTTTAGATACTTTTTTGTTCTTCTTTTCTTTTCACGACAATTTTTGAAAACTTTAAATTACAGATTGCACTTTTGTTGTCTTCGTTAAAGCTTTAAGAAGCCTGTCTTCTTTTTTTTAGCGTGTATTTTTTTTCTCTTTTTATTATCTAATTTTTTTATTTTTTTAAACATAGATGTCACATTTTGTAGTCGGTGGAGCCCGGCTAAAATTTTGATAAGATCTGGATTTAGCACTGGCATTTAATACACCATGTTGTTCTCAGAGTACATTTGACCTATGCAATACCTTTGAGATTCGCTGGCTGAATTCTAAAATTAACCATTTTTTTCTCTTCTTCTTGACAGTAGGTGGATGGTTCTATCCAAAATATCCACAATAATCTGCCTGTACTCCAAGACATAAAAAACATTTGTGTTACCATGTGTGTGCAAAATTCCTTTACGTACTCCATATTGGAAATGGCAGACTACGGATAAAGTCTTAAACCATATTTTCCAAAATATCACACTCATCATCACCTTTAGATGACTGAAGAAGTCTTTCGCGTTTAGTAGGGACGAAATATTTCTCCCCAACTCAGACTTGTTTGAGTTATTGATTTTGTTCACTTTACTTTTACCTTGCCTCATACTGTCGGATTTTACTCCAACCCTCATATCTTCATATATATATATATATATATATATATATATATATATATATATATAAGAGCATGAAAAAAATAACCTACCTCATAGAGGTTCTTCACGGAACAAATGGACATGCTACTATTAACACACTCGACTACCCGGGTTTTAATAGCATGTCAAACCCACAAAAACACTTCAACTTTTACAGTTCTTCTATAATGCTCCCTTTCTAATAATCTATCAACAATTTCTTCAAATAAGACATTTTCTCCTGACGATGATCTAAGGTCGAAAATAGTTGAGAATAAACTACATACAAGAAATATTCCTGATTGTCTTAATACTTTTTGTTCATACTATATATATATATATATATATATATATATATATATATATATATAATATATATATATATATATATATTAGAACCAATTAAAATGTATTTTTTTAGACATAACTCAGTCCCAGAACTAAGAAAAATTTGATATGAATTTTATATCATTAAACTAAATAGAAAAAAGCCTTTAGCAAACAATCATTGATTCACTCAGCTTTAGTATGATATATATATATATATATATATATATATATATATATATATATATATATATATATATATATATATATATATATTGGTGTGTGTGTGTGTGTGTATTTGTGTGTATAGATATTAAATTTACTAATGTGAATAATCCAAGCACGAACTTATCTATACACCAACACAGATTCTCTACACATTTCCCCTTTGTAGTTCTTGAAGAAGCCGCCAGTCGGCGATTTCCTGTTTCTTCCTTTTATCCGTGCCAAAACTCTTCTGATCTTCAGCTCTTTAATCCTCCGCCAACCACGCCATTTTTTGGAGGGGGGGATACGTTCCCCCTCCCCCCGTTTTCCTTCTTCCCTATTTCGTTTTTAGATTTTCAACAACTTATATGACAACTGTACACTATTTCCGCGAATGATCTCAGTGGAGGGCGACCTTGTCACGAAAGGTTCGCTGCGGATTTTTTTTTTTAATGGTGACATTTGAATGATACACTCGATAACAGATGTTTTCTAACCACGCTAATGTCACTCCAGATATGCTGGGTCACACAATTCTCTGCTAATATACGAGGGTGAGTCAACAAGTAATGCCATTTCCTTTATTTCATGTGAATTCTTTTTATAAAACTAAGGCCTACATTGAGATACTAACGAGGCTCAGTGCAAGGATCCGACGATGTTTTTTTCCAAGGAAATATACAGTTTTTATCAACGTCTTTCTACATTGAATTGTTTATTTCAAAATGTATTTCGTTATTGTCCCTTGATAGAATATTTTCTTCCTTAAGAGTCCCAAAAATCTACGTTTTTCCACTTTGAATTGTGGAAAGATGTTAATTTTTGAAACTCTTAAGAAAGAACTAGACTCAGAGCACGAATCCGACGAGAAAGACCCAACCTGCCAATCAACAATGTCCTCCATCTGCATGATAATGCACGAGTCCACCCAAGCATCACAATGACGATCACACACAGAACAAGTGACGAGGAAGTGAAATCTGTAGTGAATAAGTGGCTCAAAGAACAGTCAACAGAATTTTACGGGGCAGGGATACATGCTCTTATTCGAAGGTGGAACATTGCTATTGCAAACAGTTCAATATGTAAAAAATATGATAATCTTGACTTAACTCTCTCTCTCTCTCTCTCTCTCTCTCTCTCTCTCTCTCTCTCTCTCTCTCTCTCTCTTGAAAGGGAGGATTTAAAATATTTACATTTGCCGATAAAAATCTCTCGGGGAGGGGAGGCTTAAAGATATCTACATTAATTTGCTGACAAGAAAGTGACAAAAATACGACTTGGAAATTCGCTTGACGCTGCCTCACTAAAACATAACATAAGTTAAAGCAGGAGAGCGGGACGTCATAAGTTTAAAATTACCAAAATATATTACGGTATTCCCAATTTCAATATTATAAATAAAATAAACATGTAACTTTTTAAAAATTCATTTTAAATTTATGGTGGACGTTTAAGCGACGCTAGAACATTTGATCTTGGATTGATCCAACATTCGGATTTATCCAACACACTGATTGATCCAACACTCTGAAAAAAATTGATTTCTCTTATTTAAAATATTATGTGCAAAAAAAATCTATACCCTTACAATTTAAATTACATTGTTTAATTATCTTCACGAATATAAATCAAATTTTCATTATTTTGGCTCAAAAAGCAAGATCTGGGGATAGTGAATGTTTATATATATATATATATATATATATATATATATATATATATATATACTTTGTCTTTAATTGTTTTATTTTCGTAGTTTCCTCCGAACATACATATATACCTACATACATCTGCCCTTTATATATGTATAGAGGACCTACATACACACAACTGCTCTTTATTTATGTATAGAGAACATACATACACACAACTGCCCTTTATTTATGTATAGAGAACATACATTCACACAGCTGCCCTTTCTATATGTATTGAGGACATACATATACACAAATTCCGTTTATTTATGTATAGACGACATACATACACACAACTACTCTTTATATATGTATTGAGGACATACATACACACAACTTTCCTTTATTTATGTATAGAGGACATACATACACACAACTGCTCTTTATATATGTATTGAGGACATACATATACACAACTTCCCTTTATTTATGTATAGAGAACATACATTCACACAGCTGCCCTTTCTATATGTATTGAGGACATACATACACACAACTTTCCTTTATTTATGTATAGAGGACATACATACACACAACTGCTCTTTATATATGTATTGAAGACATACATATACACAACTTCCCTTTATTTATGTATAGAGGACATACATACATACAACTGCTCTTTATTTATGTATAGAGAACATACATACACACAACTGCTCTTTATATATGTATTGAGGACATACATATACACAACTTCCCTTTATTTATGTATAGAGAACATACATTCACACAGCTGCCCTTTCTATATGTATTGAGGACATACATACACACAACTTTCCTTTATTTATGTATAGAGGACATACATACACACAACTGCTCTTTATATATGTATTGAAGACATACATATACACAACTTCCCTTTATTTATGTATAGAGGACATACATACATACAACTGCTCTTTATTTATGTATAGAGAACATACATACACACAGCTGCCCTTTCTATATGTATTGAGGACATACATACACACGACTTTCCTTTAATTATGTATAGAGGACATACATACACACAACTGCTCTTTATATATGTATTGAGGACATACATACACACAACTTTCCTTTATTTATGTATAGAGAACATACATTCACACAACTGCTCTTTATATATGTACTGAGGACATACATATACACAAGTTCCCTTTATTTATGTATAGAGGACATACATACACACAACTGCTCTTTATATATGTATTGAGGACATACATATACACAAGTTCCCTTTATTTATGTATAGAGGACATACATACACACAACTGCTCTTTATATATGTACTGAGGACATACATATACACAACTTCCCTTTATTTATGTATAGAGGACATACATACACACAACTGCTCTTTATATATGTATTGAGGACATACATATACACAAGTTCCCTTTATTTATGTATAGAGGACATACATACACACAACTGCTCTTTATATATGTATTGAGGACATACATATACACAACTTCCCTTTATTTATGTATAGAGGACATACATACACACAACTGCTCTTTATATATGTATTGAGGACATACATATACACAACTTCTCTTTATTTATGTATGAAGGACATACATACACACAATATATGTATAGATTAAAAATGCATAATTATTTTTGTAAGATATATAACTGATAAGGTTTTCTCTTTTGACGTTTGAAAATTTAATTCTATACGGTTATTTACGTCTGACAGCAACATGGCCTCCCGCCGGTAAATGTTCATTGTTATAGACCCCCTCCTCTCTCGTTGAAAGTACTTGTTTACATATTAAGAACAAAATTCTTCCCAGTTAAAGACATCCTGTAGATTCAATAAGAAGTCAAACAAAATTTGAAAGCTCTGCATGAATGTCTAGAGATAAATGTAATTTAAGTTTTTAGATTTTTCTTTTTTTTCCCCGTTTGCTTATTCTACTTGTGATATCACGAGGTGTCTAAATGACGAACGAATATAGAATGTTCTCTAAAGGTGGCATATATGTGAACATTATTATTTCTAGCCTGTACTTGAAAATCCACACACAGACACACACACACAGAGACAAACACACACACACACACACATACATACATACATACATATATATATAGTTTTGTTGAATTGTACAGACAATTCCTGTCGGACAAGTTTTTCGTTGATCCATTCCAATTTTCGGGCCATCTTTCTGGTGTCAGGGTGTAACTGGTATAACGGGCCACCAAATGTTTCAAAAAGAGCGCTTTCGGCAATACAATTTACCATCCTCAGGTAGGAAACGATGGTATGATTTCGTGTTTAACGAGAACGAGTAGTAGCAAGGAATTAGAAGTGGGAGGTAATAACCATTGGTAGTATAAAAGAAAAAATGCTGCCAAATACACTTATTTTAATATATATATATATATATATATATATATATATATATATAATATATATATATATATATATATATATGAAGTAAATGGAAGTGAATCCGACAGTATGAATAGAAATTTTTTAGAAAAAGCAAAAGATGTTATTAGTTTGCTGACATATCTGTTTCGACCTTTTAATAAAGCGGTCTTTTTCAAAGCAACTATATTTATGAAGGAAAGACAGAATAAATAAACCGTTAGTCACGAGCTACAAACAAACGATCTCGCTCAGGGCCAGAATTTTTTTTATAAATTTTTTGAAAATGCGTATTTTGTATTAAAAATAGATTTCATTTTTAAAGATCAGAAGCATTTTTATCCATAAGAAAAACTCAAAAGAGTTTGAAATAAAAGTGTATATAAAAGGTATCAAAAATGTTCAGGATGTATTCCAGCTACAAAAAATATTCTCTTAACTTATATATATATATATAGTCGGTACGGTATTCTACACATCGAGCCATCCTTTACTGGGATTACACTTGTCAAGTTCATTTTCTATAAGAAATAGTATCGAATTTTATGCGATACATGCGTTGTAAGTGCCTTCAAGTAAAAATTTAATATATATATATATATATATATATATATACCGGAGTTAAGATAGCGTTAGCATAAAGTCAGTTTTTTTAAATAAACTCATGTTTTTCTGTCTAACCCATAGATGGGACCATAACAGGTACTACAATTCTGGGTCCTGTGAGCAATGGTGATGAAGGAGTGCTCGACACTCCCCAAACCTCCAGAACTGGAACTTCACTATCAGATAGAGTTTAACGTCATACCCAAGACATGAAGACCCTCAGCCACCGCTTTCTAGTACCTATATGATAAAAGGGTTTGTGCTTGATATAAGGACAATAGGTTCGGGGCATATAGGTGCTAAAGCTTGACGTTGACCAGCATCGTTACGCAACGAGTGACTCCATTAGATAGAAAATACTGAGAATTACAAAAAAGAATTTTAAAAAAAGGATAAAACAATACGTGATTGTTATAATATATGGTTGGATTATTCAAGAACAAAAGTGCAAATAATGAAACTGCGTCTGTTGCTGCAGAAATCCCGGAGATGCATATGTCATCAAACCAAGAGGGGGAGGGTTGATTCTAGTGTCTTGGTTGCTGCAACCAAGGCCTCGTTGATTATGCACGCGTGCACCGAATGGGGCCCTGTCAAATGTCGCTGCGAGAATGGCCTCTGTGTGAAGGGCAAGATAGGGGAAACCGGGAAAGGAGAGCGTGATGCTTATGGCGGAGAGGGAAAAGAGGGGGGGGGCGCATTGGAACGGCAATGAGAAGTGGCAGACCCGGGGGTCAAGGAGTTGTCAAGACTTGATGTAGAGTGTTGGATTATGCGGAAGAGGAAACATAATCAGAAAATGATTGCTGATTCTGACATAGATAGATCGAAAGTCAGAGGGTTAGCAAGAAACGTGATCGATAGATAGATAAACAAAGACATATGATAGATGTAGCAAACACACACACACACACACACACACACACACACACACACGCACATTAATATATCAACACTGAAAATTTCATTAAATTCGGTTAATTCTCTGATTTTTTGATTTTTTTCTTTCGGTCGGGAGACATACGATGGTTGGATTTATGTCCGTTAATTTCGATTTAACCACAAAAAGGTTTACACTTATTTTTACTTTATTCGAATTGATTTAATTTAATCAATTATTTATCAAACATGTTTTGTTAAAACCAGTATGCAAATTATTTACACCATATGTTATGTAAACATTTATTTCTTAATGATATTTAACACACATTGCAGGCTTTTAAACACATTAATGATATGGGCAGTTTTGGAGTAAATCCATCTCAGACCTTAATGGAGATATTGTTAATAAACAATAGATAAGATGCTAATCAAAATTAAATAATGATCATTTAATTAACCATTGAGAATATAACATAAATAACTAAGGGAATTGTGACGTTTATGGCGACATATTTATGCTTACAGACACGTAATACCCATTATAATAAAGTGTGTGTGTGCGTATATGTGTGTAGTGTGTGTGTGTCTGTCTGTCTGTCTGTGTGTGTGTGTGTGTATGTGTGTGCGTATGTAAGCGAGAGAATTGTAAATGATTCCGACAGATATGTTGAAAAGATAGAAGGAAATATATACATATATGTATTGGTATGGATGAAATTTATTATATACAGATACGTGTTTTGACAGGAATATGCTTACACATACGTAATTATATTAAAAATAACACACACACACACACACACACACACCACACACATATATATATTCTTTCCACACACACACACACACACACACACACACATAATATATATATATATAATATATATATTATATATATGGAAAGAATATCTCTGCTAAGCGTGCATGTAAAATTATTGACTTCAGATTTCCATAAAATTGTATTTATGCCACATTAAGTCAAGCTTAGTAATTTCTTCTTCTCTTCTTTCTTTATCCTTATATATATATATATATATATATATATATATATATATATATATATATGTATGTATATGTATATATATATATATATATATATATATATATATATATTTGTGTGTGTGTGTGTGTGTGTGTAATGAAAATGAAAGAAAAAACGGGGAAAGAAATAACTATATATATATATATATATATATATATATATATATACAATTTTGTACACGCCAGTGCCTGGAGAGAACCATGAGAACGCCAAGAGACAGATAAATAATGCATGTAGACTTATATTCACTTTCTTAAATAGCCGAATATATTAATGCATCCGTAAAGATATAAGAATGAAAAAGACTTTACTAAAAACAAAAAATAAAGATAAAACTACGTCACTTGGACATTGGGAACTGTATGGATGAATAGAGAGAGAGACGGGCAGAGAGAGAGAGAGGGGGAATAGAGAGAGAGAGAGAGAGAGAGAGAGAGAGAGAGAGAGGAGAGAGAATCCGATCGTCGATGTGAAGGGGCTGAACAAATGAGTCAGTCCACTTCAAATGCCGTCACTTCTCATTCAACTCGTCTTGAGTGCCGTCCTGACATGACGATCTCGGAGGTGAAAGAAAAAGGAGATGACGTCATTGACAAGTGTATACAAGTTTAAAAGGGAGATGACTCTGTCATACTCTAAGGCTTAAAAAAATTATAATCATTTTTTAACATTTTTTTTTCTGTTTCTATTAAATCTTTCTTAATGGCATGTAACTATCTGTATAAATTTTCTTTTTTTTTAGGGGGGGGAGCTCCTGCGAATATTTTAGATCAGCGTAAGCTGACGGTCATTCACTAGAGTCTGAGTGACAGCAAGTCTCCTCAGGTCTCAAGATTGAATCTTTCTTTAATTTCTAATTCACACAGACTCTTTTCCAAACCCAAATCTATTAGATCCATATTCGCTCGAACCATAATCTTGGTCGTATACACACACACACACATACGAACACACACACACACATTATATATATATATATATATATATATATATATATATATATATATATATATATATGTCTATGTATGATTATATGTGGATATGCATATATATGGATTATATGTATTTATATATTGTTTTAATCTTCTTATTTTTTCTAACATTAATATTCCATATGAAATACGTCATATCTTTGTTAAATTTTCATTCTCCGCCTATTCACGTTAATGCATGCGTCATCATATGATCTTCACCTTCCATTTTTGCACATGCATTGATCACGTCATTGGCTTTCGTAAACAAACGTGCATATAAAGATTAATGGTTAATAACATCATATTCACCCATTCACTATAAACTTAAGATCTTTCATTTTGTCCCACACATAAACATTACTTAACAGTGTCCTGAAGATGGTACAATATACCGAAATGCTTAAGTATTGACACAGAAAATTATTTACCCTAATCATAACATCCTGTGTTTGTTATATTTTTTTAAATATGTTCTTCTCATTTGCCGTTTTATCTTTTCCGTTGCCGTGGCATCAGTAAATAATCCAAAAGTGCTCAATATATTAAAAACATAGAATAATAATAATAATAATAATAATAATAATAATAATAATAATAATCTTTAGTAAACAATTATATTTACAAGTAATTAATCATAATACAATTGATTTACAGTTATATGACATAAAATATTTCTACTGAATACGCACAATTTAAAAGATAAGTATTTGACGCATTGATGGAACTTTGATAGGTACTACTGTTCCAGATTAAAATGGATCTAGGAATAATGCCACCCATCACCCCAGAGGTCTAGAACTGTAGGCTCACCATCAGATTCAGTTAAGTGTTATACCCAGGATAGTCCCTTTTGGAGGTCGTTTGCATGGGATACAGTGTCCTACGCCCCGCGATTACATAAAAACTTCTCTTGCGTCTTATCTGCTATCAACTCATTTACTGATAAATGAAATCTAATTAAACATCGTCCAAGAGTGCTAATTCTCTCCTCTCTCTCTCTCTCCTCTCTCTCTCTTCTCTCACACACACACACACACACACACACACACACACACATACACACGCTCTCTCTCTCTCTCTCTCTCTCTCTCATCACTCATCTCATTCACACATATATATATATCATATGTAAATCACACTAGATAAACTAGGATGTATAAAACCATATAAATAGATGCTTTGGTGTTAATTATCACTACATCTCTTCTTCAAGCCAATATTTGGGGTAACTCAGTCGGTAGGGCGTTCGGCTAGAAACCACAAGGTTTCGAGTTCGACACCGGTCCTCGCCAACTCAGCCTATGAGTAGCACATGTATCTGTGCGGTAACTCAGACGCCAAAACAATCTCCTTGGTCTAGCGCTATTGAAAAGGGGATAGACTCCCTCGCTGACTGGCTGATACCGACTTTAGGCCGCCCGACGACGACGACTTGTATTTCAAAGTCCACGAGAATTTTATACTGGTTTGTGCAAATTAATTTTGTCAGTATAGCAAAATCTTAGTCTGTTGTACAATTCTCATACACAGGACATTAAGACCTTCAACGACTTCCCTCTAGTACGAAAAGGGTTGGGTGTTTTGTTACATACTCATACACATATTCCCATGTTGGGTATATACACAAGTGTTCTTTTACTAGAGAGCGGAGAGAGATAGACACAGGTGGACATGCATTTTGCATTACTTACTTCTTTGGTCATATGGTGATCTCTAATCGTTTCTATTCTTTCTCTCCATGTTGAATTCTATTTCTAGATTCTTGTTGGCTATTCGTCTTTGATGCATTCCTTCTTCTTGGTCAGTCTTTTTGCCAAGACATTCATCAAGCAAGAACACCATATTATTTCTAAAAACTTTTATTGCTTAAACTTCTTTTAACTAACACAACGAGCGAGTGCATTTTGTCCCAGATAGGGCAGACATACCTTCTGCCTGACATCCAATCTGGAACTGAGGGTTAACTCGGTCCCATGTGACTTCACATATTTCGCGGGCTTTCTGTAATATTCCATGGAAAGTCCCGTCCGAGATATGAAAAGGGGCCATCCCTTCAGAAATACACGGGGTTGACAATAATCTATGTATAGATTATGTAACAGTTTGCCATAAGGGCAACATCCATTGAAGAAGTGTATAGATAAGGGAGATTATGTTGAAAAGTAAAGCTCTACATTCCTAGACTATCTAGAATATCTTGGTCAGCCTATAAATCTTTCAACTAATCTTCGTAAACAAAAAAATCTAAATATGAACGCGAGTACCTCACCTCTAGGTTGTTTGCTTTGTTGATTGTTTTGTTTTACGGCATATCAACCCTTTTCAAGTCATATAATGCTGAATCTAGCCATTTTGATATCACCCTGCTTACTGTGCCAGTTGTTGCTTAAATGGTCACCCATCTAAGTGTTGAACATTGTTGGAGGACGTGGTGTAATGGTTACATTCGTAGGAAATGGATTCGTCGACCCGAGTTCAAATCCAGGACGAAGCTACAGTTCACCTAGTGCTAATAACCTTCGGAAAAGTATGAATCCAACTACTCTCCCTCGAGATATGGGTAAATAATAGGGCAGACTGGAATCTATAATCCTGGTTAGACCAGTCTTGGAGAAGAAAAACTCTGAGTTCAAAACTGTAAACATCCGCTTGGGGTGGTCAATACTAGAATAGGATGTCTTAATTAGTGATCTATTTTTACTAAATGAACAGGTTCATGGCTTCTTAACTTTGGGGATCAAGCGGGAACCGGTTTTCATCTCTATGTATGAAATAACCCCAGACGGGTTAACATGCCGTTTAAACTAAACAATAAATTAATCAATCAAATGTTGCTTGATGAGAAATCGGTTTTATGAGAAACCATTTTGTTTCTTTAATTTTTGTCGCCGCCATATTTGTGCGCCTTGGCACGAACATCGGCAGCCATTTTGGTTCTGTTGTAGTTTCCGAAATATATCTACATCTGTTTTTGTAATGTCCTTACTTTTCCCTAGTTTTCCTTTCTTTCCCTTCGGCTCGTTATTATAGTGGATACTCTTTCATTTGTTTGTTCATTCATTCTTTTCTTCTTATTTATCCCTCTACTTATACCGGTTTCCTTTTCTTTTTTTTCTTTGTTTTTCCATTTCGTTCTGTCTTTCCCTCAATTTAGTGCCTATTCATTACCTTGTTCAATCGTTCTCCAGGCATCAACTTGCTTACAGCATGTTTTAAACTTCCTTCGTGTACCTTCTCATTTGTTGCTTTGATCTGACCCTTATTTTCGTTTTCCGCTTTCGCTTTCTACCTGCACGGGCGAGATCTGCTTATATATATATATATATATATATATATATATATATATATATATATATATATATATTTGTGTGTGAGTGTGTGTATAAGCATATATATAAGCATATATAAATATGTATACTCATGAAAGATACAACGATTAATTCAATAAAGAACAATATAATACATCCACACACACATATATATATATAGAGAGAGAGACACAGAGAGAGACAGAGAGAGAAAGAGAGAGAGAGAGAGAGAGATGCGTATATATATTCGTACATACATAGGCTTATACATACATTTTTTATATATGTTCATATATATATGCTTATATATACATATATATATGAACATATATAAAAGTATATATATATATATATATATATAAGAATATCTCTATATATAAGCGTATATATATATATATATATATATATATATATATATATATATATAAGCATATATATAATCATATATATAAGCATATAATATATATGTATATATATATATATATATGTAAGCACATATATATGATCATATATATATATATATATATATATATATATATATATATATATATATATATATATATATATGGTTTTACATTGTTATTTGTTAATTTATTCGTTTTGTCTTTCATACCTTTGTTCCGTCACTATTCTAAAAAATATTTCGTTATTCCTTTCTTTTTGTAACATATTATTTCCTACTATTCTATTTAGCTTCGATTTTTGCTTTGCTTTTATGTTCCGTTTAAATTTCCAAAACTTCTTTCCAGCTAGAATATTTTTTTGTCTTTAATTCTTTTAAAATCTGTCCTTGAAATTGGCACTTTTTTCTTAGCGCTTATTTGTTTGAAATAACTCTTCATATTTCATCTCAGTTCCTTTCTCTCAACATTTTTCTCATTAACACTTTATTTTTTTTTAACCGAATTTTATAACACTCTTCCCAACTATTATCTCTATACTTCCATCACTTCATCTGTTTTTGATAGTTTTTTTTATATATTTTTATTTCTGTGTTGTTTGATAGGTTTTTTTTAAATATACTTTTCTTTCAATGAATTATCGTTCATTATCCTACCTCAATTCTTCGTACTTCTTTTCTTTCTTTTATCTTTTGAATCATCCTTCTCTCTTTTCTCTTTCAATTCTGTCTTATTTTTCTTTCTTTCTCAAATTCTTCATCGCTTTACTTTTCTTACTTATTTGAACTCTTCTCCTTCCTTTTCTTTATGCAAATGTTTGCCATCTTTATCTTACTTTTATAGCCTCCCCCGATTTCTCTTCTTCTTTCACTATTTCTTCATTCTTCATTCTTCATTGTATTTTCCTTCAGTTTTATTATTCCGTCTGTTTCCATGCAAACGTTAAGTATATATGTTTGTATATATATGTATTATATGTATATATATATATATGTGTGTGTGTATATATATATGTACATTTATGTATATATGTATATAAGTATATTTCTTACTCCAGTTCCGCAGCCTTCTTCTGCTTTCTTGGTTTTCTTCTTCCTTCGGTTTTTCTTTCTTCTTTCTTTTTTTAGATTCTCTTTCAGTATTTTTTTCTTCTTTTTTCGTCATTCAATTCCTCTTCATTTTTCTTTCTTCTTCTTTTGTCATTTTGTTCATTTCTACCCTCCCCCGTTATTTTTATTCTGCTTTCATTCAATTAATCCCAGTTTTTCCTTTTTTTCTTTCTCTATTTAATTATTCTCCAATTCTTTTTCTTTTTTTCCTTCCTCATTCAATTTTTTAAAATAAAAAAATAAAACGGATGAAGAAGTACAAAAAGAAAAGAACCAAGACTACTAAAAGATTGGAGAAAGAAGCGTGAACAGGATAAGAACTTAAAGGAAGAAAAAGAAGAATGAAACCTTGAAAAAAAAAGAAAGAAGAATGAAACCTTGAAAAAAGAAAAAAAGAATGAAATCTTCAAGGAAAAACCGAATGACACCTTGAAGGAAGAAAAGAATAATGAAAACTTGAAGGAAGGAAAAAAGAATGAAATCTTGAATAAAGACCCAAATAGAACCTTGTAGGAAAAATAATAATGAAAACTTAAAAAGAAGAAAATGGTAACTGCTTGGAAGAAAAGAAGAACGAAATCTTGAAGGAAGAAAAGAACGAAAACTTGAAGAAAGAATGAAATTTCCTTATCGTTTCTATTTCTTTCTTCAAAGCTTCCTCTTTTTCTTTTCTTATTTCAATGTTTGCTTCGTCTTTTTTCTTACTTAAATTCTTTAGTATTTACACTTCAGTTGTTTTCTTTTCATCATCGAACCATTTTTCTTTCTACTCTTTTCATAAATTCTTCATACCCCCCACCCCTTTCATCCAGTTCAACTCACCTTATTTTCTTTCTGTTATTTTCATCTCATCAGCAATCCTATTCTTTTTCGTATACACCGTATTATATTCTGCCTTCATCTTTCCTCTCATCTTGTTCCTCTTTTCCGTATCGTTTACATCTTCTTTAGTTCTATTTGATCTTAAATTCCATTTCCGTCTTTCTCTTACCGCCTCCATCTTACAATCTCCCATCTTACAATCTCTCCGACTTGTAGTCTACCTGCGTTTGTTCCTTCCCCATTTCAAACGTTCCTCTCTTTTTCTTTTTCGTTTATCTCCTCATTTATTCTTTCATCTGAATTATGCCTTTCAGCATTTCCTTCGCTTTCATCCCTTTTTATTCTCTGTCTCTTTTCTTTCCTCGATTTTCCTTTTCTTTATTACTTTCCTATTGATAATTTCTTTCCTCGACTCTCCCTTCTTTTAAGACTCTTCTGTTAATAATTTCTTTCCTCTACTCTCCTTTTCTTTATTACTCTTCTATTAATAGTTTCTTTACTCGACTCTCCTTTTCTTTATTACTCTTCTATTAATAGTTTCTTTCCTCGACTCTCCTATTTTTATTACTCTCTATTATAAGTTTCCTCGACTCTTATTCTGTATTACTCTCCAATTAATATTTCTTTCCTCGACTCTCCTTTTCTTTATTACTTCCCTATTAATATTCTTTCCTACGTCCTATTCTTTATTACTTCTGTAGTTTCTTTCCTCGACTCTTCTAATCTTTATTACTCTCCTATTAATAATTCTTTCCTCGCCCCTCCTTTTCTTTATTACTCTCTATTAATAGTCTCTTTCCTTGACTCTTCTATTCTGTATTACTCTCCAATTAATAATTCTTTCTTCGACTCTCCTTTTCTTTATTACTCTCCTATTAATATTTCTTTCTCGACTCTCTATTCTTTATTACTTTTTTGTTAATAGTTTCTTTCCTCGACTCTTCTAATCTTTATTACTCTCCTATTAATAATTTCTTTCCTCGCCTCTCCTTTTCTTTATTACTCTCTTATTAATAGCTCTTTCCTCAACTCTTCTATTTCTTTTATTACTCTCCTATTATTAGTTTATTTCCTGATTCTTCTTTTCTTTATTACTCTCCTATTGTAGTTTCTTTCATCGACTCTCCTTTTCTTTATTTACTCTCCTATTAATAGTTTCTTTCCTCATTCGCCTTTTCTTTATTACTCTCTTATTAATAGTCTCTTACTCTCCTTCTTTACTCTCCTATTAATAATTTCTTTCCTCGCCTCTCCTTTTCTTTATTACTCTCCTATCAATAGTTTATTTCCTCAAGTCTTCTTTTCTTTATTACTCTCCTATTAATAGTTTCTTTCCCCAACTCGCCTTTTCTTTATTACTCTCCTCTTAATAGTTTCTTTCCTTGACTCTCCTTTTCTTTATTACTCTCCTATTGATAATTGCTTTCCTCGACTCTCCTTTTCTTTATTACTCTCCTATTATTAGTTTCTTTCCTCGAATTCTTTTTCTTTATTAATCTTCTATTAATGATTTATTTTCTCAACTCTCCTTCCTTTTAAAATTCTCCTAGTAATAAGTTCTTACCACTACTCTCATTTTCTTTAATACTCTCATACTGATAATTTCTTTTCTCAACTCTCCTTTCTTTTAAGACTCCCCTATTAATAATTTATTTCTTCGACTCTCCTTTTCTTTATTACTCTCCAAATGATAATTTCTTTTCTCGACTCTCCTTTTTTTAAGACTCTCCTATTAATAATTTCTTTCCTCGACTCTCTTTTTCTTTATCACGCTCCTCTTAATAGTTTCTTTCTTCGACTCTCCTATTCTTCATTACTCTCCGATCTATATTTCTACGTTGTATTTCTCATTGCAAACCTTGCATTTATCTCATTTCCCTCTCTTAATAATGTATATTGAAACAACATTAGTATATATATATAACTATATATAACAACTCTTTCATTGCGCTTGCTTCATTCTTTTCTTTCCTTTTCTTTCTTTCAGTTTTTCTTCGTATTTTACTTCAATCAATTCTTTCGGTAAATCTCTTTCCTTCCTTCTCGTTCGCTCTCTTTTTTCTCGTTTCTTTTTCGCTTAGATCACCTAGGAGACGGTTGCTGTCATATTGTCGAGTTCTGATTCTGTATTTTTTTTCTTCTTTTTATATATTTATTTATTTCTAAAGAAATCCAAAATATATCAGCGTCCTTGTGTATAACACTTGTCACAGGGAGAAGCAAATCAGAACGCTTCTGTGGAAGCAGTTGATGGCAGTCGGCGGGTGACATGCACATCAAACGCGTAAGGCCCGGAGGATGACAAGAGCAATGGAAGATGTTGAGTATGGAGAGGTTATTGGTGAAGGGAAATAATAGTTGTAGAAGAGAGAGAAAGAGAGAGAGAGAGAGAGAGAGAGAGAGAGAGAGAGTGGAGAGGAGAAAGAAAGATAAAGGGATCAGAAGGAGTGAAAGAGAGACAATTGATAATAGAGAGAGAGAAAGGATGATGGGAGGTAAACAGCTGCATAATAATAGTTGTAGAAGGAGAGAGAGAGAGAGAGAGAGAGAGAGAGGGGGGAAAGAGAGAGAGAGGAGTGTGAAAGAGGGAGAGAGAGTGCAGAGGAAAATGACGATATATATATACACACACACACACACACACACATATATACATATATATATATATATAATATATAAGAGAGGAGAGAGAGAGAGAGAGAAAAGAAGAGAGAGAAAGAGAGAGAGAGCGCGTGAGAGTGCGTGAAAGAAGGCAAGAGATTACAGAGGAAATGAACGATATAATATATATATATATAATATATATATATATATATATATAGAGAGAGAGAGAGAGAGAGAGAGAGAGTGAGAGAGAGTGAGAGAAAGAGAGAGAGGAGGAGAGGGAGAGATTGGAGGTAACAGCTGAATGTACTTAGAAAACGAAAGAGAAGAACTCAAAGTGAGTGGGGATGACTGAAGATAAACAGCTTCATAATAATAGTTATAGAAGAAAGATGGGAAAGAGAGGAGAAAGAAAAATAGAGAGAGAGGTGGGACGGAAAGATAAAGAGATGGAAATGATAGAGAGAGATGGAGAGAGAGTGTGGGTAGAGAAAGAGAGCATGATTGGATGTTAACAGCTGCATATACTTAGAGAACGAAAGAGAAGAACCGACAGAGAGAGAGAGAGGGGAAGAGGGGAGAGGGAAGGAGAGAGAGGAGAAGGAACGAAAGAAAGATAAAAGAGATATATATAAATATGAAGATAATAGATAGCTATATAGATAGATGTTAGGTAGATCAATAGATAGAAAGATAAAGAGGCGCGGAGAGAGATGGGGGAGAAAGAGAGAGAGGAGGAGGAGGAGAACGAAAGAGAGATAAAAGAGAGATATATAAATATGAAGATAATAGATAGCTATATAGATAGATAGTTAGATAATATATCGATAGATAGATAGATAAAGAGAGAGGGAGGGGCGGAGAGAGAGAGGGGGAGAAAGAGGGAGGAGGAGGAGGAACGAAAGAGAGATAAAAGAGAGATATATAAATATGAATATAATAGATAGCTATATAGATAGATAAATAGATAGATATATAGATAGAGAGAGAGAGAGAGAGAGAGAGAGAGAGAGAGATGCATATACTAAGAGAACGGAAGAGAGGAACCTGGGGAAAATAGAGGTAAGCCTAGAATCAAAGAAAAAGATTAAATGAGCAAAAACGTTGTATATTAGAAATGAGACTAAGGAAGTAGAAACTACGTACAATGAAAGAGAGGCGACGAAAATCAAAGAAAACATGAAATATCAAAAAGAAATGAAGCAATGATAGCAAATCAATAACAGAGAGAAAGTTGCAATAATTCTTACGAAGCAAAAACATTGACTACGCATCATATCAAGCTAAGTTAAAGAAACATCAAATAACAAATACGTGTTACACTAAATTATAAACCCTGTCGACTGGGGCGTTAGAATACACCGACTGCACTTCTGTAGAGGGCCACCTGTAGGCAGTGGGTGATGACCCGTGATGCTTAAGGACGGAATCCTGGTGAAAATCTGTTAACAAAAAAAACTTGAGTTTAAAAAATTTTCTTCCAAATTATTGCTACGATCTTTCAAAACTTTGCCGGCATTAAATGACCCACAGAGGTTGATATGCCGTAAAATTAAACAAGCAAATTAAATTATATCCGGTGTTGTCTTTAGTTCCGAAGCTCTAAGAACTGTGATCAGCCAAATTGTTCTCATTACTCCCAGGTCGACTCGAATCCGCAATAGTAGTACCTGTTTGGGGCCCATGTGTGAAAATTATTTGTATTTTATAAGAATACTTGAAATCATATAACCGCGTACAGTTTCTATAGTTATTTATTTTGTTAGTTTGGTTTTATATCTTTTAAATTACTATTAGTTACTGCATTAATCCGAACGGTAAGTCAGCTGTACTTCTTAATATTAGCCCATTGGAATATCCTTATGGCAATCCCCAACCCTTTTTATCATATATGTGCTAGCAGGTGGTGATTGAGGGTCTCTGTCGTGGGAACGACGTTAAATTCTGATGGTGAGGTTCTAGTCCTGGGGCTTTGGGGAATGTGGATCACCCATGTATCACCATTACTTCCAGGTCCACTCTGACCCGGAATCGTATTACCAGTTACGAGTTATATAAAAAAAATGCTCATTAAAAAAGAATTGTCTCCATTAAGAATGAATTTATTTCAAAACGTTTTTGGTATTAAATGACCCACTGAGGTTTGATATACCGTAAAACAAAACAAACCAAACCTTTTTTTCAACTTAGTCTTTTTTTGCATTTTTTAAAAATACTTTCTTTCTTATTGGAATTATTACTTTCCTTTTTCTTTCATTCTTAAAAAGAAAAAATAATCCAGTATATTTTTTTTATAAACTTGTCATCAAATACGTGAAATATACGTATAACCCATACAATTTTAATTTTTTGTTTTGTTCTTTTGGGGTTATTTTTGCTTTTTGTGGTTTTTATTTTATTTAGGAGTAAAGTAAAGATCAGTCATATGGAAATCTAATCTCACTGATAAGTTAAAACGTCACTTCCTCCAAGCTGTGGTTGTATCAATGCTGCTGTATGGCTGTGCCACCTAGACCCTAACAAAGCGCCTGGAGAATAAACTAGATGGGAGCTACATGAGAATGCTGCGTGCGATCTTGAACAAGTCGTGGAAACAGCACTCCACAAGGGAACAGTTGTGCGGCCACCTGCCTCCTATCTCAAAAGCCATCCGAGTGAGACGAACAAGACATGCTGGATACTGCTGGAGAAGCAAGGACGAACTCATAAGCGACGTTCCTATGTGGAAGCCAACACATGGATATGTTAATGTGGGCCATCCATCAAGGACCTACATTGACCAGCTCTGCGTGGATACTGGATGCGGCGCAGAGGATCTCTTTATGACTGAATTATAGAGAAGGTTGGCGAGAGATTGTCATTGATATTCCATGCTGATTGCGCGACATGATGATGATGAAGGATGGGCTAAGTATTTGAGAGAAGAATATTTGGAATGTATGTTTCAGGATTCTACGTTATTCCATTCCTGGTTGAATCAATTACTTTTCCTCACGCTCTCCTTGAAACTATAGTTAGGAATTAAAAAAGGGTTTTAAAGGGAAAAATGAACAAAGGAAAAAAATTATAATTTAGTTCTTTTGTATTAGAGAATTTTTTCACCATTTCGTTCTTTCTTCTTTTATTTCATTCCACCTATTATTAATTAATCAATTCATTGTATATTTATTTTATTTAGTATTAACTTTTTTTTTAATTCATTGTTTTATTTATTTACTGTATATTCATTTATTTCGGCGTCACTTCATCATCATTTATTTCCTATTTTCGCCTTCAGTTATACGTTTCTTTCATCCTTACTTATTTCCATCAAGTTTCTTTGAATGATATTCAGCCTTTTATCTTTTACCTCCTGGTGATTTGCCTGTTATTTCTTTTTATGGAAGACCGAAACAGCACGATTCTGAACGAATATGGAATTCACATTTACTTGATAAAATAGCACATAATACTTGCATGAGAACTATTTACTTACACTAGATCACCATACACATGTCGGCTAGAACTGTCGAATACGACGACTGCATCTCTGCAGAAGGGGGTGACTTTTTACAGGGCCACTTAGTGGCTGAGCAGAAGGGTAGATCGATTTTTCACTTTTTTTGAGTATCAAATTGTCCATAAAAAAAGTTGTGTGTTAGTACACTGAATACTGCTGCTAAAAATTAGATCCTTTACTTGTACCATTGGTTGAGGAAATAGCATCAAAGATCGTTTGTTACAGCTTAATTAATGAGGTAAAAAGCAGAATATCAGAGGCTTAGGTGATGAGGGGACAATTCTATTTTTAATATTTAATTCGTTTCATTTTAATAAAATAAAATAACATTTCTAATTTAAATATTAAAAAAGGTAAATTTTCTAACCAATTTCTAGGCTAAATTTTGTGAAAACGAGGATTTTAATGCTTTTTAGTAGGCGATATTTAATGCTATTCTCTCAAACAAAGGTACAAGTAAAATATCTAATTTTTGGTATCAGTATTCAGTATAATAAGACCCTACTGAGAAGCGCATGACATGAATTTTTTTACTTTGGTCTTTAATTTGGCTTGATGGTCAGTCGGAGAAAACCCCCAACAATCAACTGGTCACGTCAAGCCCTTGAAACATGATTGTACCGACTGTATTACCTTTATGGCAACCCCAATACTTTTATTTTATATGTGCTAGAAGGCGATGGCTGAGGGTCTTAGTGTCCTGGGTATTATGCTAAACAGCATCTAGTGAAGAGATTCCAGGTCTGGAGCTCTGGGGAGTGTGGAGTACCCTTTCATTGCTATTACTTCCAGGTTCAGTTAGTGGTAGTAACTGTTAGGGTCCCATCAATGGTTTAAATAGGTTTTAAAAACGAGTTTAAAAAATATATTTCTTAAAAATTGTATATTCAACAAGAATGATAAGAAACATGTCTTCGGCATAAAATAGCACAAGAGTTGACATGCTGTAATATCCAACCAACCAACCAACCAACCACCCGACGATACAAGGACGGTTTCGTAAGAAATATTTTAGTTTTCATGTTCACACATCTAACTGCAAATCAGCTAATCAATGCTTGTTGGAATATTTTGGTGTTATAAGGCGTGCTGGAATCAACCACTTAAACTTATAGACTCGGCGTGGTCTCGAGGATTAAACCCCAGTCAATCAACAGCTCGAATACGTGGTTAGTTAGCTATTTAATCACCGATATAGAAATCGGTTCATGTGCACGTTGTTCGGCATTGACACCGAGGAATAACCAAAGGATCATACCCAACATTAAGGAACACCAAGGAACAACCAAAGGATCATACCCAACATTAAGGAACACCAAGGAACAACCAAAGAATCATACCTAACACTAAGGGACACTAAGGAGCAACCAAAGGATCATACCCAACATTAAGGCACACCAAGGAACAACCAAAGGTTTCATCGCGCTCTGTTTAACACAAGTTAGTGTATTTATTCTATGTTATGACGATTTTGGGTAATGTGACGTAAGCAGTGACATAATTTTTGTTACAGAAAAAAACCGGAAGCGAATCGTCATTATTGATAGATACAATACAAGCCATCAGCCTTGGTATAAGACTACTACTGTAAAGTGTTCTCACTTGAAGCCTAAAAATGGCTACAAAAATCATAACATTACTGACCATAATTTTTCCTGATTTAAATCCTCTACAGCAGCTCCTAGCAAAGTAAAAAAAAACTGATGTTTAGTTTATTATAATTGAGCAAACGGACTTAGATTACAATAACTAGTACAAAATACAAAACACCCTCCGGGCGATGTAAAAATAGATTTTTCAAAATATTGCCTGAGGGGGGGGGAAAAAAATTCAATGTCAGCGAGTTTGTACCCTAGGTAAGTAAAATCATTAAATTCATTAAAGGATTAAAAAATAAAACAATTTGAAATGTAAACTTTAAATATGTATTAAGATAAAACAAACTATATATAGATATATAATACCAATCACGTATTTATTAAAACTTCAATGAGGACTGTCTAATGTTGCATGTTCAAATTTTGAGTGTATTCATTCTATGTTATGACGATTTTGGGTAATGTGACGTAAGCAGTGACGTAATTTTTGTTACAGAAAAAAACCGGAAGTGAATATCCATTATTAATAGATACAATATTAGCCAACAGAGTGAAGAAGGTAATCCACTGCCAATGGTGTAAGACTAATCAGCCAGCATAATACTTCCGTAACAAGTATTTACAAAAATGATTCTCCGCGAATAGAATGTGACAAAAATTCGCAAGTATGGGGCATCCAGTGAGTATCGGAACTCGCTATTCTGTACTAATGAATCTACGAGACTAGCTTGCTAACCATTGCACTATGATTGGGCATCTTTGGTGTTTCATTGTAGTGGCATAGATAACTTTGAAAGTAATTATTATGATTTTATAAGTTATATTTTCATTAGACGCTCTATACCTATGGCCTTGTGCCAGAACTTAAAGATGCCCAAGGAATAATTTCATTCTCATATTCTTACTTTTAGCCTGAATGTACATTCAAATCTTTCTCCACCCCACCCCTCCACACACACAGAGATACGCATATATTTACTTTCCAGTCAAATTACACATTGAATGAGACAACAATTAAAATTGTGTTTCTCCTGCACAGACAATATAGAATGAATTCTAAAGAATCACAATAACAAAATAAAAAAACAACCACTTGAGTACCAAAATTAGTGCCAATTGTAAAGTTTTTAAATGCCATCCTTTGCCAGTTGAAAAAAGCTTAAAGAAAGTCATATGTTATGGAATCCTTTGGTAAGCGTCTAAGTCCTATCCTACGTATTGGTAAAGGTCCAGTGATTTAATCCTATGTCCGTCGTCCATAATGCCAACGTAATTATGGCCAGTAGGGTCGGTTTAAGTATTGTATCAACCTCAGAGTACTGCCAGTGATTGGCCAAGAGTTAGATCACATAATTCCGGCCAAGTCTATAAGTAAGAGCGGGCATCTAGCACACACCCTATATCCAGAAGTACTCAACACCAATAATATACAGAAGCAATGCAACTGTTGAAGCCCTATACTGTGTCCCACACAAGGTAGATCATTGGCTAAAGTTAATGTTTATCAGCGCGAGCTCAAATCCTGGACGAGGCTGTTTGCATGTCACCTTGTGCTAATACCCTTGGGAAAGGTATGCATTATTCCTGAATAAAAAACAGAAATCAACCAAAAGTAACTCCATAAATCAGACTCCATCCTTGAGTGACACTGGTCCACTCAACTAGAGATCATGAAGCTGGGTTTGATTTTCTGTTATTGATCTTTGTTTTAATGGCATATAAATATTCGTGGGTTATTTAATACACAAGCCATAATTGTGGAAGAACATTACTGCTACTATTTAACCAAAAGGTGCGTGTTGAAATGGCTAGAGTCGTAGGAAATGGACTCGTCGACCAGAGTTCAAATCCAAGACGAGGCTGTCTATATTTCATCTGGCGCTAATACCCTTAGGAAATGGGTAAATAGTAGGGCGGAGTGGGTTCTTTAACCTTCGTTAGGTAACCATTCTAGAGGAAGGAAATCCTGAATTAAACCTGTTAAACTCCGAGTAAAAATGAGCTTAGTTTGTCATTATATTAAAATGCTAGTGAAAATAGACAAGACAAAATTATGATAGCATACACTTAATTTACTTTTTACAAATCATCAGTATTCCATTTCTTCTGTCAAAGATAACAATGTTTTACATATTCCTTGTATTCAATAAACATATGTTTCAGGTAGCGAAGGTAGAAGCTATTTAGCTATTTAGCTGCCGCTCTTGGTGAGAGTACAGGGTCCATGTTTTATTTCCATACAAGGGGGTGCCGATAACACATGCACTATACACTTGTACCTTTGTTCGGATATACTGGGCATCACGTGGTGGGACAGGATCCCTAAAGCAGCAGTCCTAGAGAGAGCTCAACATCCCAGCTTGTGTTCTCTACTGAAACAGCGTCGTATATAACACCTTTTTTTTAGATTTACTATAGTCTATATATAATATAATAATATATAATCCTCGTCACCAAAATGTTGTAACCGAACATGGGCCATATCCGCCGGGTCGATGATGGACGAATCCCGAAGCACATCCTCTATTCGGAGCTTTCGTCTGATCAGAAACAGATTGGTCGCCCCCAGCTGCGTTTCAAGGATGTCTGCAAGAATGATCTCAGATGCTTTGGCATTGCCCCTTCCAGCTGGGAAAATTTGGCTCAGGGCCGCTTTCGGCGGCAGCAGGCTCTCCGTAAAGGATTGTTCATGTCTGAAGCCACCCTAGTGCAACACCATGAAGCCAAGAGGTCTGAAGCCACCCTAGCGCAACACCAGAAAAAGGGCCATATTTCCTATGATTGCAGGAATAAGAAAGACTTTTGTCAAAATGTTAAATATTCCCCCCCAAAGAAAAAAGACATATTTCTTTTCTGCTGGATATGATTCTTTAGCACATAAAGAACATTTGCTCGTTGATTGCGGGGCCACTCAACATGTCATCAACGATAAAACTAAATTTATCAGTTGGGACCCCAATTTTCAATCTGAGAATCACTTCGTGGAATTGGCTGATGGAAGTCAATCCACTGGCTTAGTACAAAAACGCAGAGACGCGCGTGTATATTTGGAGAATAGTAAAGGTCAAATTTGCGAAAGCATTTTGAAAGGGGCATTATATATCCCCACTTTTAAACAAAACATCTTTTCAGTAAGGGCAGCTACGGCTTCCGGGGCCCACATGAATTTTGGACAAAACATCAAAGCTGATCTACCCAAATGGTACTATATTTATATAGTAAGAATGGCTGTTTGTATTATTAAAAAGATATTAATTCCTCCGAGACTGCGAAATATGATATTAATCCGTGGCATAGTCTTGGAACACTGTAAAATGAGTGATATCAAAAAACTGCCAAAAGTAGTAAATGTAAGGAAAATGAAAATTACCCCCCTCATTAAAAACTAACTGTTGTAATATATGTATTCAGGAAAAAAAAAATGGCCGAGACTAAAAAAAAGTGTTAAAGAAAGAGATACGAAGATATTGTCGCTCGTTTTTGCGACAGCTGTCAAATTGAACGTCTTGGAAAATCCAATTTAAGGTATGTTGTAAATTTATTGACGATTTTTCTGGACTTATGATGTTATATTTCCTAGCCCATGAATCTGATACTCTGCTAGTTACGAAACAATACTAAGCAGATGTAAGCCAATATGGCAAAGTTTGAAGTTTTTTACCGGTTCTAGACCGAATTTAAGTCGTATGCATATTTTTGGGACGACTTGTTTTTGCTGTGTGCAAAATAAAAAGAAATTGGACCCTCGTTCTAAGGAGCTACGGCTTCCGGGGCCCACATGAATTTTGGACACAAAACATGAAGCCAAGAGGTCCAGAATAAAGCGGCAGCAACAAAGCACCAGCACATCAACATATTCACGGATAGCCTTCACATGAGATATCTCTGGTCGGGAATGTTTTTCGAACATTGGACTTCACAGTCACATAAGGCGCTGTAACTTCAGGGGCACAAAAAACTATATTATAGTCTTCCGAGACTGAAATGCCAATAATGTTTCAGGTGCTTTTAATATATATTTGAAACTGAATGTTCATATGTTTATAGATTTCATCTGTAGAAAATGATCAATACAAACATAGATCAATGTTATTTTTAAAATAAAACAATATTGTTTATCTTGATGCACTCTAAACACAGATACATTCATACACACTCGAGCATGCACACGCTTATATATTAAGTTCTTACTGAGGCGCATGGTCTAATGGTTAGAGTCATAGGAAATGGACGCATTAACCCGAGTTCAATTCCTGTACGAAGCAGTTTGCATTTCACATGGCGCTAATACCCTTGGGAAAGGTATGAATCCAATTCTCCTTCCAGTTATTAATAAATAGCAAGGTAGACTGGGCTCTTCCATTTTGTCTAGTAACAGTCTAGAAGGAAAACTGTGAATTTAAACCTGTTAAACTCTGCTTAAAAATTGATCTTGTGTCGCATCCTGCTCATGCGGGGGAGGGAAATATATATATTAAGTTCTCTACGACTCGTCTGAGTAGTCTAAGGCAATCTTAAGAATTGTCTGTGTGGTGTTGATTATCCCTCTGATCTCAAATTTCTTCAGTCTTTTTTCCAAGCCCTTCGAAACTGTTCCAAGTATACCATTTACAATTGGTGTTACTGTCAATTGCATTTTCCACAAGTTTTTCAGCTCTCCGGCAGGATCCTAGTATTAGATCCTGTCTTTTCACTTTTCTAAATTTTCACTCAATGATCAACTGTAACGGCAAAATCCAGTATATGACAAGTTCTTTTTTTAGGCCTTGTCTTCTGATTAGGATACAGTGATTTGTTTGTATCTCAAAATCCAAAATATTATTCTTGCTATTTAGCCACATGAGAGATTTTCATAGTGAACATACCTTGAGGTTGAAAGAGAGAGAGAGAGAGAGAGAGAGAGAGAGAGAGAGAGAGAGAGAGAACGTGTTAAAGAGAAAATGGATTTGTCGAATAAAGAGAGGAGAAAGAGAATGTACAAGAAAGTAAAAAGGGGAATGTATTTGATAATAGAAGGAAATAAAAAGAGGGGGTGTATTTGTTAAAGACAAAAGATTGAAAGAGAGTGTGTGTCTGGTAAAGAGAGAATATAATGAGAGGGAGGGAGCATGTATGTATTTACCCAACCCATCCACACGATTAGGATATGACATCATGGTCAATTTCTTAAACTGAGTTTAACAGGTTTGAATTTAGAGTTTCCATTCCCTGAGACCGGTTGCTATACCAAGGTTAAAGAGCCCAGTCTGCCCTCCTATTTACACATAGTTGTAGGGAGAATCTTTTGGGTGTATACCTTCTCTAAGGATATTAGCACGATGTGAACTGCAATCTTTTTTGCGAGACAGCTTCTCCAGGAAAGGAAGTAAAATCTGTCTCGAGATGGTTTAGGAGCATGATCTTTTTAGACCCACGGTTTTATCAAATTCTATTATAATGGAGATTGTGTGTTTGTCTCTCTGTAACCGAAAATATATCACCACTATATCACAATACCCTCATTTGTTACGTAACATTCTCCGAAATTTTATTTGTATTTAAACCTCAATTATTAATAAAATTGTTTGACATTATTAATACTGTTGGCCTTATCCTCATATTAATAACATGTAAGTGTATTTATATATTCAACAAATAGCTTTATAGTGTTAACAGGAAGGCTAATTTGCATATTGATAT
>CM042148.1:97191619-97201619 GCA_023376005.1 Doryteuthis pealeii | reverse complement strand
CAAGGACATTTTATGTGGGTCCACCCACAACCGAGCTCATGGGTAGTAGGCACAAAACATGCGTTATCCCGTCGGCATTCCCCCTCAAGAGGGCGCTCAGGCGTGGGTAATAATCCAGCCCCTGTCCCCAAGGAGGCAGGTATTGCCTGGGGGTAGCCCCCTGGATCAACGCTGTTAATTACGTTATAGGTCCAGCGGCGAAGCTCACTGTGTTACATAATTGTTAGTACCCTAACACTTTATTTACAGTAGTGTAGAAACCAAAATGGCTGTTATAAGTTGCAGCCGGAGGCCTTGAAGGGTTGAGTGACACGGCTTGACCTCATCCTGATCCTCCTTCCAGTGGATACCGTGAGAATCGGGAGAAGACCCTCTTCCGGTTTAGATTAGAAAGAGAGTTTATTCAGTATCGGCCAAAACCACGAAAGTGTAAGTCTGTTAAGCGCACTGTCGATTCAATCTGCGCTGGTAGTCTGGGTGGCGATTTCGAATAGAATATGATCTAAAGCAAATCGAAGTCTTGTTATTATCTAAAAAACTACCAATGACACAGGGCTTCTGATAAAGAGAAATCCCCAATGAAAGACCAGACACGAAGTCCCCAGACGAAGTCCAGACGCTAGAAGAAGAACTTAAGATACCAAAGATGAGCAGAAAGAATAATAGAAGTAAAGGAGTATACAACAACTGGCTAAAGGAGAAAGACAGAGGAAAGGTCCTAAATATTACAGAAGATATATAATTGTTAGAATTACAAAGAATTTAGTTTTGATTTGGTTGTTTTATGGCATATCAACCTCAGAGGATCATTAATAAATTCTTAATGGATAATACAATTTTTTATAAATACATTTTTCTATTTAACCCATAGATGGGACCCTAACAGTACTACTACTCCGGGTCAGAGTGGACCAGGGAGCAATGGTGATGAAGGGGTGCTCACATTCCCCAAACCTCCAAAATTAGAACCTCACCATCAGACTGAGTTTAACGTCATTTTCCATGATATGTAGACCCACAGCCACCACCTTATAGCACCCATATGATAGGAAGGATTGGGGTTGCCATAAGGGCAATAGGGTTGGGACAATCATATAGGTGCTATGCTTGACGTGACCAGCCGATTGATCGGAGGGGCCTCTCCGACCGCAACGTCTAGCGTTAAGTAAGGGTCTGTGGATGTTGAATGTCATGGACTGCTGATCCACAAGACTCTGTCTTTAAGCATCACGGGTAACAAACACGGCATAGATGGTCCAATTTAGGGAGACTTATCCCTCTGCAGAGGTGCAGTTGGTGCATTCTAACGCTCCAGCCAACAGGGTGGATTACAAAAAGAAAGAAGAAAGAAGAAGGAATGAAAGAAAGAGTACAGAATATTAATGAATATAAATAAATATGATAAAATTACAAAGAAAGAAAATAAAAATTATTAGTAGAACAGAAGTAAAAGATATGAAAAACAATTACAGAATCGAATGGAATATGTCAAACAAAGGAACGAAAAGAGAAGAAAGAAAGAAAGATGAGTGATAGCAAGTGAAAAATAAATTGACATTATTTTGAATTATTGATTTTGCACATGAGCTTTGTTCTTTGAAAAAAAAGAAAAAGAAAGAAGAAAAAAGGAAAACAGAGTGAAAGAAAATGTGAATAGAAACAAGATTAAAATTAACATCAGAATAAAATAACTCTTTGCCTACCAAATTTCCAATATGATTAAAAGAATTAAATATAAAAAACAATTCAAATTATTAACATAAAATTACAAGTAAACAAAGTTTGGCCTGAAAGTATCCAGCCAGTTTAGATATCTCGAGAAATGGTTGTGTGGCTTTGATGTAAAAGTACAAAATCAGCAGAGTGGCCTATTGTCAGTATCAGTTGCACAGCGAGGGAATTAACCCTTTTTGCTAGTACTACTCCAGGAGATTGTTTTTGCTGGGGGGAGCACCACACCTACCGTCAAATGGGAAATTTCAAAGTCCACTATCTGTTAACTTCGAAATCATTCTGTTCAAATAAAGTCCCAATATTATTGTATCTGTGTCCTGCTCAGTTATAATCAACTAACCATCAGTTTCTGTACAGTGCTTGGGTGCAGTATGCGTAAAAAAAACAGTTTCTTTGTAGTAGAGCCGTTGTGAGCGGCTTAAAGTAGTCAAGAGTTTAGTAACAAGGAAAACTTTGTGAAATTTATACAAGTTAAGAAAGGATTTTTTCATAATAAATTAATGTCTGTGGATGACTATATATATATATATATATATATATATATATATATATATATATATTATATATATATATTATATATATATAACACTTTCGTTGCCTGAAGACTGTCGCAGAGCAAGAAACCAAATGGTAGCAAAATTGTTCCAATGTTAATAAATATAAGCTAAAACTTTTATTATTTATTTATTCATCTATATATCTATCAATCTTCTCTCTCTCTCTCTCTCCTTCTCTCTCTTCTAATATATATATATATATATATATATATATAGGGAAATACAGTGAGAAAATTAATCCGACAATATGAGAAGAAATATTTTTCAAAAAATATAACAAACACAGGATGTTACGATCAGGGGAAAACAAAGGTATTTCGGTATAGTATACCATCACTTAACATTTTTCATTTTTGCCCTCACAAAAACATCCTTAACAGTGTCCTGTATGATGTATAATACCGAAAAATTAAGTATTGACACATAAAATTGTTTCCCCTGATCGTAACATCCTGTGTTTGTTATATTTTTTGAAAATATTTTCTTCTCATATATATATATATATATATAATATATATATATATATATTAATATATATTTATATATATATATAATATATATATTATATGAGTGTGTGGAAGTGATCTATGATTTGAAAAAGATGGAATAGTTTGTCAATATTCAATGTTTCCATCTGCACACGACATAAATATTTCCAGTTTCGTCAACTGGAGTACTCGATTCATTTCAGAAAAGTTCATCCATGAAATTGGTGTCTAGTGTAGCATACCAGATTAATAACTTATATATTACCCGCTCTTTGATAGCTCATACCGTTTCGGTATGAGCAGCTGGCATATTGTTTTAGCAGCATTTATTTACGTTATCATCCATATAAAATTCGCTGCAAGAGATCGCAGGGTTTTTTTTAAATGAAAGCATTTCCGTGATCAATAACAACATATTATATTCTAAGAGCAAAAAAAGACACTTAAAAACAATATCGCAACTTGAACCAAACAGCACTCAATCCATTATTAATTGCATCTCACCGAGTAGTAAAACTGTCCAGTTCCAACTAAACGACCAAAAACATATATATATATATATATATATATATATCATATATATAATATATATATATATATATATATATAATTCATTATATGTGTTTAGGGTGTTTTATTTATAAACATATATATTTATAGATATCTTATATGTATGTATGCATATAGTATGTATATATTATATATACTGTGTATGTATGATATTCATGTTCCTTCCTTTATTGATAAATATTGCTATGTTATAATCTAAAGGTTTATTTTTACATTGAGCTCTCTGTAGTGATTTAATGATCACTGTATTTATACATACTATCATCAATATTATACAGTGGATCTTAGAAACACATATAGATCATCCCTTACTACCAAGTTTGTATAAATCTCTTAAATATATATATAATATATATTATATAATATTTGAGGTGAATGTTAGTATTTGTATCCGTTTTAAGAGATACTTATACCAGGTTCGGGCTTAGGTGTGAAGAAATTAACGTACTTATATATTATATGTTAGCGTAATATGTTAGGTGAGGAAATAAATATCTTGAAGACTCTGGGTTTGTTTGAGTTTCATTTATTTTTGCCGGGTAAATTGGATACAAATATTAACATTCACCTCAATATATATACGCACCAGAAGCCATACGGAGACGAAAAACAATATATGACTGGTATATGTAAAATATATTTATATGTATGTAACATAAATTTGTATATATTGATATTCATGTTATCATATATATATATATATATAATATATATATATATATTATATATATTACAGTATAATATATATATATAATATATACTATATATATATATTAGGTTAACCCGGATGTGGACCTCGGTCAGGGCAGTTATTCATTATTTAAAGCTGCCTTCCCACACCGAGAGAATTGCCTCCGACAGGAAAATCGAAACCGGCCACTTCAGCAGGAGAGTCAGAGACTTTACTGCTTCGGCACGATACACAGTGGACATCCAGCGAAATTACCTGTCAATGATAATGATACGCCTCTACCATAGAATCGAAACCGCGGACTGATTTATTTTCAATATTTATCGGATTTTATGCATAACGCATTGTAATTTGACTTCAAGGCAAATCATAAATTAATTAATATATACTTTATTCAACAATGCTTCTAAAAAACAACATGTCTTAAAAAAATGTTATTTCCTTCGCCGTAAAGCATAGGCCTGTTTGTTTATTGTTCACTCAACGCTCCCCGTAAACTCATAATGGTGGGGGGTAATCATTATCATTGACAGGTCAATTTCGCATTTGGATTGATCCGCTGTGTATCGGTTGGCCGAAGCAGTAAGGTTCTCTGACTCTCCTGCTGGAAGTCCGTTCGATTTCTGTCTGGAGGCAATTCTCTGGTGTGGGAGAGCAGGCTTTAAATACATGAATAACTGCCCTGAGCAAAGGTCCTACATTTCCGGGCAATCGTGCCCAGCGCTGCATCGCAACGTAAGAATTTCATACGAATCAACGAGGGAGTCACGACTCCCGATTACGACCAACTTTAAAATCTTGGTCCTGTACAAGTGACAAGCATCAACAGTACTTGTTAACCCGGTTCCGAAAAATGTGTTGAACATTTTGAGGACGAATTATTTTTCCCATTGTCGACCGGATTATTATTTTCATGATGAAGGACAGCACCGGTTTTTAAGCACATCAAGAAACCAAAAATACATTGTTCGGCTGTTGCCAGGAAAATTAATCTAATCATGAACAAAGAATTTTGAACAGAAACAGTCGACTTGTGCGATTGCGTCTGATAGTCTCTTACGTATAGACATTGCATTTAGCATTATCAAGTCAACAGGAAATATTAAATAAGAAAAAACAATTGCGTAAATATTACTGAAATTACAGATGCTGTCCAATAAAAACCCAGTTAAGCTTTAAAAACTAAACTAATTTTAATAGGCTTACCTAACATTTCAGAAGTATATATATATATATATATATATTAATATATATATTATATATTTAATATATATATATATGGTACTTTGGTTAAAAGTACCCCAACTTACGTGTACTCCCATTACTAGTTTTCCCGTAGTGTTGTAAGTTAATAATATTCTCTCTCCCACGTTTACTCAAAACCAGAAAGTATTGATCATTTAGAGAACTTCAACACGTTCGATTTTCGTAGATTTCCATTTCAATGTTATGTTCTGATTCTTTCAATCCAAATATACTTAGATAGAGTTATGGCGTTTCTAAGCAGGATCATATTTCCATGCCTACACGGAAAATTAGCGGGACAAATTCTATTTTCAAAATTAGAAAATCTCTTGAATAATAGATTGAATCAATAGACAATTGTAGCATCAGGATTGAGCCGATCATTGAAATATTATTAAAATTACACAATCAAATTTTAGATAAATACATTTAGGTATTTTTTGAAATATTATAGTTTTAAATAAAGGGATACAGATATAGACAGTAAAACAATGAAAATTAGTAATATTAAAACTTCCTAAAACATAATTTAGATTGAATTTAGCTGTTTGCACAAGCAATATTATATAATTAGAATTAAGTTAATAACCATACAGAAATGAGAACTAAGAGAAAATTAACAAATAAAATAAGCCACACGCGGTAATTCGAAAGAATTGAAATCACAAGTGTTCAACTATTGGAAATATGTTTATTCTCAAGAATAGTATATAAAATGTATTATGGAGCATTTTTTTTTTAAAAAATGTTTCGTTTAAACTGTACTGACGATTCGTGTCGGGTGAGTTTTTTGTTCATCCTTTAATTTTTTTTAATGTCAGCAATCAAGTTTAACTACTACAATTCCTACAACCTCCCACTACCAATTCCTACGTTACTGTCGTTGCTTTAAAAAAAAAGACACCTTGAAACATCCCATCAGTTTCATACCTGAAAATGGCAGAATGGAATGCCGAAAGCGCTCGTAAAGAAACCTTTTGGTGGATTGCATAGCACCAGTTTCCACCCTTGGACATGAAAAAAAGATGGCCAGAAATTAGAAAACGATCGAACAAAAACTCAGTCCGACACGAATCGTCAGCTTATGAAATATTGAACATTTTGGATAAATTACTAATGCCACTTGCAACGGAAAAGTTAAAATGGCAATGATATAACTTACATTACCACTCAGATACAACTTGCTCATGTGGTGTGTTTGCGAGGGCCGGTCATCAAGCCTAGACTTGTTGGCTCCGTGCGTAGATTTCTGTACGGCTTAGCTACACCGCCTTTAATTTTTAAGTACATTTTTTCTGCACTTTCTCTTACCTATTTTCATTAATAAATTATTTAGGGAATACCAGTTCAACAGTATATTTATATATATAATATAATATATATATATATATATATTAAGCTGAAAATGTTATATCTAAATATCTATTAAACAAATAGATGAAAGAAAGTGCAGAAAAAATCTTTAGAACTTAAAATCCGTGATGTTACATAAAACCACACACAAACGTACGCAACACACACAAATATATATATATATATATATATATATATATATATATATATTATATCATATGCACCTCCGGTTGCAAGTATTAAGTTTTAATGCTAATAAAATATTACATTAAATTAGAAAGGCTAATGAAACTAAATAAGAATGCACGATAAAAAGTTTTTAAACAGAGGGGAAGTATAATCGAAAATAAACTACCGAAACTTACTCTTCCTTCACTCCCGTCTTTTATTGCTAATTTTCCTATTTAAATATTTAGACAAACTAGGAGTTAAAGAATAAAAGTTTGTTATTCTTCTTGTTAAATGGGATTTCTATTAAGATTATATCCCTGAGATTTCTGCTCATACTTCATTAGATAAAAACAAACAATTACAAAATCAATAATACTAAACCTGTTTATTAAAATTAATTTTTTAGATATCAATATCGTAAATTAGCCTCTGTTGACACGGTAAACCGCCATCTTGTATGTATCTATAAATAGATGCATATTTTCTATAATGTAGGTATGGCAACAGTATCGATAATTAAAAAAAATATTGACTTAATGAGTTTAAATTTAAAAAGAAAACATAGATAATTTGACGTAAATAAACATGGGGAATTGTGAGTTGAGTAGTGATATAGTTTCGATTATAGAACAGACAACACACAATCTCCATTATAATAAGATAGTGTGTGAGGTATTTATTGTTAGTGTCTTTGCCAAAAAGTAGTCGAAATACCAAGAAGACATAATGTGGAAAAATACAAATTTACAAAAAGAATGTTTTCTGTCCATACAAAAAAAAGGGAACATAACGTGAAAGAATAAAATAAAAGAATGAGAACATAATCAATAAATTTTGTTTAAGAAAGAAGTTGCTTAGTCATAAAAAGTCGGGGAAAAAACACACACAAAAAAAACCCCAACAAAATTCAACACAAGTGCACATTTTATGGTCTGGCACGCAAATGGCGAACATGAGGATATTTTCCCACAGACGATAGTTACGAGCATCACTTGACCAATCACGTGCCTACTCGTTAGACATAATCCTCAAATACGGATAAAAGAAAAAATATAGATTTCTTTTTTTGCGTTATTACGTTTTTTTTATTTTTATTTTATTTTCTTAAACATTGTGGTTGCTTTCAGCCGTAGCAGACATAGGAACGTTGTCAGCGGTGCTGATCGCTATAAACAGTTCGCATCATTGCATGCCTACCTGTAATTTTTTTTTATTCTTTCCTTGTTGCAACAGATCAGGACAACAATTTTTATTACTTTTTACTTCCGATTTTAAAACCCCCGTCAGAGACGAGTTGAGCCGCGCCGGTGGGGGGCGAAGGGAAGTTTCTTGGGGTTGCACTTTCTCATACAAAACCAGGTAAAAAGCTCTTCTCGGGGCAATGAGGGTCGTCATCGATCGAATTTGCTTTTTTCATTTTCTTTTTCTTTTTTTCTTTTTTTTTAGGTGGGACTCGCAATGATGAACCGTAATGCATAGGAGTTGGGGGAATTGACAGCAGGCACGACTTCCCCCACCAAAAAAAAAATCTCTGCTTCGGGTTAGACGAGGTGGAGCATATGTGTTGGGGCAAGTCGAATCAAAAACGGCGGCCTTGATTCGCATATTAAACACATTTCTTTAACCACCAGGGCTTCGGCATTTGATGGTTTTACTACTATCGTTAAATCCCTTGTGCGTGACCCTTCCAGGAAGATTTTATAGTTCTTGGGTCTATAATCAGTTTTATTACCTTTCATATTGTAATATTCTGATTTAAACTGTGTTCTATATCTAAGGAAACATGCAAAACGCGCAACAGTTTTATGGGAACAAAGTTAAATTGCGCAGTGAGTGCGCAGCGCGTATTGTAAGTGCTGGAACTAATAAAAAGATGTCTAAGTATTGTGTGGCCGAAGGTATACATTACTATTACTATGAAGAAAGCTTTTGGTGTTTTATCCACGAGTATATGCTGTGTGCTGTATTTACCTAATAGGCAGTGCATGTGTCTGCGCCTAAGGTGTAATTTCTAGGCATGTAATAAGAAAGAACGCTAGCAGGACTGTGGGATCTACCACAGTATGCATAAATTTAATTATCTACAACATTTGATATGTTTACTTGAGAAACTGATGCCTAAAATAGTTTAATCATCTAAAAATAATGTAAAGTCTTCGGGGGGGGGGGGTGGGCGGGGGGGGGGGGGACGGGGGGGGGGGGGGCATGCGCCTAAAGTCGTATCAGCCAATCAGCGAGGGATCTATCCCCCTTCTTTTACTAGCGCTAGACCAAGGAAATTGTTTTTGCCTCTGAGGTGGGGCACTAAACCTACGATCAGCTTCCTTTAATCACAGGCAACAGATCCTTGTGCTAATTCATACGCTGGTTGGCGTAAATATGTAAAAGTATAATTAATCTTGATTTACTTTCTTTATCACCTTTTTCTTTCTTTTTTTCTTCTTTTAAAGTTGTTTGGTGGGTTGGGTGGTTTGGTTTAGGTATTACGGCATGTCAACACATGTTGGGTTAATTTTATGCCAAAGATATTTTTGTTTTATCTTCTTGATTCAATCATCTTTTATCAAACCCATTTTTAAAACAACAATTCTTTAAACACTCTTTTTGTATTTAACCATAGAATTTAACATAAAAATTAATATTTTTAAACATTTTCAAAACTCATTTTCTATTTAACCATAGATGGGACCCTAACAGGTACACCCCACAAATGCGATTAAGGGATACTCCTCTATCCCCAGAGCTCCAGAATATGGAACTTCACCATTAATGTATGACGTTTCAGTCCATGGGATTTCACGAGTATATATTAAAACATTGTGCTAAAACTATTGCGAAAGGTACCGAATCCAACTAATTTCCCCCAGCTCTTGGATAAATTAGTAGGGCAGATGGGGTTCTTTAACACTGGCTAGCGTAACTAGTATAGGAGAGGAAAATCTGACATTCAAACCCGTTAAACACCGCTTAAAAAACCTTGTCATATTTCCTACTGGTGCGGGGTATTTATATATTATATAATAATATATATATATACACACACACACAAGCCATGAATTAGTTTTGTTTTCACAGTAATTTTAATCAGGTAGGTTTTAACTTGATATTCTGAATAACAGCATGCCATAGTCAGTTTTCAGGGACTGCTCCAAGTATTCAAGCTGATCTTAAACTGTGCTGTGTTCTAGATT
>CM042148.1:97174119-97186619 GCA_023376005.1 Doryteuthis pealeii | reverse complement strand
TATTCTACTCCTTGTGAATTTTTTAAAAAACATCTTCAGAAATAGACTCATACAATTCTCTGAATTTTTGAGATACAAACAGTTCCCTTATGTCTATCTCGTGGATGTTGTCATTCCAGCGGAAACACAGAGTAAAAGCAAAAGAGAGCGAAAATATAAACAAATACTTGGATCTTGCCGGATAGCAGTTTATTTACCTCGTCCCCACTTGCATGGGTTAGACAAGGCCCTGTTAACGTGGGACCACCACAAACCGAAGCTCATGGGTGGTAGACAAAAAAATGCGTCGATCACGTCGGCATTCCCCCTCGACGGGGCGCCTCAGGCACTGGGCAATAAACCCAGCCCTGGCCCTTTAAATCAAAGGAGCAGGTATTGCCTGGGGGATAGCCCCCTGGGATCGACGCTGTTAATTTTATTACCTAGCCACTCCAGAGGCCGAAGCGCTCTGAAGCCGGCGCGGTAATCTTGCCAAAGAGCAGGAAAGAGTGGAAGATGACGGTGATGCCGATGGTTGTCGTTACCCTTTGCAACGGTCCCTAAGGGCCTGCAAAATAAAATGGGGGAACTGGAGATCAAAGGACAAATATAGATCATCTAGAACACAGCACAGTTAAGATCAGCTTGAATACTTAGGACAGTCCTGAAAACCTGACTAGGCATGCTGTTATTCAGATATCAGTTAAAACCTACCTGATAAAATTACTGTGAAAAACAAAACTAATTCATGCTTGTGTGTGTGTGTATATATATATATATATATATATATATATATATACCCCGCACCAGTAGGATATGACAAAGGTTTTTTAAGCGTGTTTAACGGGTTTGAATTCAGAGTTTCCTTCTCCTATACTAGTTACCTACCAGTGTTAAAGAACCCCATCTGCCCTACTATTTATCCAGAGCTGGGGGAAATTAGTTGGATTCGTACCTTTCGCAATAGTTTTAGCACACATGTTTTATATATACTTCGTGAAATCCCATGGACTGAAACGTCAATACATTAATGGTGAAGTTCCAATTCTGGAGCTCTGGGGATAGAGGAGTATCCCTTAATCGCCATTGTGGTAGTACCTGTTAGGGTCCATCTATGGGTTAAATAGAAAAAATGAGTTTTAGAAAAATGTTTTAAAATATTAATTTTAATGTTAAATTCTATGGGTTAAATACAAAGAAGTGTTTAAAGAAAATTGTGTTTAAAAAATGGGTTTTGATAAAAATGATTGAATCAAGAAAGAATAAAACAAAATATCTTTGGCATAAATAACCCAACATGTGTTGACATGCCGTAATACCTAAACCAACCACCCACCCACCCAAACAACTTTAAAAGAAGGAAAAAAAGAAAGAAAAAAGAGTGATAAAGAGTAAAATCAAGATTATTATACTTTTTACATATTTACGCCAACTCAGCGTATGAATAGCACAGGGATCTGTGCTGTGAATTAAGGAGCTGATGGTAGGTTTAGTGCCCCACCTCAGAGGCAAAAACAATTTCCTTGGTCTAGCGCTAGTAAAAAGGGGATAGATTCCCTCGCTGATTGGCTGATACCGACTTTAGGCCACCCCGAAGACTTACATATTTTTAGATATTAAACTATTTAGCAACAGTTCTCAAGTAAACATATCAAATGTTGTAATAATTAAATTATCATACTGTGGTATATCACAGGTCCTGCTAGCTTCTTTCTTATTATGCTAGAAATTAACATCCTTAGGCGCAGACACATGCACTGCTATTAGGCTATACACACACAGCATATACTCGTGATAAAAACACCAAAAGCTTTCTTCATAGTATAGTAATGTATACCTTCGGGCACACATATACTTAGACATCTTTTTTATTATGTTGCCAGCACTTACAATACGCGCATGCGCACTCAACTGCAGCAATTTAACTTTTTCCATAAAACTGTTCGCGGTTTGCACTGTTTCCTTAGGATATAAACAACAATTTAATCAGAAATACAATATGGAAAGGTAATAAAACTATTCATAGACCCAAGAACTAATAAAATCTTCCTGGAAGGGTCACGCACAAAGGGGATTTAACGATAGTAGTAAAACCATCAAATGCCCGACCCTGGTGGTTAAGAATGTGTTTATATGCGAATCAAGGCCGCCTGTTTTTGATCGACTTGCCCCCACACAATATGCTCACCTCGTCTAACCCGAAGCAGAGATTTTTTTTTGGGTGGGGGGAAGTCGTGCCTGCTGTTCAATTCCCCCAACTCCCTATGCAATTACGGTTCATCATTGCGAGTCCCACCTAAAAAAAAAAAGAAAAAAAAGAAAAAGAAATGAAAAAAAGCAATTCGGATCGATGACGACCTCATTGCCCCGAGAAGAGCTTTTTACCTGGTTTTGTATGAGAAAGTGCAACCCAAGAAACTTCCCTTCGCCCCCCACCGGCGCGCTTCACGTCGTCTCTGACGGGGGTTTTAAAATCGGAGTAAAAAGTAATAAAATTGTTGTCTGATCATTTGCATACAAGGAACGAATAAAAAAAAATTACGAGGTAGGCATGCAATATGCGACTGTTTATAGCGATCAGCACCCTGACAACGTTTCCTATGTCTCTACCGGCTGAAAAGCAACCACAATTTTAAGAAAATAAAAATAAAAATAAAAAAAACGTAATAACGCAAAAAGAAATCTATATTTTTTTCTTTTATCCGTATTTGGAGGATTATGTCTAACGAGAAGGCACGTGATTGGTCAAGTGATGCTCGATACTATCGTCTGTGGGAAAATATCCTCATGTTCGCCATTTGCGTGCACAGACCATAAAATGCTGCACTTGGTGTTGAATTTTGTTGGGGTTTTTTTTTGTGTGTGTTTTTTCCCCGACTTTTATGACTAAGCAACTTCTTTCTTACAAATTTATTGATTATTTCTTATTCTTTTTATTTTATTCTTTCACGTTATGTTCCCCTTTTTTTTGTATGGAACAGAAAACATTCTTTTTGTAAATTTGTATTATTTCTCACATTATGTCTTCTTTGGTATTTCGACTACTTTTTGGCAAAGACACTACAAATAAATACACTCACACACATATCTTATTATAATGGAGATTGTGTGTTTGTCTGTCTATAATCGAAACTATATCACTACTCAACTCACAATTCCCCATGTTATTTACGTCAAATTATCTATGTTTTCTTTTTAAATTTAAACCTCAATTATCAATATTTTTTTACATTATCGATACTGTTGGCCATACCTACATTATAAAAATATGCAATTCTATTTATAGATACAACAAGATGGCGGTTTACCGTGTCAACAGGAAGGCTAATTTACATATTGATATCTAAAAATTAATTTTAATAAACAGGTTTAGTATTATTGATTTTGTAATTGTTTGTTTTTATCTTAATGAATATGAGCAGAAATCTCAGGGATAAATCTTAATAGAAATCCATTAACAAGAAGAAATAACAATACTTTTATTCTTTACTTCCTAATTTGTCTAAATATTTAAATTAGGAAAATTTAGCAATAAAAGACGGGAGTGAAGGAAGAGTAAGTTTCGGTAGTTCTATTTTTCGATTATACTTCCCTCTGTTTCAAAACTTTTTATCTGCATTCTTATTTAGTTTCATTAGCCTTTCTAATTTAATGTAATATTTTATTACATTAAAACTTAAATACTTGCAACCGGAGGGTGCATATATATATATATATATATATATATATATATATATATATATATTGTGTGTGTGTGCGTACGTTTGTGTGTGTTTTATGTACACACGGATTTTAAGTTCTAAAATTTTTTCTGCACTTTCTTTCATCTATTTGTATTAATCAGATATTTAGATATAACCATTTTCAGCTAATATATATATATATATATATATATAATATATATATATATACTAGTTGAAACTGGTATTCCCTAAATATTTAATTAATGAAAATAGGTAAGAGAAAGTGCAGAAAAAATGTACTTAAAATTAAAGGCCGGTGTAGCTCAACCGGTACAGAATCTACCACGGAGCCACAAAGTCTCAGGCTTGATACCGGCCCTCGCAAACACACCACATGAGCAAGTTGTATCTGAGTGGTAATGTAGTATCTAATTGCCATTTTAACTTTTCCGTTGCAGTGGCATTAGTAATTTATCCAAAATGTTCAATATTTCATAAGCATGACGATTCGTGTCGGACGAGTTTTTGTTCGATCGTTTCTAATTTTCTGGCCATCTTTTTTCATGTCAGGGTGGAACTGGTCTAGCAATCCACCAAAGGTTTCTTTACGAGCGCTTTCGGCATGTCCATCTGCCATTTTCAGGTATGAAACTGATGGGATGTTTCAGGTGTCTTTTTTTTTTAAAGCAACGAACAGTAACGTAGGAATTGGTAGTGGGAGGTTGTAGGAATTGGTAGTAGGTTCAAACAATGATAGCTGACATTAAAAAAAAATTAGAAAGGATCGAACAAAAACTCACCCGACACGAATCGTCAGTACAGTTAAACGAAACATTTTTAAAAGAAAAAATGCTGCCATAATACATTTATATATATATCTTGAGATAAACATATTTCCAATAGTTGAACACTTTGTGATTTCAATTCTTTCGAATTACCGCGTGTGGCTTATTTTATTTGTTAATTTTTCCCTTAGTTCTCATTTCTGTATTGTTATTAACTTAATTCTAATTATAAATAGTTGCTTGTGCAAACAGCTAAAATTCAATTCTAATTATGTTTTAGGAGTTTTATATTACTAATTTCTATTGTTTTACTGTTCTATATCTGTATCCCTAGTATTTAAAACTAATAATATTTTCAAAAATACCTAATGTATTTATCTAAAATTTGATTGTGTAATTTTAATAATATTTCAATGATCGGCTCAATCTATGCCTACAATTGTCTATTGATTCAATTCTATTATTCAAAGATTTTTCTAATTTGAAAATAGAATTGTCGCTAATTTTCCGTGTAGGCATAGGAAATATGGATCCTGCTTAGAAACGCCATAACTCTATCTAAGTATATTTGGGATTGAAAGAATCAGAACATAACATTGAATGGAAAATCTTACGAAAATCAAACGTGTGCAGTTCTCTAAATGATCAATACTTTCTGTTTTGAGTAAACGTGGGAGAGAGAATTATTAACTTACAACACTACGGGAAACTAGTAAGATGGAGTACACGTAAGTTGGGGTACTTTTAACCCAAAGTACCATTATATATATATATATATATATATATATATATATATATATATATATATATATATACTTCTAATGTTAGTAACCTTATTAAATTAGGTTTAGTTTTTAAGCTTAACTGGGTATATTTATTGGACAGCAGTCTGTAATTTCAGTAATATTACGCAATTGTTTTTTCTTATTTAATATTTTCTGTGTGACTTGATAATGCTAAATGCAATTGTCTATACAGTAAGAGACTATCAGACGCATCGCACAAGTCGACTGTTTCTTGTATCAAAATTTCTTTGTTCATATTAGATTAATTTTCCTGGCAACAGCGAACAATGTATTTATTGGTTTCTTTGATGTGCTTAAAAAACCGTGTGCTGTCTTTCATCATGAAATAATAATCCGGTCGTACAACTGGGGAAAAATAATTCGTCTCAAATGTTCAACACATTTTTTCGGAACCGGGTTAACAAGTAACTGTTGATTGCTGTCACTTGTACAGGACCAAGATTTTAAAGTTGGGTCGTAATCGGGAGTCGTGACTCCCTCGTTGATTCGTATGAAAATTCTTACGTTGCGATGGCAGCGCTGGGCACGATTGGCCCGGATGTAGGACCTTGCTCAGGGCAGTTAATCATTATTTAAAGCCTGCCTTCCCACACCGAGAGAATTGCCTCCGACAGAAATCGAAACCGGGACTTCAGCAGGAGAGTCAGAGACTTTACTGCTTCGGCCACCGATACACAGCGGACAATCCATGCGAAATTAACCTGTCAATGATAATGATACGCCCCTACCATATGAGTTACGGGGACGTTGAGTGAACAATAACAAACCAGGCCTATGCTTTACGGCGAAGGAAATAACATTTTTTTTAGACATTTGTTTTTTAGAAGCATTGTTGAATAAAGTATATATTATTATTTATATTTTGCTTGAAGTCAATTACAATGCGTATATCGCATAAAATTCGATAAATATTGAAAATAATCAGTCCCGGTTTCGATTTCTATGGTAGAGGCGTATCATTATCATTGACAGGTTAATTTCGCATGGATTGTCCACTGTGTATCGGTGGCCGAAGCAGTAAAGTCTCTGACTCTCCTGCTGAAGTGCCGGTTTCGATTTCTGTCGGAGGCAATTCTCTCGGTGTGGGAAGGCAGGCTTTAAATAATGATTAACTGCCCTGACCAAGGTCCTACATCCGGGTTAACCTATATATATATATATATATATATTATATATATATATGTATATATATATATATATATATATATATATATAATATATATATATATAACATGAATATCAAATATACAAATTTATGTTACATACATATAAATATATATTTACATATACCAGTCATATATTTTTCGTCTCCGTATGCTTCTGGTGCGTATATATATTTGAGGTGAATGTTAATATTTGTATCCAAATTTACCCGGCAAAATAAATGAAACTCAAAACAAACCACAGAGTCTTCAGATATTTATTCCTCAACTAACATATTACGCTAACAATATTAACATAATAAGTACGTTAATTCTTCACACCTAAGCCCGAACCTGGTATAAGTATCTCTTAAAACGGATACAAATACTAACATTCACCTCAAATATATATATATATATATATATATATATATATAAGAGATTTATACAAAACTTGGTAGTAAGGGATGATTCTATATGTGATTTCTAAGATCCACTGTACTAATATTGATGATCCAGTATGTATAAATACAGTGAATCATTAAATCACTACAGAGAGCTCAATGTAAAATAACCTTTTAGATTATATACATAGCAATATTTATCAATAAAGGAAGGAACATGAATATCATACATACACAGTATATATAATATATACATACTTATATGCATACATACATATAAGATATCTATAAATATATAAAATGTTTATAAATAAAAACACATAAAAACACATAAATGATTATATATATATATATATATATATATATATATATATATATATATATATATATATATAATGTTTTTGGTCGTTTAGTTGGAACTGGACAGTTTATCTACTCGGTGAGATGCCAATTAATAATGGATTGAGTGCTGTTTGGTTCAAGTTGCCAGATATTGTTTTTAAGTGTCTTTTTTGCTCTTAGATATAATATGTTGTATTGATCACGGAAATGCCTTTCATTTAATAAAACCCTGCGATCTCTTGCAGCGAATTTTATATGGATGATAACGTAAATAAATGCTGCCTAAAACAATATGCCAGCTGCTCATACCGAAACGGTATGAGCTATCAAAGAGCGGGTAATATATAAGTTATATAATCTGGTATGCTACACTAGACACCAATTCATGGATGAAACTTTTCTGAAATGAATCGAGTACTCCAGTTGACGAAACTGGAAAATATTTATGTCGGTGCAATGGAAAAACATTGATATTGACAAACTATTCCATCTTTTTCAAATCATATGATCACTTCCCACACACTCATATATATATATATATATATTATATATATATATATATATATATATATATATATATATATATATATATATATATATATATGAGAAGAAAATATTTTCAAAAATATAACAAACACAGGATGTTACGATCAGGGGAAACAATTTTATGTGTCAATACTTAATTATTTCGGTATTATACCATCATCAGGACACTGTTAAGGAATGTTTTTGTGAGGGACAAAATGAAAAATGTTAAGTGATGGTATAATACCGAAATACCTTTTGTTTCCCTGATCGTAACATCCTGTGTTTGTTATATTTTTGAAAATATTTTCTTCTATATTGTCGGATTAATTTTCTCACTGTATTTCCCTTTATATATAATATATATATATATATATATATATAGAGAGAGAGAGAGAGAGAGAGAAGAGAGAGATTGATAGATATATAGATGAATAAATAAATAATAAAGTTTTAGCTTATATTTATTAACATTGGAAACAATTTTGCTACCATTTGGTTTCTTGCTCTGCGACAGTTTTACAGGCAACTATATATATATATATATATATATATATATATATATATATATATATATATATATATATATATATATAGTCATCCACAGACATTAATTTATTATGAAAAATCCTTTCTTAACTTGTATAAATTTCACAAAGTTTTCCTTGTTACTAAACTCTTTGACTACTTTAAGCCGCTCACAACGGCTCTACTACAAAGAAACTGTTTTTTTTTACGCATACTGCACCCAAGCACTGTACAGAAACTGATGGTTAGTTGATTATAACTGAGCAGGACACAGAATACAATAATAATGGGACTTTATTTGAACAGAATGATTTCGGAAGTTAACAGATAGTGGACTTTGAAATTTCCCATTTGACGGTAGGTGTGGTGCTCCACCCCAGCAAAAACAATCTCCCTGGAGTAGTACTAGCAAAAAGGGGTTAATTCCCTCGCTGTGCAACTGATACTGACAATAGGCCACTCTGCTGATTTTACTTTTACATCAAAGCCACACAACCATTTCTCGAGATATCTAAACTGGCTGGATACTTTCAGGCCAAACTTTGTTTACTTGTAATTTTATGTTAATAATTTGAATTGTTTTTCTATATTTAATTCTTTTTATCATATTGGAAATTTGGTAGGCAAAGAGTTATTTTATTCTGATGTTAATTTTAATCTTGTTTCTATTCAAACATTTTCTTTCACTCTGTTTTCCTTTTTCTTCCTTTCTTTTTTTCTTTTTTTTCAAAGAAACAAAGCTCATGTGCAAAATCAATAATTCAAAATAATGTCAATTTATTTCACTTGCTATCACTCATCTTTCTTTCTTTCTTCTCTTTTCGTTCCTTTGTTTTGACATATTCCATTCGATTCTGTAATTGTTTTCATATCTTTACTTCTGTTCTACTAATAATTTTTATTTCTTTCTTTTGTAATTTTATCATATTTATTTATATTCATTAATATTCTGTACTCTTTCTTTCATTCCTTCTTTCTTTCTTTCTTTCTTTTGTAATCCACCCTGTTGGCTGGAGCGTTAGAATGCACCAACTGCACCTCTGCAGAGGGATAAGTCTCCCCTAAATTGGACCATCTATTGGCCGTGGTTTGTTACCCGTGATGCTTAAAGACAGAGTCTTGGTGGATCAGCAGTCCATGACATTCAACACTCCACAGACCCTTACTTACGCTAGACGTTGCGGTCGGAGAGGCCCCCTCCGATCAATCGGCTGGTCACGTCAAGCCATAGCACCTATATGATTGTCCCAACCCTATTGCCCTTATGGCAACCCCCAATCCTTCCTATCATATGGGTGCTATAAGGTGGTGGCTGTGGGTCTACATATCATGGAAATGACGTTAAACTCAGTCTGATGGTGAGGTTCTAATTTTGGAGGTTTGGGGAATGTAGAGCACCCCTTCATCACCATTGCTCCCTGGTCCACTCTGACCCGGAGTAGTAGTACCTGTTAGGGTCCCATCTATGGGTTAAATAGAAAAATGTATTTATAAAAAAATTGTATTATCCATTAAGAATTTATTAATGATCCTCTGAGGTTGATATGCCATAAAACAAACCAAATCAAACTAAATTCTTTTGTAATTCTAACAATTATATATCTTCTGTAATATTTAGGACCCTTTCCTCTGTTCTTTCTCTCTTTAGCCAGTTGTTGTATACTCTCTTTACTTCTATTATTCTTCTGCTCATCTTTGGTATCTTACGTTCTTCTTCTAGCGTCTGGACTTCGTCTTGGGGACTTCGTGTCTGGTCTTTCATTGGGGATTTCTCTTTATCAGAAGCCCTGTGTCATTGGTAGTTTTTAGATAATAAACCAAGACTTCGATTTGCTTTAGATCATATTCTATTCCGAAATCGCCACCAGACTACCAGCGCAGATTGAATCGACAGTGCGCTTAACACGACTTACCACTTTCGTGGTTTGGCCGATACTGAACTAAACTCTCTTTCTAATCTAAACCGGAAGAGGGTCTTCTCCACCGATTCTCACGGTATCCACTGGAAGGAGGATCAGGATGAGGTCAAGCCGTGTCACTCAACTCTTCAAGGCCTCCGGCTGCAACTTATAACAGCCATTTTGGTTTCTACACTACTGTAAATAAGTGTTAGGGTACTAACAATTATGTAACACAGTGAGCTTCGGCCGCTGGACCTATAACGTAATTAACAGCGTTGATCCCAGGGGGCTACCCCACAGGCAATACCTGCCTCCTTGATTTAAAGGGACAGGGCTGGATTTATTACCCCACGCCTGAGGCGCCCTCTTGAGGGGGAATGCCGACGGGATTAACGCATGTTTTGTGCCTACTACCCATGAGCTACGACTTGTGGGTGGACCCACATAAAATGTCCTTGTGTCACGCCCTCATAAGTGGGATGAGAGGCAAATATTCTCATTCATATTCCGTCATATTTTACACCCTTTCTTCTCTTCTTCTTTCTTTTCTTCATCCTTTCTTTCGTAATTTGATCATATTTAATTATATTTTGTAATATTTTGCCCCCTTTCTTCTGCTCTTCTTTCGTTATTTCTTCTTTCTTTCTTTTTTTATGTCTTTCTTTCTTTTTATCCATTTTATTTATATTTTGTAATATTTAGCACCCCTTTTCTGTTATTGCTCTTTCTTTCTTTCTTTCTTTCTTTCTTTACTTATATCTTTCTTTCTTTCTTTTTTCTTTCATCCTTTCGTAATTTTATAATTTATCTGTATTCTCTAATATTTTGCATCGTTTCTTCTGTTCGTTTTTTTCTTCCCTTACATCTTTCTTTCTATTATATATATTTACCAACGCCTCCGCACGAGCAGGATACGACACAAGGTCAATTTTTTAAGCGGAGTTTAACAGGTTTGAATTCAGAGTTTTCCTTCTCCTAGACTGGTTACCTAGCCATGGTTAAAGAACCCAGTCTGCCCTGCTATTTACCCATAGCTGGAGGGAGAGTAGGATTCATACCTTTCCCAATGGTATTAGCGCTAAGTGAAATGCAATCACCATGTCCAGGATTTGAGCTCCGGGCGACGAGTCCATTTCCTATGACTTTAACCATTACACCACGAACTTTCTTTCTGTTATAGGTGATATAACCTATGGACAATAATGGAATGCGCCGACGGCTACTATAAGTAATAGGAACAATTGTGGCTTGACACGAAGAAAATGCGAGTCAGCTCGTAACTGTATTGGTCAGACACAATCTCCACTTTATTTGCTGTAAATTGCTACTCCTTTTGTTCAATACATTTGTATCCATTGTTACCAGTCGTTTGTCTTATTTCTGACCCTTAAAACCCCACAACAGTTTCATTCTTTCTTTCTTTCAAAATTGTATCTTATTTATTCTGTTCTTCCTCTTTCTTTTTTCTCTTCTTCCCTTACGTATTTTTCATTCTTTCTTTCTTTGGAAATTTTATCATATGTATCTGTATTTCTTAATATTTCACATCCATTTTTCTATTTTCTTCTTTCTTTTTTCTTCTTTTGTCATACTTCATTCAATTCTGGAAATGACATCCATATCTTTTGTACACTTCTTCCTCTTTCTTTCCTTTTACTTTCCCTGTCATTCAACTCATACAAATTCGTATCCTTTCTGTCTTTTATCCTGATATCATTCTTTCTTTCTTTTTCTTTCTTTTTCTGGTATTGACATTTTTTACATCGTTTCTCTTTCTTTCCATTCCAGTGCATCTTTTATTCCTTCCATCCCACTTCAAGCGATTGTTACTCATTCAGTTCATCTACGCCTTTTATTCTACAACTGTCAGATATAAATATACTCTTATTTTCTCTTCTCCGAATATCCTTCAGATTTAGTCTTAATCCTTATTCTGAATACAATCGTCCTTCTTGGAATTTCAGCAAACATTCTCATACAGCCTCCTTCAATTTTTCCCGATTTCCAACATGCATATACATTCATGTATAACAGAACCTAAAAAGTTTGAGAAGATGCACACACACACACCACACACCACACACACACACATATATATATAATATATATATATATATATATATATATATGTATATACGCGTGTATGTATATATATAAGTATGTGTGGGGCGGTGTGTATATATAGGAGAGTGGGTGTACGTGTATGTGTCTATGTATGCGTACTTTTATGACTTATACATGCATATATATGTACGTGTGTATATGTATAAACCATGTAAATAATGAAATATATAAATGTATGTAATATATACATATATATGTATGTATATATATATTTATATATGTCTATATTTATACATATCCATGTGTGTGTGTTTTGTATCTGAGTGTGTGAGCGTATATAT
>CM042148.1:97166619-97169119 GCA_023376005.1 Doryteuthis pealeii | reverse complement strand
GCATTAACCCGAGTTCATTCCTGTACGAAGCAGTTTGCATTTCACATGGCGCTAATACCCTTGGGAAAGGTATGAATCCAATTCTCCTTCCAGTTATTAATAAATAGCAAGGTAGACTGGGCTCTTCCATTTTGTCTAGTACAGTCTAGAAGGAAAACTGTGAATTTAAACCTGTTAAACTCTGCTTAAAAATTGATCTTGTGTCGCATCCTGCTCATGCGGGGAGGAAATATATATATTAAGTTCTCTACGCTCGTCTGAGTAGTCTAAGGCAATCTTAAGAATTGTCTGTGTGGTGTTGATATCCCTCTGATCTCAAATTTCTTCAGTCTTTTTTCCAAGCCCTTCGAAACTGTTCCAAGTATACCATTTACAATTGGTGTTACTGTCAATTGCATTTTCCACAAGTTTTTCAGCTCTCCGCAGGATCCTAGTATTAGATCCTGTCTTTTCACTTTTCTAAATTTTCACTCAATGATCAACTGTAACGCAAAATCCAGTATATGACAAGTTCTTTTTTTTAGGCCTTGTCTTCTGATTAGGATACAGTGATTTGTTTTGTATCTCAAAATCCAAAATATTATTCTTGCTATTTAGCCACATGAGAGATTTTTCATAGTGAACATACCTTGAGTTGAAAGAGAAGAGAGAGAGAGAGAGAGAGAGAGAGAGAGAGAGAGAGAGAGAACGTGTTAAAGAGAAATGGATTTGTCGAATAAAGAGAGGGAAAGAGAAGTACAAGAAAGTAAAAAGGGAATGTATTTGATAATAGAAGGAATAAAAAGAGGGGGTGTATTTGTTAAAGACAAAGATGAAAGAGAGTGTGTGTCTGGTAAAGAGAGAATATAATGAGAGGGAGGGAGCATGTATGTATTTACCCAAACCATCCACACGATTAGGATATGACATCATGGTCAATTTTTAAACTGAGTTTAACAGGTTTGAATTTAGAGTTTCCATTTCCCTGAGACCGGTTGCTATACCAAGGTTAAAGAGCCAGTCTGCCCTCCTATTTACACATAGTTGTAGGGAGAATCTTTTGGGTGTATACCTTCTCTAAGGATATTAGCACGATGTGAACTGCAATCTTTTTTGCGAGACAGCTTCTCCAGGAAAGGAAGTAAAATCTGTCTCGAGATGGTTTAGGAGCATGATCTTTTTAGACCCACGGTTTTATCAAATTCTATTATAATGGAGATTGTGTGTTTGTCTCTCTGTAACCGAAAATATATCACCACTATATCACAATACCCTCATTTGTTTACGTAACATTCTCCGAAATTTTATTTGTATTTAAACCTCAATTATTAATAAAATTGTTTGACATTATTAATACTGTTGGCCTTATCCTCATATTAATAACATGTAAGTGTATTTATATATTCAACAAATAGCATTTTATAGTGTTAACAGGAAGGCTAATTTGCATATTGATATAAAAAATTTGATTTTAATAAATATGTGCTTGGTATTATTGATTTCTAATTATTTAGTTTTATCTTAATGAATATGAGCAACAATCACGAAGATTAATCTTAAAAGAAATATATTCACAAAAAGAAATTACTGTAATATTATTCATTACGTCCTAATTTAACTAAATAGTTAAATTAGGAAAAATTAGCAATGAAAGCCGAAGTGATGAAAAATGATGTAAAGTTAGTTTCAAAGTTGTTCAATTTTTAGATTATACAACCCTCTGTTTAAAATCTGTTTATCTGCATTCTTATTTAGTTTCATTAGCCTTTCTAATTTAATATAAGATTTTATTACATTAGATTTAAAATACTTGCACCAGAGGGTGCATATATTTGCTAGAAAACAAACAATGAGAATAGGTATAAAAATATGAAGATAAATATTAGTATAAAAAAGACTAATAATAATAAAATGTTGAGTCAAAGAATTTATGATTCTTTTGAGTAGAGTGGGTTGAATTTAAACTTTTAAAATCCTATTTCAAGTCAAAGCAAAATGGGTTATTTAATACAAAATTTAATGATATTTTATTACCTCAAACTTAAATACTTGCACTCAGAGAGTGCATATATTTGCTAGTACGAATAATTTTAAAACCTCTTTTTGAACGATATACGTGACCCTAAATTTGACAGCCACTCGGGTCAAAGTGGACCAGAGAGTAATAACAATGAAAGAGTACCCCACACTAGAACTCCCAAAGTGAATTCTCACTATCAGATTCACTTTAATGTCATAGACAAGAGACGAGACCAATTTACATATTATTTTTAAATAAATATTGTGGATTGAAACTAGCTTTAGAGAAATCACCAAGTTTTACATGTTACATAGCAGTCTAACGAGAAACCCATTTAAAACGGACAGAAGAGGTTGTTTTGGCGACACGTGTGTATATAGAAGTCAGGATCAGAGAATCAGATGGATACAGCAATTTTTTTCAAAGTGAAATTTGTGTGTACTCGTGTGCGTGTTTTGTGTGCGTATGTATGTGAGTACGCTCCCGTATGTGTGTGTATAT
>CM042148.1:97106619-97161619 GCA_023376005.1 Doryteuthis pealeii | reverse complement strand
CCATATGATAGGAAGGATTGGGGGTTGCCATAAGGGCAATCGGGTTGGGACAATCATATAGGTGCTATGGCTTGACGTGACCAGCCGATTGATCGGAGGGGGCCTCTCCGACCGCAACGTCTAGTGTAAGTAAGGGTCTGTGGAGTGTTGAATGTCATGGACTGCTGATCCACCAAGACTCTGTCTTTAAGCATCACGGGTAACAAACCACGGCCAATAGATGGTCCAATTTAGGGGAGACTTATCCCTCTGCAGAGGTGCAGTTGGTGCATTTTAACGCTCCAGCCGACAGGGCGGATTACAAAAGAAAGAAAGAAAGAAAGAAGGAATGAAAGAAAGAGTACAGAATATTAATGAATATAAATAAATATGATAAAATTACAAAAGAAAGAAATAACAATTATTAGTAGAACAGCAGAAGTAAAGATATGAAAACAATTACAGAATCGAATGGAATATGTCAAAACAAAGGAACGAAAAGAGAAGAAAGAAAGGAAGATGGGTGATAGCAAGTGAAATAAATTGTCATTATTTTGAATTATTGATTTGCACATGAGCTTTGTTTCTTTGAAAAAAAAGAAAAAAAGAAAGGAAGAAAAAGGAAAACAGAGTGAAAGAAAATGTTTGAATAGAAACAAGATTAAAATTAACATCAGAATAAAATAACTCTTTGCCTACCAATTTCCATATGATAAAAGAATTAAATATAAAAACAATTCAAATTATTAACATAAAATTACAAGTAAACAAAGTTTGGCCTGAAAGTATCCAGCCAGTTTAGATATCTCGAGAAATGGTTGTGTGGCTTTGATGTAAAAGTAAAATCAGCAGAGTGGCCAATTGTCAGTATCAGTTGCACAGCGAGGGAATTATCCCCTTTTTGCTAGTACTAGAACAGGGAGATTGTGTTTGCTGGGGTGGAGCACCACACCTACCGTCAAATGGGAAATTTCAAAGTCCACTATCTGTTAACTTCCGAAATCATTCTATTCAAATAAAGTCTCATTATTATTGTATTCTGTGTCCTGCTCAGTTATAATGAACTAACCATCAGTTTCTGTACAGTGCTTGGGTGCAGTATGCGTAAAAAACAGTTTCTTTGTAGTAGAGCCGTTGTGAGCGGCTTAAAATAGGCAAAGAGTTTAGTAACAAGGAAAAGTTTGTGAAATTTACAAGAGTTAAGAAAGGACTTTTCATAATTAATTAATGTCTGTGGATGACTATATATTATATATATATATATTATATATATATATATATATATATATATATAATATATATATAATATATTTTTAAAAACAACACTTTCGTTGCCTGAAGACTGTCGCAAGAGCAAGAAACCAGTAGCAAATTGTTCCAATGATAATAAATATAAGCTAAAACTTTTATTTATTTATTCATCTATATATCTATCAATCTCTCTCTCTCTCTCTCTCTCTCTATATATATATATATATATATATATATATATATATATCTTATTATAATGGAGATTGTGTGCTTTTCTGTCTGTAACCGAAACTAAATCACTACTCAAGTCACAATTCCCTTTGTTATTGACGTCACATTGACCATGAATTTGTTTTTATTTAAACCTCAATTATTAATAAAATTGTTTTACATTATTAATACTGTTAACTATGTCTACATACTAATAGCATGTAATTATATCTATATGTATAACAAAATAGCGGTTTACAGTGTGAATGGGAAGGCTAATTTGCATATTGATATTAAAATGTGATTTTAATAAATATGGGCTTAGTATTATTGATTTCTAACTGTTTGGTTTTATTATAATGAATATAAGCAAACATTTCTTCAATGAATCTTAAATGAAATCCGTTAACAAGAAAAATAACTGTCATTTTATTCTTCACTTCCTCTTTTAACTAAATACTTAAATTAGAATAAATAACAATGAAAGACAAGAGTGATGGAAGAGTAAGTTTCAGTTGTTCTATTTTTCGATTATACCCCCCGCCTCTGTTTCAAATCTTTTTATCTGCATTCTTATTTAGTTTCATTAGCCTTTCTAATTTAATATAATATATTATTACATTAAAACTTAAATACTTGCACCCGGAGGGTGCATATATTTGCTAGTATATATAAGGGAAATACAGTGAGAAAATTAATCCGACAATATGAGAAGAAAATATTTTCAAAAATATAACAAACACAGGATGTTACGATCAGGGGAAACGAAAAGTATTTCGGTATTATACCATCACTTAACATTTTTCATTTTGTCCCTCACAAAAACATTCCTTAACAGTGTCCTGATGATGGTATAATACCGAAATACTTAAGTATTGACACATAAAATTGTTTCCCCTGATCGTAACATCCTGTGTTTGTTATATTTTTGAAAATATTTTCTTCTCATATATATATATATAATATATATATATATATATATATATATAAGTGTGTGGGAAGTGATCATATGATTTGAAAAAGATGGAATAGTTTGTCAATATCAATGTTTTTCCATTGCACCGACATAAATATTTTCCAGTTCGTCAACTGGAGTACTCGATTCATTTCAGAAAAGTTTCATCCATGAATTGGGTGTCTAGTGTAGCATACCAGATTATATAACTTATATATTACCCGCTCTTTGATAGCTCATACCGTTTCGGTATGAGCAGCTGGCATTGTTTTAGGCAGCATTTATTTACGTTATCATCCATATAAAATTCGCTGCAAGAGATCGGAGGGTTTTATTAAATGAAAGGCATTTCCGTGATCAATACAACATATTATATCTAAGAGCAAAAAAGACACTTAAAAACAATATCTGGCAACTTGAACCAAACAGCACTCAATCCATTATTAATTGGCATCTCACCGAGTAGATAAACTGTCCAGTTCCAACTAAACGACCAAAAACATTATATATATATATATATATATATATATTATATATATAATATATATATATATATATATATATTATACCATTTATGTGTTTTTATGTGTTTTTATTTATAAACATTTTATATATTTATAGATATATTATATGTATGTATGCATAAATGTATGTATATATTATATATACTGTGTATGTATGATATTCATGTTCATATATATATATATATTTGAGGTGAATGTTAGTATTTGTATCCGTTTTAGGAGATACTTATACCAGGTTTGGGCTTAGGTGTGAAGAATTAACGTACTTATTATGCTAATATTGTTAGCGTAATATGTTAGTTGAGGAATAAATATCTGAAGACACTGTGGTTTGTTTTCAGTTTCATTTATTTAGACTGGTAAATTTGGATACAAATATTAACATTCACCTCAAATATATATACGCACCAGAAGCATACGGAGACTAAAAATCCACAATATATATATATATATATGACTGGTATATGTAAATATATATATATATTTATATGTATGTAACATAAATTTGTATATATGATATTCATGTTATATATATATATATATATATATATATATATATATATATATATATATATATAGGTTAAGAGTAAGGAAATGAATCCGACAGTATAAGTATATATAAAAGGATATGAAAACACACAATGCTGTTAAAAAGAAAATATGTTATATCATATACATAGCTAATATTGAACAATATTTCGATTTATGTTCGATTTATCTAATGATGATTTTTATAAATCGAAATATTGTTCAATATTAGCTATGTATATGATATAACATATTTTCCTTTTAACAGCATTGTGTGTTTTCATATCCTTTTATCTATATATATATATGTATATGTATATATATTATATAGTTTATATATACTAGCAAATATATGCACCCTCCGGGTGCAAGTATTTAAGTTTTAATATAATAAAATATCATATCAAATTAATGAAACTGAATAAGAATGCAGATAAAAAGATTTGGAACAGAGGGGGTATGATTAAAAAATAGAACAACTTTGAAACTAACTCTTCCATCATTTTCCATTACTCCCGTCTTTCATTGGTAAATTTTCCTAATTTAACTATTTAATAAAAATAGGAAGTAAAGAATAATATTACAGTTATTTCTTCTTGTTAATGGAATTCTTTTAAGATTCATCCCCGAGATTTTTGCTCATATTCAATAAGATAAAACCAAACAATTAGAAATCAATAATACTAAGCATATATTTATTAAAATCAAATTTTTAAGATCAATATGCAAATTAGCCTTCCCATTTACACTGTAATCCACTATTTTATTGTATATATAAATACAATTGCATGTTATTAGTATGTAGATATGCTCAACAGTCTTAATGATGTAACACAATTTTATTAATAATTGAGGTTTAAATAAAAATAAAATCATGGAGAATGTGATGTAAATAACAAAGGGAATTGTGACTTGAATAGTAATATAGTTTCGGTTACAGACCGAAAAACACACAATCTCCATTATAATAAGATATTTATATACATAACATAAATATATATATATATATATATATATATATATATATATATATATGGGATCCACAGACACTGTTTCGCATCCCTGTCGGCTGGACCTTTAGAATAATCCGACTAAATCTCAGCAGAGGGGTAAGAACCACTAAAACGGATCATTTGTTGGCCCTGGGCGGCGACCCTTGATGCTTAAGTTAAATGAGCAGTCCATTACATGCAGCACCCCACTTACTTAGGCTAGACGGGCGTTCTGTGAGGACCCCTCCATTGAATCGACTGGTCAAGTCAATACCTAACCCTTATATATATGATTGTCATCAAAACACGTGGTGTAATGGTTAAAGTCATAGGAAATGGACTGGTCGCCCCGAGTTCAAATCCTGGACGTGGTAATTGCATTTCACTTAGCGCTAATGCCCTTGGGAAAGGTATGAATTCTACTCTCCCTCCAGCTATGGGTAAATAGTAGGGCAGACTGGGCTCTTTAACCTTGGTTAGGCAACCGGTCTAGGAGAAGGAAAACTCTGAATTCAAACCTGTTAAACTCCGCTTAAGAAATTGACCTTGTGTCATATCCTGCTCGTGCGGAGGGGTCAGTAAATATATATATATATATGATTGTCCGACCCTATTGACGCTATGGCAAACCCTAACCCTTTTTATCATATGGGTGCTAGAAGGCGGTGGCTATATATATATATATATATATATATATATGAATTAAACATTTTTAGAAAAAAACAAATGATGATATTAATTTGCTGACAGATCTGTTTCGATCTTTTAATAAAGCGGTCTTCATCAAGAGCAAAATATTATGAAGGAAAGACGGAATAAATAAACCGTTAAATAGGAGGGGTACAAACGAACGCTGACGTTCAGGGCCGGAATTTTTAAAAAAATTTTAAAATGCGTATTCTGTGTTAAAAATAGAATTAATTTTATTTCTAAAAATTAGAAGTATTATTATCTATAAGAAAAACTCAAAAGAGTTTGAAGTAAAAATATATAAAAAAAGGCATCAAAAATGTTCAGGGCGTATTCCAGCTACAAAAGGTAAGTTTATAAAGTCCACAGCACAATTGAATAAGATGGAAAGTTTCGGGAATTTGTAATGTTGACAAATTCGTAGTGTTGTAGTTCTTATCATATTCGAAAATTTAGCCTAAGGTCGAAACAGATCTGTCAGCAAACTAATAACATTATTTGTTTTTTCTGAAAATGTTCAATTCATACTGTCGAATCATTTCCATTTACTTTCATATATATATATATATATATATATATATATATATATATATATATATATAGTGTGTGTGGGATTGTCACTGTTTCAGCTTTTACTGACGCATGAAATCAAAATGGTTGTATGGTTGTGACTGTTCCTTTGTCACCAAATAAATAGATATGTAAAACCTTTATATATTTATTTTAATATATATATATATATATATAAGATTTTTGGATGTTTGTTTTTAGAAGCAATGTTGAATAAAGTATTATTTATATTTTTGCTTGAAGGCAATTATAAATGCATGTATCGTATAAAATTCGATAATTATAGAAAATAAACTTGACAAGTAAATCCCGCAAAGGATGGCTCGCCATGCAGAACACCGTACAGACTGTTTCGACTTTATTAAGTCTCTTCAGCGATGTATACTAACGACTCCCCTCCGACAGGAATCGAAACCGGGACTTCACAGGCATAGTCAGAGACCATATCCGTTCGGCCGCCGGTACATAGCGAACAATCCCTGCGAAATTAACCTTGTCAAGGAAACTATTACACGCGTGTAATAGTTTCCTTGACAAGGTTAATTTCGCAGGGATTGTTCGCTATGTACCGGCGGCCGAACGGATATGGTCTCTGACTATGCCTGTGAAGTCCCGGTTTCGATTCCTGTCGGAGGGGAGTCGTTAGTATACATCGCTGAAGAGACTTAATAAAGTCGAAACAGTCTGTACGGTGTTCTGCATGGCGAGCCATCATTTGCGGGATTTACTTGTCAAGTTTATTTTCTATAATTATCGAATTTTATACGATACATGCATTTATAATTGCCTTCAAGCAAAAATATAAATAATATATATATATATATATATATATATATATATATATATAAATAAAACATTACATAAATATATATATACATATATATATGAATTTATATTATTTTGGATAAAACAATGCAAATAGCTTGATAAATAGCAGTTTTATTGTTTGATATGAAATTGATCCTTATTTAGCACAAGGAACTGCTTCAATGAATCGAGTAATTGATTCCTACATCGAATATATGTATTTACTAAACCCTCCGCCAGGGGGCAGTTACAGGGGTCGATAGGTCAATTTTTAAGTGGTGTTCAGCTGGTTTGAATTTAGAGTTTTCCTTTTCCTAGTCTACAAAACCTGGTTCAAATCTTTCAGTGATCTCTAACGAATGTAAATTCTTCATTATCTCTTTCTCTACATGACTTTGCGATTATGAGGTCAATCTATGTATTCCATTTAATTGCTATGATATCTTCATATAACACACACACACACACACACACACATATATATATAATATATATATATATATATATATATATATATAAATATATATATATATATATACATATGTGTGTGTGTGTGTATATGTGGTTGGGAATTGAGGAAAATGTGGATATAACAACACAACAACTAAATTCAATTGATATCTCGCCTCATTATTGGCTGAAGCATTTTCAGCCAATAATGAGGCGAAATATCAATTATATTTTGTTGTTTTTGTTGTTATATCCGCATTTTCCTCAATTCTCAACCACATTTTATCGGATCTATTCAATCCTTCACTTTTCATGTATATATATATATATATATATATTGTAAATGGAAAGGTGCAATGCATGACCGTTATAGAATTTATTGACAACAGTTCACCTTTTACTGACCTAGCCATTAATTTCTCATTGGCTAAAGGTAAAGCGTGTGAATGAAAATTGAGTCAATTAGAATTTGGTGCTTATTTGAGGAGAGCAGGCATGATGGTCTTCTGTTCCCAGGTAAGCCAACCTCTCACCACGCGGTTTGGGCTTTCCTATGACGGTAACCATTACACCACGCGCCTCAGTGGAGCAAGTGCTTCTGAAGCATATATATTTTTTTTTGATGTTTGTATTTTAGAAGCATTGTTGAAAAAAGTATATATTATTATTTATATTTTGCTTGAAAGCAATTATAATGCGTATATCGCATAAACTTCGATAATTATAGAAAATAATCATGACAAGTAAACATCGGCAAATAATTTTGCGGTGTGTAGAACATTGTACAGACTGTTTCGACTTAATTAAGTCTCATCAGCGATGTATACTAACGACTTCCCTCCGACAGAAATCGAAACCGGCACTTCAGCAAGAGAGTCAGAGACTTTACACCTCGGCCACCGATACACAGTGGACAATCCTTGCGAAATTAACCTGTCAATGATAATTATACGCCTCTACCATAGAAATCGAAACCGGGACTGATTATTTTCTATAATTATCGAATTTTATGCTATATACGCATTGTAATTGCCTTCAAGCAAAAATATAAATAATAATATATACTTTATCCAACAATGCTTCTAAAAAACAAACGTCTAAAAAAATGTTATTTCCTTTACCGTAAAGCATAGGCCTGGTTTGTTATTGTTCACTCAGCGTCCCCGTAACTCATATGGTAGAGGCGTATCATTATCATTGACAGGTTAATTTCGCATGGATTGTCCGCTGTGTATCGGTGGCCGAAGTAGTAAAGTCTCTGACTCTCCTGCTGAAGTCCCGGTTTCGATTTCTGTCGGAGGCAACTCTCTCGGTGTGAGAAGGCAGGTCTTAAATAATGATCAACTGCCCTGACCAAGGTCCTACATCCGGGCCAATCGTGCCCAGCGCTGCCATCGCAACGTAGGAATTTTCATACGAATCAACGAGGGAGTCACGACTCACGATTACGACTCAACTTTAAAATCTTGGTCCTGTACAAGTGACAGCAATCAACAGTCACTTGTTAACCCGGTTCCGAAAAAATGTGTTGAACATTTGAGACGAATTATTTTTCCCCAGTTGTACGACCGGATTATTATTTCATGATGAAAGACAGCACACGGTTTTTTAAGCACATCAAAGAAACCAATAAATACATTGTTCGCTGTTGCCAGGAAAATTAATCTAATATGAACAAAGAAATTTTGATACAAGAAACAGTCGACTTGTGCGATGCGTCTGATAGTCTCTTACTGTATAGACAATTGCATTTAGCATTATCAAGTCACACAGAAAATATTAAATAAGAAAAAACAATTGCGTAATATTACTGAAATTACAGACTGCTGTCCAATAAATATACCCAGTTAAGCTTAAAAACTAAACCTAATTTAATAAGGTTACTAACATTAGAAGTTATATATATATATATATATATATATATATATATATATATATATAGTGGTACTTTGGGTTAAAAGTACCCCAACTTACGTGTACTCCATTTTACTAGTTTCCTGTAGTGTTGTAAGTTAATAATTCTCTCTCCCACGTTTACTCAAAACAGAAAGTATTGATCATTTAGAGAACTGCACACGTTTGATTTTCGTAAGATTTTCCATTCAAAGATGGTTGTTATGTTCTGATTCTTTCAATCCCAAATATACTTAGATAGAGTTATGGCGTTTCTAAGCAGGATCCATATTTCCTATGCCTACACGGAAAATTAGCGACAATTCTATTTTCAAATTAGAAAAATCTTTGAATAATAGAATTGAATCAATAGACAATTGTAGGCATAGGTTGAGCCGATCATTAAAATATTATTGAAATTACACAATCAAATTTTAAATAAATACATTAGGTATTTTTGAAAATAGTTATTAATTTTAAATACGAGGGATACTGATATAGAACAGTAAAACAAAATAAATTTATAATATAAAACCCCTAAAATGTAATTAGAATTGAATTTTAACTGTTTTTACAAGCGACTATTTAGAAATAGAATTAAGTTAATAACAATACAGAAATGAGAACTAAGGAAAAAAATTAACAAATAGAATAAGCCACACGCGGTAATTCGAACGAATTGAAATCACAAAGCGTTCAACTATTGGAAAATACGTTTATCTCAATTTATATATATATATATATATATATATATATATATATATATATATATAGAGAGAGAGAGAGAGAGAGAGAGAGAGAGAGAGAGAGAGAAAAAAATTTCTTTTGAGACCCAATGACATCTCTCCCCTACCTCTTACCAATATATACACACACACACACACACAACCTTGAGGTTTACTTCCGCTGTCGTTTATCGCAACAGAAAAGATTTATACACACACACACACACACAACCACATACCTAAAAATTGCACAATTTTTCCTTTCAATACACACACTTAGAGCGTCCCATACTCACGCCATAAAATAGAATATTTGATGTCATATTTCAAAACCGTCTCCTTTTTCAAACCTCAAATTTTTTTTTAAACAGACAGAATGACAAGGACTACCACTCGCTTTTCTCGTTATTCTGTGATAAATAATGTCTTATCTTATGCCCTGAAGATGATCTAATTAATAGATCGAAACACTGCAGCGTCGGCCAATAAACTCACCACTTAACCTATTTAAACCTATGTTTTTTTTTCATTTTTCTTAATATACTACATATATATATATATATATATATATATATTATATATATATAAGTGTATTTTGGCAGCATTTTTTTTTAAACATGTTTAGTTTAACTGTACTGACGACTCGTGTCAGACGAGTTTTTGTTCGATCCTTTCTAATGTTCTGGCCATCTTTTTAATGTCAGTTATCATTGTTTTAACCTACTACCAATTCCTACTACCTCCCACTACCAATTCTTACTACTTCCCACTACCAATTCCTACGTTACTGTTCGTTGCTTTTAAAAATAAGACACCTGAAACATTCCATTAGTTTAATACCTGAAGATGGCAGATAGACATGCCGAAAGCGCTCGTAAAGAAACCTTTGGTGGATTGCTAGACTAGTTCCACCCTGACATGAAAAAAGATGGCCAGAAAATTAGAAACGATCGAACAAAAACTCGTCTGCCACAAATCGTCAGTACAGTTTAATGAAACATATATATATATATATATATAATATATATGTGTGTGTGTGTGGTGTGTGTGTGTGTGTGTGTGTGTGTGTAATGACATAAGACATGGTCCTAATAGGATCATTTAGATCAAAATCATGGTAGACTCATAATGCTTTTCCCCTATTACTATTACAGCATTAATTATGGCCCTATACTTATGGTATATTGAACATTTGGGATAAATTACTAATGCCACTGCAACGGAAAAGTTAAAGTGGCAATTAGATACTACATTACCACTCAGATACAACCTGCTCATGTGGTGTGTTTTCGAGGGCCGGTATCAAGCCTGAGACTTTGTGGCTCCGTGGTAGATTCTCTACCGGTTGAGCTAAACCGGCCTTTAATTTTACGTACATTTTTTCTGCACTTTCTCTTATCTATTTGCATTAATAAAATATTTAGGGGAATACCAGTTTCTGTTAGTAAATATATATATATAATATATATATATATATATATATATATATAATATATATATATATATATATTAGCTGAAAATGGTTATGTCTAAATATCTGATTTACACAAAAAGATAAAAGAAAGTGCAGAACAAATTCAAGAACTTAAAATCCGTGTGTACATAAAACACACACGCACACACCCACACACACACACACACAAATATATATATATATATATATATATATAATATATATATATATATGCACCCTCCGGTTGCAAGTATTTAAGTTTTAATGTAATAAAATATTACATTAAATTAGAAAGGCTAATGAAACTAAATAAGAATGCAGATCAAAAGTTTTGAAACAGAGGGGGCTATAATCGAAAAATAGAACTACCGAAACTTACTCTTCCTTCACTGCCGTCTTTTATTGCTAAATTTGCCTAATTTAACTATTTAGACAAATTAGGAAGTAAAGAATAAAAGTATTGTTATTTCTTCTTGTTAATGGATTTCTATTAAGATTTATCCCTGAGATTTCTGCTCATATTCATTAAGATAAAAACAAACAATTACAAAATCAATAATACTAAACATGTTTATTAAAATTAATTTTTAGATATCAATATGTAAATTAGCCTTCCTGTTGACACGGTAAACCGCCATCTTGTTGTATCTATAAATAGAATTGCATATTTTTATAATGTAGGTATGGCCAACAGTATCGATAATGTAAAAAAAATTGATAATTGAGGTTTAAATTTCAAAAGAAAACATAGATAATTTGACGTAAATAACTTGGGGAATTGTGAGTTGAGTAGTGATATAGTTTCGATTATAGACAGACAAACACACAATCTCCATTATAATAAGATATGTGTGTGAGTGTATTTATTTGTAGTGACTTTGCCAAAAAGTAGTCGAAATACCAAAGAAGACATAATGTAAGAAATAATACAAATTTACAAAAAGAATGTTTTCTGTTCCATACAAAAAAAAGGGGAACATAACGTGAAAAGAATAAAATAAAAAGAATAAGAAATAATCAATAAATTTGTAAGAAAGAAGTTGCTTAGTCATAAAAGTCGGGGAAAAAACACACACAAAAAAAAACCCCAACAAAATTCAACACCAAGTGCAGCATTTTATGGTCTGTGCACGCAAATGGCGAACATGAGGATATTTTCCCACAGACGATAGTATCGAGCATCACTTGACCAATCACGTGCCTTCTCGTTAGACATAATCCTCCAAATACGGATAAAAGAAAAAAATATAGATTTCTTTTTGCGTTATTACGTTTTTTTTTATTTTTTATTTTTATTTTCTTAAAATTGTGGTTGCTTTTCAGCCGGTAGAGACATAGGAAACGTTGTCAGGGTGCTGATCGCTATAAACAGTCGCATATTGCATGCCTACCTCGTAATTTTTTTTTTATTCGTTCCTTGTATGCAAATGATCAGACAACAATTTTATTACTTTTTACTCCGATTTTAAAACCCCCGTCAGAGACGACGTGAAGTGCGCCGGTGGGAGGCGAAGGGAAGTTTCTTGGGTTGCACTTTCTCATACAAAACCAGGTAAAAAGCTCTTCTCGGGGGCAATGAGGGTCGTCATCGATCCGAATTGCTTTTTTTCATTTTCTTTTTTCTTTTTTTTTTCTTTTTTTTTTTTTTTAGGTGGGACTCGCAATGATGAACCGTAATTGCATAGGGAGTTGGGGGAATTGAACAGCAGGCACGACCCCCCCACACACACACACACAAAAAAATCTCTGCTTCGGGTTAGACGAGGTGAGCATATTGTGTGGGGGCAAGTCGATCAAAAACAGGCGGCCTTGATTCGCATATAAACACATTCTTAACCACCAGGGTCGGGCATTTGATGGTTTTACTACTATCGTTAAATCCCCTTTGTGCGTGACCCTTCCAGGAAGATTTTATTAGTTCTTGGGTCTATGAATAGTTTTATTACCTTTCCATATTGTATTTCTGATTAAATTGTTGTTTATATCCTAAGGAAACAGTGCAAACCGCGAACAGTTTTATGGAAAAAGTTAAATTGCTGCAGTTGAGTGCGCATGCGCGTATTGTAAGTGCTGGCAACATAATAAAAAAGATGTCTAAGTATATGTGTGCCCGAAGGTATACATTACTATACTATGAAGAAAGCTTTTGGTGTTTTTATCACGAGTATATGCTGTGTGTGTATAGCCTAATAGCAGTGCATGTGTCTGCGCCTAAGGATGTTAATTTCTAGGCATATAATAAGAAAGAAGCTAGCAGAACCTGTAGTTATACCACAGTATGATAATTTAATTATTACAACATCTGATATGTTTACTTGAGAACTGTAGCTAAATAGTTTAATATCTAAAAATATGTAAGTCTTCGGGGTGGCCTAAAGTCGGTATCAGCCAATCAACGAGGGAATCTATCCCCTTTTTACTAGTGCTAGACCAAGGAAATTGTTTTTGCCTCTGAGGTGGGGCACTAAACCTACCATCAGCTCCTTACTTTACAGCACAAATCCCTGTGCTATTCATACGCTGAGTTGGCGTAAATATGTAAAAAGTATAATAATCTTGATTTTACTCTTTATCACTCTTTTTTCTTTCTTTTTTTCCTTCTTTTAAAGTTGTTTGGGTGGGTGGGTGGGTGGTTTAGGTATTACGGCATGTCAACACATGTTGGGTTATTTTATGCCAAAGATATTTTGTTTTATTCTTTCTTGATTCAATCATTTTTTATCAAAACCCATTTTTTAAACACAATTTCTTTAAACACTTCTTTTTGTATTTAACCCATAGAATTTAACATTAAAAATTAATATTTTAAACATTTTCTAAAACTCATTTTTTCTATTTAACCCATAGATGGGATCCTAACAGGTACTACCACAATGGCGATTAAGGGATACTCCTCTATCCCCAGAGCTCCAGAATTGGAACTTCACCATTAATGTATTGACGTTTCAGTCCATGGGATTTCACGAAGTATATATAAAACATGGTGCTAAAACTATTGCGAAAGGTACGAATCCAACTAATTTCCCCCCAGCTCTGGGTAAATAGTAGGGCAGATGGGGTTCTTTAACACTGGCTAGGTAACTAGTATAGGAGAAGGAAAACTCTGAATTCAAACCCGTTAAACACCGCTTAAAAAACCTTTGTCATATCCTACTGGTGCGGGGTATATATATATATATATATATATATATATATATATATATATATATACAAAACATGAATTATTTTTGTTTTTCACAGTAATTTTAACAGGTAGGTTTTCACAGATATCTGAATGACAGCATGCCTAGTTAGGTTTTCAGGACTGTCCTAAGTATTCAAGCTGATCTTAACTGTGCTGTGTTCTAGATGGTCTCTATTTTTCCTTTGATCTCCAGTTCCCCCATTTTATTTTGCAGGCCCTTGGGGACCGTTGCAAAGGGTAACGACAACCATCGGCATCACCGTCATCTTCCACTCTTTCCTGCTCTTTGGCAAGATTACCGCGCCGGCTTCAGAGCGCTTCGGCCTCTGGAGTGGCTAGGTAATAAAATTAATAGCATCGATCCCAGGGGGCTATCCCCCAGGCAATACCTGCTCCTTTGATTTAAAGGGCCAGGGCTGGGTTTATTGCCCAGTGCTTGAGGCGCCCCGTCGAGGGGGAATGCCGACGAGATCGACGCATTTTTGTGCCTACCACCCATGAGCTTCGGTTTGTGGGTGGTCCCACGTTAACAGGGCCTTGTGTCTAACCCGTGCAAGTGGGGGACGAGGTAAATAAACTGCTATCCGGCAAGATCCAAGTATTTGTTTATATATTCGCTCTCTTTTGCTTTTACTCTGTGTTTCACTGGAATGACAACATCCACGAGATAGACATAAAGGAACTGTTTGTATCTCAAAATTCCAGAGAATTGTATGTGTCTATTTCTGAAGATGTTTTTAAAAAATTCACAAGGAGTAGAATAATAATAATATTTCTGAAGATGGTTTTGGATACGTTTTTAAGAGTTGATACGCTTAAAATGGATGAAAAGCGAAAGAGTATCATTAAATTGTGAATATTATTTTAGGTTTCAAGTGGTTTTAGCAGGCCGACTTAGGATTTCTACGTACCGGAGTCACTTTACACTCAGTGTAACAAGTTTAAAACATATATATATATATATATATATATATATTATATATATATATATATATTGATATATATATATATATATATATATGAGAGTAAATGAGGAAATCAATCCGACAGTATGTGAAGTAATGTAGACAAACACGGTGTTAACAATGGATGTTTATTAATGTGGTAATGTCGACGCTATATGCGTATCGGTGTTTAAATATATATATATATATATATATATATATATATATATATATATATATTCTTGGTACAAGGTGATTCTAGGTTGGTCCTATTCTCTAACAGTAGTTTGTTGTAGAGTTCAGGTTCCGTATGAGAGCTCAATGTTAAATTCTTATAAAACAGAGCAAATTTATTTGTGAATAAAAAGGTATCTAAAGGCTATCTAAATAAAATGTAAACGTGGTCTGACGAAGCTCTGTGTGCCCCAGATACCCACGAGTGGAAATGGTCCATAATCACGATACCCATGGTATTTAAGGCCTTTTTTATTCACAAATATATATATATTATATATATATATATATATATATATAGAGAGAGAGAGAGAGAGAGAGAGAGAAGAGAGAGAGAGAGAGGGGGGGAGATCGTTGCTACTTTGGGTAAATCAATTCAATTCTCTGTAGTTAAATTATGTTTCTATCTGCAGAGGTTCTTGATATGTCGTACGTGTTTGATACTAAGCTTTGTACTAGCACTTAAGTACTCAGCCTTCGGTACTCTGGATTTCTTACATTATAATTCGTACTTGATATTTCCCTTTATGTTTGTCAGTAGCTGACTTGCATCTCGTATTAATCTCACGATGCATCTCTATGCATGGAATTATTGAGATCTTACGTGTTCTCCTTTACAGGTTAATCTCTCAGTCATGTTGTCAAGTTTTACTTGCAAATGTCGTATTATCGCGTGACATTCGTGTTGGTATACAGAATTGCTGAGTTAGATATTTATCCTAAACTAGCAGGACCTGTGGATATAACACTGTAATAATTTGAATATTATTGTTAGAATATTTGTAATATAAGGTGTGCTGAAGTCAACCACTTAAACTTATAGACTCTACGTGCGCACATGGATTAAAGCCAGCCAATCAACAGCTCGAATACGTGGTTAGTTAACTATTTAATCGCCGATCTCGAAAGCAATTCATTTGCACGTATTCACGATCAGCAGCCAGGGAACAACTAAAGAATTCTACCTAACACTAAGCAACACCGGGGAACAACTAAAGAATGTTATCTAACACCAAGGAACATTGAGGAATAACCAAAGGATTCTACATAACAGTAAGGAACGACCTAGGATTCTTCACTCAGAAACACAAGGGATTTTCAATGTAAATTGCTCACACCTGCAGCCTAAAAATGGTGACAAAAATGTAACGTTTGATATGTTTACTTAAGAACTATTGCTGAATAGTTCGATATATTAAAAATTATAATAATCTTGTTTTAACTATCTCTCGTTCTTTTTTCTCTTTCTGTCATTCTTTTCATCTTTTCATTATGATCGATTGAAACTGATTAGCGTTATCGATTCCGCGCTTACTCTCTCTCTCTCTCTCTCTCTCTCTCTCTCTCTCTCTCTCTCTCTCTCTCTCTCTCTCTCTCTCTCTCTCTTCCTACTGTCTTTCTTTCTTCCTTATTATATATTTTTCTCTGTAACATGTCAATTTTCTTCCCTTTCTTTCTTTATAATAAAGACAGAATGGTCCATTATTTAGCTGAGGTGACGACAATGATGAGAAAAAAGATTCCGGTGGATAAGCAACACCAGATAACCATGGTTTACATTTTTTTAAATCAGAATATGTTGCAAAAGGATAACAATTTTTTATTGTATTAGTGCTTGAAGGCGGTGGCTGAAAGTAAACCACCAGTATTGATTAATACTTATTAAATGAATAAAAGATCTAGGTTAAATCGAACTTAACGGACTTAAATTCCACCATCGTATGTCACCCTGCCGAAAGAAAAATACCAAAAATCAGGGAATTAACCGAATTTAATGAAATTTTCAGTGTTGATATATTAATGAATAAAATATATAATGCACCAGTTATATCATTTAAAAACGATTACATTTTTTCAGGTCAGTTAGGTTTTAATCACGTATCTTTAATAACGTATCTTTAATAATCTGTGTTACGCCTCAAAGATACATAGTTTAAAGTTAACTCAGCTGGAAAAATGTGAACGTTTTTAGATAAAATAACCAAGATTTTTCTACTAGTGTATTGAGACAAATGAAGTCACTAAATTTGTTTCTACCAATGTATCAACAGACATGAAATTAATTGAAAATGTTTCTACCCATGCATTAAGATATAAAGTCAATGAAAATTGTTCCAAACAAAGAAGTTAATGAAAATCATTTCTATCAATTTATTAATGCATATAAAGTTAAACAAATCACACACACATACATTTATATAGATTTATATACATATATAATATATGTGTGTGTGTGTGTGTGTGTGTGTGTGTGTGTGTGTGTGTGTGTGTTGATAAAGAAAACGCTTAAAATCGGTTATTTTGCATTTATAGACCTATTGCTACCCGCAGGTACCTGTCTATACTATGGGGAGAAATAGATCTATAACTTCAAAATGCCCGAGTTTTAAGATTTTTCTTTACCAATTATATTACTCTGTTCAATACTATTGAACATCGAGCTCTCAGTTGGACATGAACAACCCTAACATTCAATTAGAATCATCCTAATACAAACTGACTTGCTAATCCAGCTACGGTATATATATATATATATATATATATATATATATATATATATATGTGTGTGTGTGTGTGTGTGTGTGTGTGTGTGTGTGCAACCGCTCCACTGGAACAGGGTGTGACATAAGGCCAATTTCTTAAGGGGAGTTTAATAGGCTTGGATTCAGATTTTTTTATACTGGTTGCCTAAACAAGATTATAGAGCCCAGTTCGTCCTACTATTTGCCCATAGCTGGAGGGAGAATAGTTGGATGCATACCTTTCCCAAGGGTATTAGCGCTAGGTGATATGCAAGCAACCTCATTCCGGATTAGAATTAGTCTCTTCGTGTCCATTTACTACTACGGTAACCATTGAACCTCTCTCTCTCTCTCACACACACACACACACACACATATATGGTGACCATCTCAAAGACATAATATTCAAATCCTAGATTACATATAAAACTCCTTTGTATCAGTTATGTAATAAATATACTTAGTACACTGTGTTGCTTTTGTAAACTGAGATAATAGCATTTAAAATGTGTTCCATCTTTATGGTCCACCCTATATATATGTACATATATATATATATATATATATATATATATATATATATATATATATATATATATATGAAAATATATGAAGTATGAAAATGTTCACCATTGAAGCAAAAACTCAATCCAAAGTCCTGAAGGAGGTTTAACAGACCGAAACGTTACAACGTCGACATAACTACCTACAATAAACATCCATTTTCTACAGAATCCCGTGTTTTTCTACTTTCTCAACACACACACACACACACACACACATATATATATATATATATTATATATATATATATATATATTATATATATACCAACCCCTCCGCACGAGCAGGATGCGACACAAGGTCAATTTCTTAAGCGGAGTCTATCAGGTTTGAATTCAGAGTTTTCATTCTCCTAGACTGGTTGCCTAAACATGGTTAAAGAGCCCAGTCTGCCCTATTATTTACCCATAGCTGGAGGGAGAGTAGGATTCATACCTTTCCCAAGGGTATTAGCGCTAGGTGAAATGCAATTACCACGTCCATAAACACACAACACACAACACACATAATATATATATATATATATATTACACACACACACACACACACACACACACACACATATATATATATATATATATATATATATATATACAAGATGTGGCTTTAAGTAATCGAAAAGGGGTTGATATGTCGTTGAAAACAACCAACCTACAAAATCTCGTACGATATCGTACTATCTCGTCGTACAAATTATTCGCAGAGGAAGCTGAGGTTTGAATTACTCGGGCTTCTTTAATTGTATTGTTACATATTAAGATGTGTGATAATGGGAAGAGCATGCCCCCAGCCATTGTACAAATAATAGAGTAATGTGACATTTCAGCGAGCGAAGGGGTTTCGTGAGTGTGGGCGGGGGAGATATTTTGCCCCGGCGGATGTAAACATTACACAATTGGCTCTTCGACATGAACGCTTGAAACGGCTGATATAACCTGGCCACTTGGCGAAACAATCAGGAGACGACGACACGTCTCAACTAATTGCCTTGTGTGACCCATTCAATACGGCCGGAGCAGGACACATGACGGTATGCTATCCCCAGGTCTTTTGGCTCCCTAGAGTAAAACCTGTTTATGCCAATCAATTTGGGATGGGGGGGGCTCTGTCAGGGAAGAGAATATTTCACGGCCATCTTGGAGAAATAGGCTGCTGGCTTCAACTGTAGTGGTGTGATTGTCTATGTTGAGGGAAATCCAGAAACAGAACACCATGAATCCATTTACCGGTTTGAAAGGTTCTTATTTACATATCAATATGCTTGTTCCTTAATCATCAGACCGTTAACATACTGCAACACCCTCTGGTTAAAAAGGAGAGCGGCCAAATCGTCCAAGATGAAATGAAAATATGTAGATCCTAGTTATCTGGTGTCGTTTAATCGCCGAATACTTATCTTTTTTATATGTTTCGTCACATCAGCTAAATAATATACCATTCCGTTTTTATGATAAAGAAAGAAAGGTAAGAAAAATGACATGCTACATAAAAAGAATATAGTACGAAATAAATAAATAAAGAGAGTAGGGAAATATATAAAGGTGAGGTGAGCACGCGGAAGTGATAACACTAATCGGTTTCAATCGAACATAATGAAAATCTGAAAAGAAGGAGAGAAAGAAAAAGAGAATGAGAGAGAATTAAATGAAAATTATTATAATTTTTACATATTGAATAATTTCAATAGCTCTTAAGTAAACAAATCAAACGTTTTAATGATCGAATTATCACACTGTGATATATCAGCAGGTCCTGCTAGTTATTATATATAATAATTTCTGACTGCCTGTCTCTCGTCTTTGTACAGTTGGCATGATCTTAATCGAAGTTTTTTCTTCCACTCTGTTAGAGATTAATATTCCTATCTCTCCTCCATCCTGTCGATGAGACAGAATACATTGACTGTATCCCTTGCAGAAGGGGGCGGCCCCACTCCACTATCTACTGATGAAGATCCTCTTCTAAAGGTCTGGAGAGTGATAAGTACCCTTTATCTATCATTAATCCCAAGACCACTTTGACTTGGTATTACGTGTTGGGTTTTCCTCTTTGAGTCAAAATTATTTTACAAGGTGTGTCAAAGAAGTATCGAGATTTTTTCTACTTTTTGATACACCTTGTATTTTGAAAAGTATAGATAGGATATTTATTTTCTAACTTTTTATATCCCGGGCAACGCTGTGTAGCTCTGCTTGTTTAAATAACTAAATAATTTTATGTATATGTTGATCTTTCAAGTCAAGAAGAATGCAAAATTCTGATTACACTGGTTTACAAAGAAATAGAGGCAAGCACAAAAATAGCTGTTTTAACCTAATTTGGGGTGTTGAATTCAGATTTGAAATCCGTTTTTACTCATCACCTCTAGTTTTTTAGATATACATACTGTACATTTTGTACACATACTGTACATAAAGGCGTATATGCATTCAGGGTTAATTTCTAATATTGTGTGACTCATGTCTTCTTTTTTAGTTATTATGCAATAAATGTAAGTGATAGCATTACATTATATATATATATATATATATATATATAGCTATATATCAAGATGGAATTTGGCAGTTAAGCGTGGCCAACACGTCTCAATCAACAGCCAGTAGTGCACTGGCAGTCAGCGCAGGAGGCTGTCGTCCCTCACAGCGCAGAGGGAAGGTGTCCCTCGACAATTGTGTTACACAATCTTTTGGGTATATATTTTATTACAATTTCCAACGACGCACATTTTATTGCCTTACATATGATTTAATTTTACTTTGTTGGCTGCTCTTGCGTGACATCCCAGAGGCAAAATACAGCAGATCATCTAAGAAAACACACTCCTAACTGTTTGCGGTACTATGAATTGTGTACATTGTGTCATCCAAGTATATTTATTCCGTCAATTTCTTTATCTATCCTGTTTTATCTGTAATAAGCTGATACAACTGTTGAAATAAGCACGTATATACTCTGTATATACTAAAATGAGACTATTTAAAAGACAGAAAACTAGAGGTGATAGAGCAAAGCTGTTTATAAATTTGAATTCAGCACACCCAAATTAGTAAAAAAATACCTATTCACATACTTGCTTCCGACAAAAATATTTTTTGTAAACCAGTGTTATCTTTCTCCTGGGATCGAACTTTTACACTCGAACTGTGCAAAAACTAATGTACTTTTTTAAAAACATATCTGGTCTCTAAGATTCGAAGCCGTGTAATCTCGCGTATCAAGTAATTGCCTTATCTGACCCCTTCAATATGGCCGGAGCGGGACACATCCCCCCGATGCTTTTGGGTCCCTAGAGTAAAACCTGTTTATGCGAAACATTATTGACGTGCCAGTTACTCATGCAGGGGCTTGATTTGGTTCTGATGTCATCACCGATAAATGCTATATAGTTACGTTGTTTTTGTGGGGGGCATTTTATTTGCGTGCAAGAACCCTATGTAGTGGGCCCGCTTTATGTGCCCGTAGAGAGCAATTTCAAAAGTGACGAATATTTCGCACGCATGGCAAGGACCGGGGATGACGAGAAAGGGCGGAGACTAGAGCCGCAAATAGAGTGTGAAGGATGGCAAAATGAGAAGATTGTGTGTCGTTATTGTTTGCGTCATTATCAAACTGTGGTCAGTGGTGGTATTGATGGCAGTAATAAAAAAATGGCCGTGGCGTAATTGACGGAGTATGGGAGCAGCGGGAGGAAAATAATTTGCATTTTTATATTAATGTCTAAAGATGGGGATAATAACCGTTGCGATGAATGTAGTAATAGCGGTAATGGGAATACATTAAATCAAATAAAGTTGTTATTAAGAAGAAATATCTGAGGCACTTGTTAATGAAAACAGAAAAGATTAAATAAAATGAGTTGTTGTTTATCTCTATACTGACGCCGAGAAATTGGAGACAGGGTTATTAAGTGGCTTTATAGATTGCCGTACAAATTACGTTTTCCTTGCTGACAGGGTATAACCACTGATATATATATATATATATATATATATATATATATATATATATATATATATATATATATATATATGAAAAAATGAATGGAAGTGAATCCGACAGTGTGAAATAAATATTTAGAAAAAACAAACACATGATGTTAAAATTCACTGACAGAATTCTGTTTCGACCCTTTATTGAAGTGGTCTTCATCAAGAGCGAGTTGTGTATGATAGAGAGAACGGCGAAAGTGGACCGTTAGGAGACGAAAGTGGTGTTGATGAAACGTTCATAATATAGCCGGAATTTTTTTAAATTTAAAAAATTTCTTCTTTTTTTTTTTTTTAATTTAGAAAATGCGTATTCTGTTTTGAAAATAAAATAAGATAAATTTTATTTTATCTTATTAAATCAGAAGCATTATAGTCCACAAAGAAATCTCAAAAGAGTTTGATTTAAATGTGTATAAAAATTCCGGCTATAATATTGAACGTTTCATCTGCACCACTTTCGTCTCATAACGGTCCACTTTTACCAGACGTAAGCTCTCCATAGAGGATGTCTTTGATGATTCGTCCATCATCCATCCGACGTACATAACCCAGCCATCGGAGACGACGTTGTCTCAGTAGAGAGTATGAGCTGGGGAGTTGTTCTCTCTAGGACTACTGTGTTTATGATCCTGTCCCTCCAGGTGATATATATATATATATATATATATATATATATATGAGAGTAGGGTGAGAAAAATAATTTGCATCATATATATATATATATATATACTTGTGTGTCTGTGTGTGTGTGCGTGTGTGTGTGTATACAACTAATATATTCATCAAAACGTTGCTACCACGTTTTCATTGTAGTGGCATTAGTAATTAATCCAAAAGTGCTCAATAAATTTCGGCAAATATAGAGCATTTATAGTTGGTGAAAAGAGTTTTCTATCTAACACGGTTTCGGTGTTCAAGGTACACCTTCATCAGGAGAACTGTTCTCCTGATAAAGGTGTACCTTGAACACTGAAACCGTGGTAACTTTTTTTCTACAACTATATATATATATATATATATATATATATATATATATATATATATATAAAGGAAAAGGTGACATACCGGTGAATTTGGTCACGATGGTTAGTAAATGTGGAATTCACACGTGAAATGGTTAGTAAATGGTTAGTTAGTGTGGAATTTGGTCACGATGGTTAGTAAGTGTGGAATTTCACACGTGAAATCGTCTGCTATTAATAGATGTCTCGATTAATTCAGTGGATGTAACCTTGAAAATCCTTATGGAGAAACTCGAGTAGGTTATCTCTTGTACCCATTTTATAATAATATATATATATATATATATATATTAAGAGAGAGAGAGAGAGAGAGAGAGAGAGAGAGAGAGAGAAAGGAAGAGAGAGAGAGAAAGAGACGGGGGCAGAGACAGACAGACAGAGAAAGGGAGATAGAAAGATAGATATGTGATTCCATTTGGGATCATCTATATCTTCAGTACATTCAGAATACATGTCCATGCAGGTGCTCATCTATAGACTTATACAAGGATTATTTTAAACCACTAGGAGAGCTCAATGTAAGATAATATTATAAACTAATAACATACAGAGGTACATTTACACTTTCAAGAAGAAAGAAAAACATTTATGGATTTACCGGCTGAAATAAATTTATAATAGCCAAATGATGGTTTGTTGGGTCTTTCCTTCTTATTGAAAGTATATATATATATATATATATATATATATATATATATATAGTAAATGAAGAAAAAACTCTAAACTTGCTTCATTACAATAATTCATTTCAACCGTATTAATACGGCATCTTCAGGTAATCACAAGAACAGGACTCTTAAGCAAGTTTGAGTTTTTTCTTCATTTATTAAATATCTTGCTCTGTCCTTCTACTCACTGGTATTAGGCACATTGAGCTCTCCTCATGGTCTCCCTGCATCAGCTTGGTTAAACCACACGTGGAAAGATCCTAACTACGAAAAAACTATATATATATATATATATATAGAGAGAGAGAGAGAGAGAGAGAGAGAGAGAGAGGGAGAGAGAGAGAGAGGGAGAGAGAAAGAGAGAGAGAGAGAGTATGCGGCATAAGTAACGCCCTTTGTTTAATTAATTATTAATTTTAATTAAATTAATTAAAACAAAGGGCGTTAGTTATGCCTCATCCTGTATATATACATACACATATGTCTCTCTCTCTCTCTCTCTCTCTCTCTCTCTCTCTCCTCTCATATATAAATATATATATATATATATATATATATATATATATATATATATAAGAGGTGTGCTCAAAAAGAATCTAAATTTAAAATGAATGTACCAAGATAGAAATAAACGATGATTGAAACATTTATTTCCTTCCGAATAGTCCCCTTGGCGGTCAGCTTGATCCATCCAGTTAGTCTACGCACCACTTGGACATTTCTTTTGATATGGGTTCACGACAATCAGACAAGCTGTTTCATTTCTTCAGGCCGATAAAGTAATCTTTGACCGTCTCACACATACACGTTTTATTTTACTTTTTTCCCCTAATTTTTACTCATTCTTTAAAATGTTTTTTAAGCTCGTAGCCAAACTAATATGAGGTTTACTCTATCCAATTAAATCTTATCTTTTTTTAATCTTGTTTTTCAAATTGTCTGAGTTTATTTTTAGTCTTTAAAAATGTTATATAACATATTACACTATTTATCATGTGAATGTCTGTTTAGCGTCTTGGTTCTCTTCGTAAGAAAATAAAATTGGTGACACGAGTTCAAATCCTGATTGCGTTCCAATTTGCTCTAATGTCCATGGAAAAGGCACGAATCCATTTGTTCTCCCCCTAGATATATGAAAATAGATCAGACTATGTCAGTGCTACTGTGTGGCTGAAACACATGGGCTATGAGGAAATTCATGGAGAAAAAGTTAGATGGGAATTGATGGAATATTTTGGAATATTAGATGGGCTGGAATTCACTACTTAAACTTATAGACTCTGCGTGGGTGTGTGGATTAAAACCAGCCAATCAACACGCTTGAATACGTGGTTAGTTAACTATTTAATCACCGTTCTTGAAAGCAGTTCATTTGCATGTATCCGACATAGACGGACGGACGTATCAGCACACAAGGATTCTACTTAACACTAAGGAACTCAAGGATTCTACCTAACACTAAGGAACACACTGGATCTCCATTGTAAACTGCTCTCACTTGCAGCCTAAAAATGTCAACAAAAATCGTAACAGACTATGGGCCAGTACGCAAATCCTGGAAGCAGCACCCCATAAAGGAGCAGATGTATGGCTACTTTCAGGCTATATATTCATATATATATATATATATATATATATATTATATATATATATATTTGGAGAGGCGTGTTGTAATGTTGTTTAGCGTCGTAGAAAATGCACACGACGCGACGAGTTCAAATCCTGTACGTGGTTGTTTGCAATGCACATAGAGACAATATTTTGGTAAAGGTATGAATCCAATTATTCTCCCTCCAGAGTTGAATATATATATATATCATCATCATCACCATGTCGCGCTGTTGGCACAGATATCCATGACAATCTCTCTCCATCCGTCCCTATCGTTCATCATTCTCGGGAGGTCCTCTGTGCAGCATCCTGTATCCGCGCAGAGCTGATCAATGTACGTTGGTCGGCCCACACTGACGTGCCCATGTGCTGGCCTCCACAGGAGGACGTCGCTTATGAGTTTGTCCTTGCTTCTCCAGCAGAGTCTGTCTTGTCCGTCTTACTCGGATGGTTTGGGTGATATGTGGCAGGTGGCCGTATATATGCCGATGATATCAAGTGTTTCCTTGATAGGATTCAACCAAAATTAAGGAGTCAAACGTACTTATAAAGATTTGTGTATATATTTGTAAATATACGGAGTATTACAAAGAAATGAATAAATGGATACCTTTGGTATAGATATGTATTTATTTCGGCATTTCTTTGCCTAATCAGTCTGATTTTTCTAATTTGAAGACCTCACATCCGTTTCTATTGGTTCGATCTTTCCATTTGACCGATTTTTCAATTTTTTCAATTCCTCATTCCGCATTTCTTAAATACACTAGCTCACGGTGTTTGGTCTTCGAATCAATAAAAATCAGACTGATTTCCGTACCAAAGTATACACCTATTCATATATATATATATATATATATATATATATATATATATATAGTAAATGAAGAAAAACTCTAAATTGCTTATTACAATAATTTATTTCAACCGTATTAATACGTCATCTTCAGGTAATCACAAGAACACGTGTGTGTGTGTGTGTGTGTGTGTGTGTGCGCGTGCGTGTGTGTGTGTGTGTGTGTATACATGTATACATACATATATATATAATTTTAAAAATGGAAGTGAATCCAACAATTATGTTGAAAGATAAATGGAAAGAAAATGTTGTATGCATAAATATTATTTACTGGAATGTCGACACGTGTTTCGACAAAGAGTTTGTCCTTGTATACATTGTATACCGGACAAGATATTTTAATAGTAAACTATTTAAATATCTTGCCCTGATGTTGACTGCTGTTTTGTATACTTAATTTTTTTTAATTAAAAATTTTTAAGATTTTAACATTTTCTATTATTATTATTTTATTTCAATGTGTATTCAAAATGACAATAAATCGAATACAATGTATACAAGCGAAAACTCTTGGTCGAAACACCTGGCGGCATTCCAATAAATATATTTTAGCCATACAACATTTTCTTTCTTTTTATCTTTCAACAGAGATGTATATATATATATATATATATATATATATATAAACCAATGGTAATATTATGAATTTATACTCATAACTTGAAGTTTTACGGTAATCCAATCATCAGATGAGTCCAATGGTTGAGATCTTAAAAACCAGTCGTGAAATGGTTGAGATTTTAAAACCAGTAATTTTTTAGAAACGTTTTCTAAAAAATTACTGGTTTTAAAATCTCAACCATTTCACGACTGGTTTTTAAGATCTCAACCATTGGACTCATCTGATGATTGGATTACCGTGAAACTTCAAGTTATGAGTATAAATCCATAATATTACCATTGATTATAAATCTGCTCTGCTTTATTAGCATTGAGCAACTTTTCATGCCAATACTTTTCTCATTTTTTCATTCTCTATTCATTATATATATATATATATATATATATATATATATATATATATATATATATATATATAGGGTAACTAGATAGATATTATAATGACAATTTATGCCAAGCGGGGGCCCCACACATGCACATGCGGTGTTTCATGACGGTTTTATAACAACGTCTTGGGACAACAAGAAAATTAACAATGTCCAGGATGGATTTCATCCTCTCTGAAAACGGAAACTTCAAATAGTCAAAGATAGGCCGGCACTTTAATCAGATCTTAAATCCCACCAGTAAAACCGAATCCTCACAAACATAAACACGTCAAGACCATTCCCTTCGACATTCGACGCAGTTCCTTAACCGCTTACGAACGTCATTATATCACTGTCCTTCCATCATTACACTGGAAGCGGCCCGAGGGGAGAGTAAGGAGGGAAGAGTAAGTAGTGGAGAGTAAGAAAGGGAGAGTAAGGATGCGGGAAAAAGAGGGGAGAGTAAAGAGGGGAGAGTAAGTAGTGGAGAGTAAGGAGGGGAGAGTAAGTAGAGGAGAGTAAGAAGGGGAGAGTAAGGATGCGGGGGGGAAAAAAGAGAAAAATTTATGGAAAAGTTTCGTTCTTGTGAACGGCTATCCAGTTGCGTCTGTTAACTAGCACTGTAGACTGACGGACCATATATCAGAGGAGGTGATAGCGCTTTTGGGGTCTGGACGGAGGTCAGTCTTTGCAAATAGATAATTGTCGTTTGCTTCGTCGGCCCGGCACGCAGGCTGTCGATTGATTCTGGGCCGTTCACAGACTTGGTCATTTTATATACGACGTTGGCCTCGACAAGATGACAGTCATTGACTTTTACGTTTTTGTTTTTCTGCCTTTTGTTGGCGAGTTGGTGTCTTATTCGTGAAGCTGTTTTGAAAGATTTATGTGCGATTTGCTGGTAAAATCAATCGTGTTGTTGGTGTGAACGATACTGTTTGTTACGTGGGGATTTGTGATGGGGATAATCGTGTATTCTTCGTTTTAATTATCTCTTACAATTTAACGTTTCCCTTGTTTTCTTTGCGTGACTTGGCTTTATCCAGACACAGTGTTATGAGCACAAAGTAGGAGGTTACTTTTCTTTGTTTTTCTTTCTTTCTTTCTTCTTTCTTTCTTTCTTTTCTGACTTTTCTTTCTTTGTCTTTTCTTTCTTTCTTTCTTTTGCTTTGCTTTCTTTCTTTCTTTTTCTTTCTCTTTTTCCCTCTTTTTTTTTCTTTCTCTTCTTCTTTCCTCTTTTCCTTTTTTCTTTTCTCCCTCCTTCCTTTTTCTTCCTTTTCCTTTCTTTTTTTTAAAAACTTTTTCTCTCTTTCTTTATTTCCCTCCTTTTTCATTCTCTCTTTCCTTCTTTCCTTTTTCTTTATTTCTTTTTTCTTTCTTTCTTCTTTCTCTCTTTCTTTCGCTCCCTTTTCTTTCTTTCTTTCGTTATCTCTCTCTTTTTCTCTGTTTTCTTTCTTTCTTTCTCTTTCTCTTTCTTTTTCTCTCTTTCTTTCTTTCTCTGTCTTACTTTTTCATTTTTCTCTTTCTTTTTTCTTTCTTTCTGTCTTTCTTTTTCATTTTTCTCTTTCTTTTTTCTTTCTTTCTTTTTCTTTATTTTTTCTTTCTTCTTTCTTCCTTGCTTTCTTTCTTATTTGGCATTTTTCGTCGACTGAGAACTGCCTTGAATGATATTTGAGTAGAAAAACATGTATTTGTATTTACCCAACCCATCCATACGAATATGTTGGTTGGCTGGCTGGTTGGTTGATTCGTTTGATATACGGCATATCAATCTTTGTTGGGTTATTTCATACCGAAAACGTTTTGTTTTATTCATTCTTGATCAGTATTCAATTTTTTAACTCAAATCTTTTAAAACACGTTTTTTTTCAACTCATTTTTTATTAACTACTGGCACGTAGTACTAAAATAGTCGTGATTTTCTCAATAGCACCACATACATAATAATCCATGAGGTTAAGATCTGGGGAGTTCGGGGGCCAAGCATTAGGACTGGTGTAGTCGTAAATATTCGCTGACAACCAATTTTGACCTTTTCCAGATGGGGGGGGGGGGCAGGAGGCAGAATCCTGCTGATATACATATGACCTACCATTGGATACCCTTGTAATCCAGGGCTTCATTACAGCGTTTAGCAACTCCCCGTAGGCATCTGAAGGTCCTCCAACACTTTTTCCTGCATATTTTCGAGGAAATCTAAGTACGAACGCAATCAGACCGTCTGTATGTTGCTTTCTTCTAGCCACAGCCTCGTAGTCTTCAATCTTGCAATTATACAGTCCATGCCTGATTGTTTTTACGGTGTTTCGGGAGCATTGGGCAGCAACCATCATCTCCCTATTTTGATGGCCGGTGCAGATCATCATGATACAAGTTATTCTCTTCCATGATTCAGGTGGGTTCCAGTCATCCATTCTATCTGTCATCACGTATATGAATGAAGAAGGGTCCAAGCTTTTAAATGATGTGTAGTGTGCGTCTCTACCTCCAACCTACGTAGAAAATAACCAAATATAAAAATGTCAAATTTATCCCGAACATCCTATATACATATATATATATATTTATATATATATATATAATATAATATATATATATATATATATATATATATATATATATAACTCCTACAGAGGTTTTTGCTGTTGCAATTTTCTAATTAAGTATACCTCGTGTATAAGTCGATAAACGAACAAGTGTGTATTTTAGATTCTTTTCTTTTCTTTTTGCCTCCCCCGATCGATGCCCTTATTATATAACTTACGAATATAACACATTTTCGCTCCCTTTTCCAATAGTATGCTCACCTTTTACGGCCAAGCCTTTCACGAAAATCTTCCATTGTCTTATTGTCTCCAGACGTCTTGTAAGTCTCTGCTTGACAAGTTCCCTCCGGTAGAAGATGCAAAAATATTCCTCGTCATTCGTAAATGCTGATACTTTTTTTATGACAAAGACGTACAACGGAAATGCTTATTGCACGAATGTCAGACAAGTTCAAATATCCGATATTGATTTGACTCATATAGTAGAGATTATTTCGCGATTTGGTCTTTATTTTTATTCTCTTTATTTCGTTCATTTCCTTTCTTTATACTTTCCGCTTATTCTCATATCCCCTCTTCTTGTCTACAAGTCTTTTCTGCTCTACTTTCTTTGCCCTATCGTCAAATATGATTTTAAGCTGAATAGTTCTCGGCCTAACTAGGAAGGGGATTATCATTAAATTTAAAGGAAATGACAAGTCAGGTGTATTGAAGTACTGGAAGAAAGAGATTATATATATATATACACACACATACACACATACACACACAAACATATATATATATATATATATATATATATATATATATATATGCAATATAAATCCAATTAGTTCTCAACAGAATTTTACAAAGCTAGGATATCCGTTTAATTCTATTTTGCTTTGATTTTTATGTTGTAAATTTCCTATCATCTTCCCAATGCCTTAATATATATTAATTTAATGCTTCAAAAGAGTCCAGTAAAAATAAAGGATTTTCTATTAAAGATTTCCCTTAAAAAGTTAATTTTTTTCCCTTGAGAGAAATGTTTTGAATTTTTGTTCCTTTTTTTCATTAATTAAAGAAAGAGATTATATATATATATATATACACACATACACACACAAACATATATATATATATATATATATATATATATATATATAATATATATATATATAATCTCTTTCTTCCTGCTTTCTTATGGTTAGTTGTTTCCATAATTTATTTCAGACTGCACAAAGCGTTCCTGTGCAACTCCCATCTAGTTTATTCTATCGTCTCTTCGTTAGGGTCAAAGTGGTTCAGCCATACACTAGCACTAATGCAACTATGACTTGGAAGAATTGTCCAGGCTAAATAATCCAGTCTGCCATACTATGTTCCAAAATCTTGGACATACCATCATCATCAATTGGTTAGCAAGTTAGTCTAGCAGACCCAGTACTACTGAATACTGTGTTCGATTCTCGTTGAATGGTCGATCCTTGCGACTTTGTGTCACATCCTATACGTGATGAAAATTTTGGGTTAATAGCTACTTAAGTACTAATGATATATAATTATTTTGCAGATCCATCCAGTTTGATGAGTTATACAGATACGTAATTACTAATGTATAAGGAAATATCAATATCTATTTTATATTGATTAATGTCAACCTGTCTTGGGTTATCTAATGCATATAGGTTAGGGAATTGCATTCATTGTCCGTTCACATTTATATTTTTTGTATACTTATTTCTTAAGAGCTTTTTAGGGTATTTAATTATATATGAATAATTCTTAAACAGAGTCGACCTGGGACTAATTCAAAAAGTGGCACTTCACGCTTCCCATATCTGAAGGTCAGATATAGATCAGTGTTGTACACAGATTATACTCCTCTACAGAGGATATAGTCAACATATTCTGAGCCTCACCGACAAGGCCAAATAGTTAGCAAGACTGTTTTTCTTATTGGAAGTTTGAACGGGTATTATCGCATACAATCATCTTCGCCTACTCCCCTAAAAAACGCTAAGCAGTGACTGCTAAAAAACCGATCCGCGCTACTATTTGACTCTCTAGCTGTTTGAAGGCGTTTTCCCGAAAAGTCAATGCGATATGAAAGCGATATTTTACCCCAACCAAGTCTTTTCTCGACAAGTAAATATAAATATTTAGCCCCCCTCTTTAAATTATTTACATTTACTTGTCGATAAAAAACCCTGCGGTGGCTTACTTTTAACACCTTCAAATAATTAAAAAATGTTATTTGTCGATAAAACGCCTTCAAACCGCTAAAAATATTTTAAGGAGAGGCGGGAGTAAAATATTTACACGTTAAGCTCTATCTGATAGTGAAGTTACAATTCTGGAGCTCTAAGGAATGTGGAGTGCCCCTTCATCACAACTACTCCCAGCTCCACTGCGACCCGGAGTGGTAGTACATGTTAGGATCCCTTGTATGGGTTAAATAGAAAAAAATGAGTTTTAAAAATGTGTGTAGAAAAAGATGAGTTAAAAATGGAGTACCCATCAAGAAGGAACAAAACAAAAACGTCTTCGGCATAAAATAACCCAAAAAGGGTTGACATGCCGTAAAACCCAACCAACCAACTCACAATCAAACTCGTCTGCATTTTTCTAGTCATGTTGCCTTGCTCACGCTCTGCCTTCGTCCTTCTCTCGCTCTACCCTCACCCTTCTCTCGTCTAGTTCTTGCTCTGTTCTCACACTGTTCCCGCTGTTTCTCTTGTTCTCGTCCCTATTTCGCTTTAGATATGATCCATTTTACCTTGCTCAATATTTCTTCATTTCTGGTCACTTAAGAATAATTCTTTCACTTCCGGTCAATTTGTCCCCGCAGTTAATGTTGGGCTTATGATCATGATTTTGCGTAATTGGCGATGATAGTATAAATGGCGGTGAAATTGAATGGCATTTCAAGATAATAAAGGTGACGAAGACATTTGACTTAGCTGAAAGGAAGCGTCTCCAATGATAAAACAAGCATAAAATTATAAGAGTAAGAAGTAATGGTGATTGGTTGTAACAGCGCTATAATTACGATAGATGCTTCAAAACTGAAATCGTTTGGATATCATAAGTTCTATAATAATATCGAAATTCCTTGGCTGGATATACCGAAATCGTAAGGGGGAAAATGAAGACGTGCTGAAAAGTTGTTGGCTCTACCAAATAAAGAAACGTATTTTATTGTATTTGTATTTTTACTTATATACAGCAATGCTGATAGGTTTAGTTATATATGACGGAAACGAGAAAGAAAAAAGAGCAAGACATTGTCTTGCCTGCCGGGATCGAACCTGCGTCCTCCCGCACGCAAAAATAAATGCGATTTAGGCACTGGACGGACGCGAGGTTCGACTAATGTGCCCGGATGTTTGGGTAATAAGCCCATAAAATAACCAAAGAGAGTGGAGCGTGGCGTGACAAGCAGAGAAGCTTTTGGCTTACGTGAGACGGCAGTCAGAAAATATTATTTTGACGACGACGACGGATTTTCAGCTGCTGGTCGAAGACTGTGTTGACCAAAAGAAAGTTTGGCCTACGAGAAGACAGTGAACTCGCTTCTTTTTGGTCCCCCCCCCCAGCAGGAACTTAAAGCAAATATCTATTTCCCCCTCTATTCCCCCCTTCTATAAGTTAGGATTTAGTGCGTCCTGGGACGCACACATTTTCTTTGAATAAGTCCCGGGGAAATTGGATGAGTCCCAACTAAAATTCTACAAAACCTCCCCTCGCTCTTCCCCGTCTCTCACTCTCTCTCTCTCTCCCTCCCGTCTTTCTGTCTCTCTCTGTATCTCTATTTCACCCACCCCACAATAATTAATTTCTAAAACTTTTAAATCCTTACTCTTTGATATCATATGCTTCACAAAACACCCTCCTAACTCTCTCATTTAACCATATCTCCCTAGAGTCCTCCTAATAAATTGTAGGGTGTTTATTTATGATTTAAGGAAACAACTAAAGCCGGCTAACTCCTACCTTGTCATGTATCCTACGTAATTCGTTCCTAAGAAACTATTGAAATGTATTTACACTTAGCTTGAAATGGTGAGTGAAGATAAATAAAATATTGGGACGCATGCATATGATTTTACTGCGTCATATGATTTATTGTATTTATTTATTTGGTTTTGAAAATGCCAAAGAAAATTTATAGACGATGTGTGGAATGATTTGAACAGCAATATAAAACATTTAGAATATCAAGGGTGTCATGTGATCTAGAGAGAGAAGAAAGAGAAGGTGGAGGTGAGAGTGGAGGGGGAGAAGGTGGAGGGAAGAGGAGGAGAGCTTTCAAAGTAGTTCTAACTAACGCGTTGGATGGTTTGACGTTTTCCTTCTACTAAAATGTTGCCTAACCAAGTCGAAAAACCCCAGTCTACCCTACTATTTTCCTATAGCAGGAGAGAGAATAGTTGGACTCGTCCCTTTTCCAACGGTGTCAGCGCTATGAGAAATGCAAACAGCCGCATCCAGGATCATAACTAGTTTTCACCGTGTCCATTTCCTACGACGGTAAACATCAAACCGCATTCCTCAAGTCCAATCAAATGTTTGATTCAGAAAAGCTTGCTCAGGTTTCAGCACCTTTTAGAATACAATATACTTTTGAAAGAGCTAAGACCTTAGTCGGGCCGCGAACTTATCAGCACATAATTCACTTTGGAAAGAACCAAAGAAACTGTGTTGACGATGTGTCGAATGTTTTAAAAAGCAATATAGACCTATTTCTCTGAATTTTTTAGATGAGGCTTGATAATTAGTATTATTTGTTTTATTCGGACTATTGTCCTCATCTTTATTGTTATCTACACTATTTCTCTGAATTATTTGATATGAGGCTTGATAATTTGTATTATTGGGTTCAAAGTTCCGTCATGGCTCCCGATTACGACAAGAAGGTTCCTGAGTTCAAAAAGAAGGTTCCCGAGTTCGAAAAGAAGGTTCCCGAGTCCGACAAGAAATACCTGAAGAATGCCGGGGGCATATCGGTCGAAACGCTGTACAGATAACAATAAAGATGAGGACAATAGTCCGAATAATCCAAATAATACCAATAAGGATTTGATTTAGGCTCAATGCATGCTAAGTGCACCGATATCTATCTATATCTATCTATCTATCTATCTGTATCTCTATTTCACCCCCACACAATCCTTGCTTTTAAAACTTTTAATTCCTCACTCTTTGATATATTATGCTTCACAAAAAACTCCCCTCTCCCATTTACCATTCCTCCCTATCGTCCTCCGAATCTCTCTCTCTCTCTCTCTCTCTCTCTCTCTCTCTCTCTCTCTCTCTCTCTCTCTCTCTCTCTCTCTCTCTCAATAAAACCCTCTCTATAATTTCATCTTTCGATTCCCTTCTCTTTCTCTATCTTTATTTGTCTCTCTACCACCTCCTCTCTCCCTCCCTATCCCCTACCCCTCTCTCTCTCTCTCACACACACACACACTCTGTCTCTATCAGTCTGTCTCTGCCTCTCTATCTATCTATCTATCTATCTCTATCTCTCTCTCTCTCTCTCTCTCTCTCTCTCACACACACACACACACACACACACACAACCCTGCTTTATCAAACATTTTAACCCTTAGTATTCGATATCACATACTTTACAAAAAATCTCCTATCTCAGTTTCTCATCTCTCCCTAGCGTTTTCTTTTAACAACACCCTCGCTATAACCCCCCTCTCTTTCTGTTTCTCTATTTCTTTCCCTCTTTTCTCTCTCTCTCTCTCCCTTACTCTCCCTTTTACCTATCTTTTCTCTCTGTCTGTCTTTCTTTCTTTCCCACTATTCCTCATCCATCTTCCCCTTCTCCCGAGCCAGCACAATTGTCTTCCGGATATTTATTTATCTTACAAATAGATTATTCCATTCAATGAATTGTGATATTGTTCTGAATTTCTGTTGATTTTACTTAGCAACTCGGAAAGATGTCAATCGACAAAATCCGCATCGCCCGAGAATGATCGACGGGGACCCCGAAGTATGTAGAGCAGTTTGCCTGATTCGCAGTGGAAGACGGGAAGTCTCTTCGCATCTTCGTCCAATGAGACACGATGTTCTGAAAACGCAATTGCAAGGAGACGAAGCACATTATTTTTAAGGGAGTAATCACACGTTTGAGAGAGACTGCCAGGGAAAACTAGAATCGCTGAGGGTAAAAGGACGATTTAGATGCGAGGCAGAAAAATCTCCAAGGAAATAAAAGATAGGATCTGACATAAGGGAATAGGGATAGACGAAACCAGGTTCGAAAATAAGTCGATTGGATATAATGCCGAATGATAGATAGATTGATGGATAGATAGATACACAATTTGATTGTGATATATATATATATATATATATATATATATATATATATATATATATATATATCTTATTTCCTTCGCCGAAGAGCATAAGGCTCCGAGTTTGTTTGTTTGATATTGTTCACTCAGCGCCCCCTGCCTCGTATGATAGAGACGTCTCAGTATTATTGACAGGTTAGTTTTTCTCAGAAGTTTCTCCGTGCTGTACCGTGGCCGAAACAGTATAGTTTCTGACTATCCTGTTGAAGTCCCGGTTTCGATTTCTGTCGGAGGGAAATCGTTAGTATATATCGCTGATGAGACTTAATAAAGTTGAAACAGTCTGTACGATATTCTACACACCGAGTAATTCTTTGCGAAATTCACATGTCATTATTATCTTCTATAATTATCGAATTTATTCAAGCAAAAATATAAATATTAATATATATATATATTAAGAAATTAGAAAAAACAAGTGTTCCAAAAATAAGATGAATTTATTTATCGACGCTTAAACGTTTCGGTTTGTTTAAACCTTCATCAGTATTATGGGGTGAAGAAATTGATGATGTTTATTAGATGACAGGAGATAAAAAATCTTTATGAGATTTTTTTTTTTTGTAAAATCTTTTATCTCCTGTCATCTATAAAACATCATCAATTTCTTCACCCCATAATACATCCTGATGAAGATTTAAAGAAACCGAAACGTTTTAAACGTCAATAAATAAATTCATCTTATTTTGGAACACTTGTTTTTTCAAATTCTTAATATTGTCGGATTTTATTTCCATATTTACTCCCATATATATATATATATATATATATATATATATATATATATATATATATATAAAGAGAGAGAGAGAGAGAGACAGACAGACAGACAGACAAGAGACAGTAACAGAGAGAAACAGAGACAGATCAACAAACGGAGTCAGAAACAGAGACAGAAGATAGATAGAGTAAGAGATTGAGAGTGTGTTTAAATATAGATAAACCTTCATTAAAACATAGTGTGATATTCTTTATCTATTTATATTTGTAATCGATGACCACCCCACCATCCCAAAAATCTATGGATCCCCTAAACTCACAAACCCAACATCTTAAAACCCATCATCTCCCGAAAGGCTCTGTCACCCACACGATCGCTATTTTTTTTTTGGCCAAAAACTCTATCCCCTCTTCTAGGTACAATTAGTGATGCCCACATAAAAAAACTCAGGCGAACTTCTCAGAAAATCACACACACCATGGAAAACAAATCCCTAGCTAGCCTAGATATAAAATCACTTTACACAAACATACCTGTAGACAAATGCCTAAATAGACTAGAAAAATATCTCTACACAAATGATACCCAACTATCATGTCCCCTCACTATCCAGAAAAAATCAAAATATGTAAACTATGCACATCCAATTGTTACTTCCAACACAACAACATCTTTTACAAACAGACATTTGGTTTACCCATGGGGTCACCACTCAGTTGCCTCCTTGCATATTTATATCTATTTTTTTAGAAACAGGGCCCTTTAAATACATAATCCCCAAAAACATCACCGAAATCACAAACAGACTGAACAACATCGAACTCACCATACAATTCACATACGAACTAGAATCTAATAACTCCCTACCTTTTTTAGACATCTTACTTATGAAAAACAACAACACATTAGAATTCAAAGTCCACCATAAACCCATTGTTAAAAATGATCACGTACATTACTATTCACACCATGACACCCACACCAAAAGAGGCATTATTATAGGGTTTTACTTAGAGCCCTCCGCATCTGCACACCCAAACCTTTTAATGATGAATTCACCCATATAATTAACAACTTCTGAAACCTCAAATATCGCATATCCTTTATACAACATGCCAAGGCCAAAGCTCTCAAAATCCATATCAGGAACCAACTACAGACCTCCACCCAGTCCGACTCCTCACACAGATACATAATTTTATCTAACAACCAAACCAACAGCAACATCAGCAAAAATCTAAACAGCCTAGGCACAAAGACAATCAGTCTAGCATCCAAAAATATACACAGCATACTAAACAAAAACTCCCGACTACAAGTAAATTCAGAAGCTGGCGTATACTTTTGTTTTCTAATATTTTTCCAATTAAGGAAAAAAACACTTAGACAAATCGCCTACATTGAACAAACTCTGTAATAAGAACAACCTTAAAATAAGTTATTGTTGTATGAACAATATTAAAAACATAATTGATAAACACAATTTTAAAATCTTAAATGGTAATAACAACAACCAGAATGTTAGATGCAACTGTTTCAATAAAACTAAATGCCCCTTAAGTGGCAATTGTTTGGTCAATAACATAATATATAAAGCCACAATCAAGGACAATGTAAATAATAACGAGGAAAAAACTTACATTGGTGCAACTGAAAACAATTGGAAAAATAGGTGGTATAACCATAATTTAAGCTTTAACAACAAAAAATATGCAAACAGTATTACCTTATCCAAATATATATGGCAAATTAAAGACAAAACGGCAAGACACCTATGATAAAATGGGAAATCCTAAAAAAAAGCACAGGCGTACAAAGGCGGCCAGCGTAAATGCGATCTCTGCATCGAAGAAAAATTGTGTATACTACAAAATACAAACAAAAACTTATTAAACAAGAGAAGTGAACTCGTTTCGAAATGCAGGCATTTGAACACATTCTTATTTTGCCACTTACCATCTGATCCTAATTAATGCCTTAATTTTCGCCCTCCTTTAATTTATTTTTTTAAATCATCTGGACACCGCGTGCATTAAGACCAAAGCAAGTTTGTTTTATTCACGTTCACGTGAACACGCTTCAAGTCCTATAAACGCTAGACAACACACAGCTAAAAAACCAAAAAAAAACTTTAGCATTATAACATTCCATCGCGTGAACACACTTCACGTTTATATAAACGCTAAAAAACTACTGTTTTTAAAATCTCAGCCATTTGACTCATCTGAAGATTGTGTAAATATGAAACTTATACTTATGAGTTTATAACACCCATAATATCATAATTATTGATTATATATATATATATATATATATATATATATATATATATATATATATATATATATATAGAGAGAGAGAGGAGAGAGAGGGGAGATACAGACAGAGATGGACAGACAGGGAGGGACAAACAGACAGTCTGAGACATACATTACATACATAAATACATACATACACACATACATACATATAGAAGACTGCATTTACTGGATCCTATCAGGGTTATTCTATGTCCTTATGGATTTTAATGTTCTATTACGGCAATTTGATGTAAAGAATTTTGAAATCACTCTTTAGAATTCTGTCAAAGCTTGGCTTGAATTATACATTGGAGACCAAATTTTGATGATGGCGATCAGAAAATGTGTAAATATGCAGTTCTAAGTAACAAGTTAAATCAAGAAATAGAGATAGAGATAGATAGATAGATAGATAGATAGATAGAGAGAGAGAGAGAGAGAGAGAGAGAGAGGGGGAGGGGGGAGAGAATAGGGTAACTTAAGTGTCCAGAGACACAGTTATACACGTGCATTATGAATAAACAAAATCCTCTTTAGGGATATAATCAACTACTTGCTCGTTCACTAAATATTTGGAACATGTCATCTTCAGATATATTCTTCGAAAGGAATATATATAGAGATACAAAGTGTGTCATAAATATACATATATATATATATATATATATATAAGAGAGTTTCATAATTTGCTTGAAGCATTGTGTATGTATTGGTTAGGAGGTTGATTTAGAAGGCTATCACAATGCAGTTTGGAATAAATAAAAAATAATAATACGGTAACAATGGTGTTGTGTGTTGACCTGTATTTTATTATAAATAATATAATAATATATTTATTATATAAATAATAATAATAAAAAATACAGGTCAACACACAACACCATTATTACCGTATTATTATTTTAATTTATTCCAAACTGCATAGTGATAGCCTTCTAAATCAACCTCTAACCCATATATATATATATATATATATGTGTGTGTGTGTGTGTGTGTGTGTGTGTGTGTGTGTGTGTGTGTGTGAGCTACCGTGTTTCGCCGAAAATGAAACAGGGCTTATATAATATTTCTCTGAATTTCTGAGATGAGGCTTGATAATTAGTATTATTGGAGGATTCGGACTATTATCCTCGTCTTTGTTGTAATCATTACAACGTTTCGGTCGATGTGTCCTTCGACCTTCTTCAGATATTTCTTGATGGACTCGGCAACCTTCTTTTCAAACTTGGAAACCTTCTTGTCGTAATCAAGAAACTTCTTTTCGTAATCGGGAGCCATCACAGAACTTTGAACCCAACCCTTTATTCAATCTACGTGTGTATCCTGTTCTCATTCCGCTAACCATAGCGCTTATATTAATTTTCACTCCGAAATATAACACTGGGGCTTATTTAATCGGGGTGTAGAGTGTTTGCGTCGTATGATGTGATTGTGATGAATGCTAATTTCTTTCGTCTGTCTGCCACTCTCAACTAGGGCTTATTTTATGAGGAGGGCTTATATTAAAATCATCTTGAAAAATCATTCTAGCTCTTATTTTGCCGGTGGGTCTTATTTTCGGCAAACATGAATATATTAGCACATGTCGGGGGGGGGGTAATAGTTAGAGTAGTAGGAAATGGACTCGTCGACCCGAGTTAAAATCCTGATAAGATGTTTGCATTATACATGGCGCTAATACGCTTGGAAACGTTTGCATATTCACTCCCGTTATGATTAAATAGTTGGTTAGACTAGGCTATTTAACCTTGTCTAGGTAACCAGTCTAGGAGAAGGAAAGCTCTGAATTCAAACTTGTTAAACTCTGCTGAGGGGTTGGGTAAATACATTGATAGGTTTTTGTTCGTGCCTGTTAGACCTTTTGCGTGCATGTGTGCGTGCATGTGCGTGTGTGTGCGTGCATGTGTGTGTGTGTGTTCCAACTGTAAAATCGTTGACAATATTATTGAAATTTTGATTGCGAATTTTTCTATTAGTTTTTACTGGCATTCACATACTCAGGCATTTTATACGAGATCCGTTCCAGGAGAAATTAATTATTTTTCTTTGATATTTTTTGAAGTTGGCAACCCTGATTGAAAATCAGTTGATCAAAGTTGAACGTTGAATACGTGCGAAAACGGGGAACACGTTTGAAGACATTGAGTTCATATTTGCCTCCAAGAATCAACTGTAACACCTTGCATCTTGCATGGAGCGAGTGCGTAACGAACATTTAACAAAATAACAAAATGCCGCATGAAAATCTCGGTACAGAAACGTTTATTATGAAAAAACACGCTGCTTATTTCAACCAATCAACACTGCTACAGAATTGATAATTGTAAAATGAGATCTGATAAAATTACTTTTTAGTTCTCAAATTATTGTTGGCTTCCTTCCGTCTGCTAAAGACGATGGCGTAGTGTCCAAATTTTTTCTTTCTTTTTTTTTCTGACTGCATCTGCCCAAGTGGCTGAGCAGGCCCATTTTTGAATGGCAGTCTCTGGTGAAGTGACTGCAAACAAACAGTGATGCTTGCTGGAGTTGCTGTTGTCTCTCCTTCTTTCTGGCTCTCTTTTCTGTGGCGGCTTCTTTCCACCTTTTTCACTCCTTTTCGTCCCTTGTTTGTTCTTAAATATCAGGATATATAATGAATATGATATAAGATCTGGAATTACGTTGAACGTAAAAGTAACAGAACTCTTGAAAATATAACGTGTCCCGTTTTCTCGTTGATGAAGTTAATTCCTGTGCATTGCTGCTCCTAGTTTTCTGTATCTTACTGGATTTATTTGTTAATCAGACCAACTCACTCTTCAAGGGTCACACTTGTCTGGTCACTTTTAAGCTTCTCTATCCACTCATACATACTTCTACACACTAGTGCACTGTCCTTATATTGTGCTAAATATCTCCGATGTATTTCACCCCTGACACTACTTCTGACCTGAGAAATTGGGCCACTTCCTTGGTTCATGCTACTAGTGGAGTGGTCGTGTTTGCTCTGTAAAGTGAGCCAAAAATGGCGCATTCCAACCCAAACTTTGTTCATGTGACCACAATAGTACCAACTATAAGCAACTATGCACAGAACGCAATGTGATAATAATAAAGAGATGTTATGCCAAAAGTGCGTTTAATTTTTGACTCTCCCTTATGTTTGAAGCAGAAGCAGCTGCCTGTCTGATCAACAGCTGGGTTTTAAGGTAAACAGCGTTGCTGCAGATACATTCAATGTGATTACATGATAATATTTTCTATGCTTAGAACTTCCATATTATTTAGAGAATATTTAAAAATTTGGGGTCTATAACTTTGCCATGAGGTCAAAATATTTTTGTGGGATCTCAATTTGCGTACTTGTTAAGTTCGTTTATTTGTAAGTATGTGTGCGTGTTATTAAACTTGCATGCATATATATTCGCCGACGCACATTCACACACACACACACACACACAACACACACACACAAACACACATATATATATATATATATATTATACTAAAGCTGAGTGCATCACCTTTTGTTTCCTAAAGGCTTTTTTACTGTTTAGTTTAATGACACGAAAATTATACTAAATTATTCCTAAATTTTAGTATTAATTATTTTGGAAAACTCCGTTTTAATTGGTTCTAATTATCCGTAATTTGCAATTAATTAAAAAACTGACAATCTTTTACTGTATTTTCTGCCTATCACGTTCTTCCCCTCTATATATATATGGGAGAGTAGTGAGAAAGAGAGACGGGATAATTTGAAATGTATTTCTATGTTAAGCAGCAACCCGTAGCTTAATAAAGTCAAAACATCCCCTTTCTTAGAAAGCTTACAAAATGATCTTAATGTTTTGTCCGGTCATATCATTTTTTTATTCGATTTACAAACACACTTTTACCAAATCTCAATTATCTATCCAGAGCTGAATGGGTGACCCAACGGGTCCCGTTTTGTCTAGTATATATATATATATAATATATATATATATATATATATATATACAGGGTGCGCCCTTTTTAATTTCATATCTTATAATGTATATTTTTTTTATTGTTTTCTTTAATTAATTAATCCGAATAAGCATTATATCAATTTTGTTAATATATTATATTAATCCAGTAACCTGTGGCAATACATTCATGTTAGAAAAAATAAAGGATAATCAAAAAGGCTTTTTGTTCCACTTAACAAAGAGCGTTACTTATGCCGCACCCTGTTATATATATATATATATATATAATATATATAATATATATATTAACATAAAAGTACACGGTAATAACCTACTCGAGTTTCACCATAAGGATCTTCGGTTAAATCTACTGGATTAATCAAGATATTGATTAATGGCAGTCGATTACACGTGTGTTTTTTGCGATAAACGTTGAATACCATATATATATATATATATATATATATATATATATATATATATATATTATGAATGTTGATCGTTCTACATTAAAGTGTCCTACAAGAAATCAAACCCAAACTTTGGTATATTATGTACTTATCGATTTTTCTCTCTAACCTTTTAGTTATCTCTAAATAGAACAGTGTTCAATCATTTCGAAAAGAAAAATGAATACTTAAAATTTTGCTAAGAAATTCTTGTCTGAGCCTTGACTGTATTTTCTTACATACGCCATTTGTAAGATAATATCTACGGTTGGAAGATGAATCATCAGACGGTCAAAGGGATATAAAATATTCAATGTCGATGGCATGCGCATGCGTTAAGGTTAGATTTTCTCCAACGTTATGTCCAATTCTCTTTAGTCGTTTGCATGTGCCTATTATCGAAGAGCGGGAGAAAAGATGAAAAACATTATTGACATTAATTATTAATACTAGCAAATATATGCACCCTGCGGGCGCAAGTATTTAAGTTTTAATATAATAAAATATCATGTTAAATTAGAAAGGCTAATGAAACTGAATAAGAGTTCAGATAAAAATATTTGAAACAGAGGGGGTTGAAAAAATAGAACAACTTTGAAACTAACTCTTCCATCATTTTCCTTTACTCCTGTCTTTCATTGGTAAATTTTCCTAATTTAACTATTTAGTTAAAATAGGAAGTAAAGAATAATATTACAGTTTTTTCTTCATGTTAATGGATTTCTTTTAAGATTTATCCCCGGGATTTTATCATATTCATTAAGATAAAATCAAACAATTAGAAATCAATAATACTAAGCATATATTTATTAAAATCAAATTCTTAAGATCAATATGCAAATTAGCCTTCCAATTCACACTGTAATCCGCTATTTTGTTGTATATATAAATACAATTGCATGTTATTAGTATGTTGATATGGTCAAAAGTCTTAATGATGTAAAACAATTTTATTAATAATTGAGGTTTGAATAAAAATGAAATCATGGAAAATGTGACGTAAATAACTAAGGGAATTGTAACTTGAATGGTAATATAGTTTCGGTTACGGACATACAAACCCACAATCTCCATTATAATAAGATAAAATATTCATACCAGTTTACTATGCTTCAGTGCAAATAGAAAGTTATGAATCTCAAACAAGTCTCCTCGGGTCTCCAGGATTCTTCTGAGTATTCTCGCCGATTTCAAGAAGAAGAAGAAGAAGAAATTTATTTATCAATAGTAGGTACAAGTTATAAAGAATAAGTAAAAGAAAAACTTTATTTTTGTTAAACTACTATTGAAGGGAGGCCATGCCTAATAGCGTGAAGCTAAACCCATGGACATGACCACACTTGGACGCTCACAGGAAACGATACAAGACACACCAGACAACACAAACATATAGATATATATCATGAGACAAATTAGCCGTGTGAGAATCTAAATGCAAATCTGTTTTTTATAAGAGGCAATAAAATGCTTGTTCAAAAGTTTTTTAAGGACAAAATAATTTACCGAAATAAGCTTCACCTTTTCATCCTTTTCTTCATCAAACAATACCGACTGAACAGTGTTCCAAGAATGTGCTGTTAGGTATATGGTCTCAATTCTAACTCTGATTTCCAGTTCCTTTAGAGTGTATTCTAAACTTTTGGGGACTGTTCCAAGTGCACCAACTACAATTGGTATCACTTTCCACATTCTTTAAAAAATTCTTTAGCAAAAGCCACCTTTTTTTCTATCTTTTCGTTTTCTTTAATCTTCAGCCTGTGAACTGCTGGAACTGCAAAACATTTTGAAAAATCTACCAGTTGAAATATTCTCTTTTTCTTGATAATCAATAGTAGGTCTAGTCTTCTTGCTGAGATAAAGGGATCCGTCTTTATCTCAGAGTCTCAGAGAGTTTTATGTGTTTCATTCTCAAAAATAGATTCTTGTTTATGCATAATCCAATAAAATCATTAAACAGGAGACCTGCCTTTTGTTTAATTCCACATGTATAAATGAAAGATTGCTGCCCAAATACACACACACACACACACACAAACACACACACACACACAAACACACACACACATATATATATATATATATATATATATACATACACACACACACACACACAACCTTGAGTTTTGTTTCGCTGTCGTTTATCGCAAAAGATTTATACACGCACGCGCAACCACACACCTAAAAAATGCACAATGCTTTCTTTTCGATACACACACTTACACAATCCCATACTCACACCGTAAAAGGGAATATTTGACGTTATATTTCAAACCGTCTCCTTTTTTCAAACCTCAAATTTTAAACAGACTGAATAACAAGGGCTACCACTCGCTTTTCTCGTTATTCTGTGATAGAAATTTCTTATTAACTTCCATATACCAACAAATGCCCTGAGGATGATCTAATTAATAGATCGAAACACTGCAGCGTCGGCCAATAAACTCACCACTTAACTCATTTAAACCTGTGTTTTTTCATTCTTTCTTAATACTAGCAAACATATGCACCCTCCGGGTGCAAGTATTTAAGTTTTAATGTAATGAAATATCGTATTAAATTAGAAACGCTAATAAAACTAAATAAGAATGCAGATAAAAAGATTTGAAACAGAGGGGGATATAATCGAAAAATAGAACAACTGAAACTTACTCTTCCATCACTCTCGTCTTTCTTTTTTTTTAAATTTAAGTATTTAGTTAAGTTGAAGTAAATAATAAAATGACAGTTATTTCTTTTTGTTAATGGATTTCATTTCAGATTAATTGAAGAGATTTTTGCTTATATTCATTAAAATAAAGCCAAACAGTTAGAAATCAGTAACACTAAGCACATATTTATTAAAATTACATTTTTAATATCAATATGCAAATTAGCCTTCCCGTTCACACTGTAAACCGCTATTTTGTTGTATATATAAATGCAATTGCATGTTATTAGTATGTGGTTAACAGTATAAATAATGTAAAACAATTTTATTAATAATTGAGGTTAAAATAAGGATAAATTCATGGTGAATGTGACGTCAATTACTAAGGGAATTGTGACTTGAGTAGTGATTTAGTTTCGGTTACAGACAGAAAATCACACAATCACCATTATAATAAGATACTACATACCGTCGGATTCACTTCCTTTTCTTCACACATATATATATATATATATATAGGTTTTTGAAAAGTAACTCCCTATTTTAAATTATATATAATCTTTTATATGCTGTTACATTTTTTTCAATTCTTTAGTGTATACTCCTTATTATATGGCAATTGAATCTGTGTTGTTGTTCGAGAATGGCTGAATCATCATTTTCCTGGGAGAGGGGTGTGTAGACGGGATCCGAATGAGTGGCTGGCCAGAAGCCCTGATTTAATACCCTGTGACTTTTTTTCTTTGGGGTTGGTTGAAGGAGCAAGTCTACTCTACGAAATCAATGACTTAGGAAGTACTTGAAGAACGATTAGGAAAAAATCATTTCTGCTATTCCACAAGAGGTTCTGGGAAGATCAGTTGATATGATTCCCGAACAGTTTGAGAGGCTTGAGACATAAATAGTTTCAAATAAAACTCCTGTCATGTGTGCTCTTCTGATATTCATATTTTGTAAAAATATTGATTCAGAAATAAATTATTTGATTTTTAAAATAGGCTGTTACTTTACAATCATCATGTATATATAAATGTGTGTGTGATGTATGTGTGTGTGTGTGTGTGTGTTTGTTAGGTTTTCTGGGAAATAATGACCGATTTTATTACGCATTTCAATATAATATCGGTCGTTATTTCACAAATAACATGGTATATATACATATATATATATATATATATATATATATATATAAGTAAAGTCGTCGGGGCGGCCTAAAGTCGGTATCAGCCAGTCAGCAAGGTAGTCTATCCCCTTTTCTATAGCGCTAGACCAAGGAGATTGTTTTTTAGCATCTGAGGTGGAGCGCCACACCTACCATCAGCTCCTTACTTTACCGCACAGATCCCTGTGCTACTCATACGCTGAGTTGGCGTATGAACGCTCTACCGGCTGAGCTAACCCGGCCCATACATAATGCGCATATGTATATATATATATGTGTATGTATATATATATGTATATATATATATGTATATATATGCGCATTACGTATTATGTGTGCATGTATATCTTTGTTTTCCCCTACATAAATAGGGAAGCAAGCTTAGTGTTACTAATGCGTTTGGTTAACAATACTTTTCGACTCGCATGGCTGATTTCTGCCCGGTCGGCAATGAGACAGAATTAGAACCTGCGGGCTCACAATGGCGCCCTCCTATCGGTGTGAATTGTCGATCATAGCGCGCCTCGTGGAAGCGTCCGCGTCGTTGAACGTGTCATATCACGTATGCAACTAAGGTCAACCATTCTCCCACTCCATCTCAAATCGACCAGTTTGCTTTAGAAAAGCGCTCGCTTTTTTTATTTATAGATTTCTTTATCTGATCCTGCAACTTATTTGTTTCTTTAATAAGTTGTTTAATAACGTTCTAAGGGGCCAACTGCGGCCGTAACCATGGCGATGGGTACTCCGTGGGTATTGATCCTGACCGACGCAACGCCGCCCCTTTTTATGAGTAAGGGGCACTTGATTGTAGTGGCCTCCTTCGGAGTTGAAGGTCGATGGCGTAGTGAACACTGGATGTAATGTCGGAAGGGGTAACATCTTAGCGATAGGTTTGCAGATTGAATAATGTTTGTTTTTTGTCTTTTTTTTAGCTTTTTGTTTGTTTTTCTTTCTTTTCTTTCGTTGTTGTTGTTGTTGTCGTTTTTCAGCAATGGCGAGTGGGCAAAAGTAAAAGGTTATTTCAGTCGATCAGATTATAGGTTACACGTCTGATCTATCAATGGATCTTGATGGATCTCACCTTCTTTTTTTTCTTATATAATGTAATCCCGATCGATCCATCTACTTGAGACGGTTTGGCTACGGCGACCATTTCCGCTGTATTTTTACGAGGGTGAGTCAAAAAGTAATGCCATTTTTTTATCGAAATCTTTTTGATGAGGCTTGATAATTAGTATTACTTGGATTTTTGGACACATAGCGTAGTGGATAAAGGAGTTAACTTAAGACAGTTCTAAGTGACAGTTATCTCTAGACTACAGGTTCAATCCTGGTCAGAGGCAGAAGTAACATAGAATAATAATGAACACAGCTTAACACCTGCACCCCAGCTATGGTTAGCGGAATGAGAACAGGATACCCCCGTGGACTGAATAATGGATTAAGTTCAAAGTTCGTGATGGCTCCCGATTACGACAAGAAGGTTTCCAATTACGACAAGAAGTTTCTCGAGTTCGAATAGAATTTTCCCGAATCCGAAAAGAAACACCTGAAGAAAACTGGAGGGCACATCAGCCGAAACGTTGTACAGATAACAATGAAGATGAGGACAATAGTCCGAATAATCCAAATAATTCTAATGCCATTTTGTTTCTATCTATCTATATCTATATCTACCCATTTATATATATATACCTTTATAAATCTATATAAATATCTATCAATATTTATCTACGAGGGTTAGTCAAAAAGTAATGCCATTTTGTTTAGGACAGGTATAATTACCAACTCAGGAACATGTAACACACATAAAAACGAAGCTGGTCCCCAGTGGACCACATCACTTCTTCTCCACATAGTTACCGTTTCTCTCAACAGCAATGTTCCACCTTCGAAAGAGAGTATGTATCCCTGTCGTGTTGACTGTTCTTTGAGCCACTACTTAATAGAGATTTCCCTTTCTCGTCGCTGGAATAGAGAGAGAGAGAGAGAGAGAGAGAGAGAGAGAGAGAGATATACATATAGATAGATAATGATAGACAGATATAAATATAGATAGATAGATAAAAATGTATATATCTATCTATCTATCTATCTATCTCTCTATCTATATATATCTATATATATATATATATATATATATATAGAGAGAGAGAGAGAGAGAGAGAGAGAGAGAGAGAACGAAAACCAGACTGATATATATATATATATATATAGTATCATAATGTGTACATAAATAACCTACTTGAGTTTCACCATGAGGATCTACAGGGTTAAATGCACTGTCTTCTAGCGCATATATGATAAAAAGGATTGGGGGTTTAAAATACGGATAATATAGTTGGGACAATCATATAGGGACTAGGGCTTGACGTGACCAGCCATTTGATCGTAGGAGGCCTCTCCGACTGCCCATTTAGCTAAATATGGAGTGTTGCATGTCATGTACTGCTCAGTCACAAATTTTCCATCCTTCTGAACCATGAACTGCTACTCAAGACCAACAGATTGCCTAATTGGGGGATTTTGCCATCAACATTGAATGGGTTGTGTGACAATTTTTTTTCTGGATGATTTGACATGGAATTATCCTGGAGACATTTTCAATTATTCATACTTGACAGGTATTGAAAATGTTTTGTTTTTTTTCAAACTCAAGTTTTCTATTTAACCCATAGGCGGGACCCTAACATGTACTACCAATCTGGGTCAGGGTGGACTTGGGAGTAATTGCAATGATGGGGTACTCAATAAGAAAATCTAAATCATCGGTCTCAATGCTTTTGATTACTTCTCCTACTTTAATACAACCCTGTCAGCTGGACCTGTAGAATACACCAACTGCACTTCTGCAGGAGGATAAAATCAAATAGGCCAACTGCAGAGGTGCAGTTGGCGTATTCGATTGCTCCCGTTGAAAGGGCGGCGTCTCGTAAGCATTACAAAAAATGCACGTATTTAAATTGCTTTTCAGGTTACTACGCCTAAACGGAACAGGGGTTTAATTGGTCTGGTTTAACTCTTTCCTCTCCATTTATTTATTTATTTATTTTTACTTAAAATTCGTTTCTTGTATATCTTCCTTGTCATCACTGTGGCTTATTAAAGTCAACGGGTTGCTAGAATAATTCGTTCGTGTTCAGCCATGCGCATCGAAACAGCGCACCCTTAAGCGCAACACTCCAATAAAATAAATGCACTCAGGAACAAAGAAGCAGAGTACATCTTGTTTTACATTAAGTTGATTGGAATGCTGTGAATTGGTTCTTTAGTCGGAAGCAAGGGTGATGTATGTGTGAATGTGTGTAAGAGAGTGAGAGAGAGAGAAAGAGAGAGAGTGAGAGAGATAGAGAGTGTGCGCGTGTGTGTATACTTATTTGTTTAATTTGTTTTGCCCTCCTCCTCATCTCTCTCTCTCTCTCTCTCTCTCTCTCTCTCTCTCTCTCTCACACACACACACACACGGACATACAAACTCTCTCTCTCTCTCTCTCTCTCTCTCTCTCTCTCTCTCTCTCCCTCTCTCTCTCTCTCCCTCTCTCTCTGAACAGCATTGTCTGAAAAAATTGGTTCTTTCGTCGAATGCAACTGTGATGTATGTGTGTGTGTATGTATGTGTGTATAAGGAAGAGAGAGAGAGAGATAGAGAGAGAGAGAGAAAGAAAGAGAGAGAAAAAGAGAGAGTGTGTGTACTTATTTGTTTTTTTTTGTCCCCCCCCTCTCTCTCTCTCTCTCTCTCTCTCTCTCTCTCTCTCTCTCTCTCTCTCTCTCTTTCTCTCTCTCTCTCTGAATCACATTGTCTGGAAAAACAACATAAACAACAAACACGAAAAAACAAGAATGAAAAAATGAAAAATGTTTTTTTGCTCTGGGTCTAAAAAGAAGCAAATAACACAATCCTATGAGTGGCTAGACAGGAATAGAATGACTCAGTTCCATTCTCTAACATGCTTTTCTGTAGGTCGCGTAAAATTATATATATATATATATATATATATATATATATATATATATATATATATATATATATATATATAATATAAAGTTCCATTAATAAAAAAGTAAAAAGATAAAAAATTATTTTCTGAAAAATCCTTTGCAGGCCTACCATGAATGGGTTAAAACTCACCCGGTTTAATATATATATATATATATATACGTCGAGCACCCCAATTAACTTTAAAAGTAAGTGCTCACTCTGCTTAGAGGAAAAGATACGAATCATTAGATTTAGGGACAGAGGAAAGCTACTAAACTCTAGAAATGAACTAATATTCAAATGCAGACACAAGGCCAAGTATAGACTATAATAATGAGGGTAGACATAGACATAATACAAAATAATATGGCGAAGCAAGAACACCAGAATAAATGACCTTAACCAAGCAGGGGTAAAATATAATAAGACTAGGATATAGGCATATGGAGGGGGGATATGGTGCATATAAGAAATTGCACAGAACTCCAAGAAGATGTGTATATTATACATATGTAAAATTCAGAGGGGCACACAGCTTCATGAACATGTAAGTTGGAAATGATGCAAATGATCTGTGAACATATAGTTTAGAAGAACTCATATGTAGGAAAATAGACTGAGTTTGCCCACTCCAATACATATATGGATGAGGACATGAGTGTATGGTTGAGTATGTATACATAAATGGTTGTGTGAGGGGGAGTAACATGTGTATATGTAATTATATGCACAGGTAGAGAGGTATATACCTACATTGAATGAACATACGGAGGTGCGAGTATGGATGGATATACAAATATATATGTATATGTGGGAGTAGGAGTGAATGCATGTAGGTTTACAGGTAGGTAGGTATATATGTATGTATAGAGGGATATAGGTATGTGTATATATATATCTGAATGTGTATGTATATATGTGTGTGCATGGATGTGCATGCGGATGTGTGCATGGATGTGTGTGTGTATATATATAGATGTATAAATGAGTTTGAAAAGATGTATGTATAAGTTTATATATGAGTGAGGGTGGGATTCTCTCTCTCTATATATATATATATATGTACATATGTGAATATGTGTGGATGTGTGAGTGTGAATACAATGACAGGAGGGTGTGTATATGGAAGTATGTATATATAGGTGTATATATGTAGGTATGTATATGTGAATACATGTGTGTGTATATGTATGGAAGGATATATGTATATATATATGTATATATATATATATGTGTGTATGTGTGTGTGTGTGTGTGGGCAAAAGAGAGAGGGGGGTGTAGTAAACTGGGAACTTATGAGGGAACCTACAGATTGACAATAATAAAGTAATTAGTAAAGATGAGGAATACATTAAATTGTAAATCTCCTTCAAGGAATGGTCAGCTAGTAGAGAAAAACACCCAAGTAGAAATATGATCTTTGACCAATCCCAACAGCTGCACTTTTCTGACTGGTTTCGGGAATGACTTGTGGGTTGTTTTTGGTTTTTGGTTTTTTTGTTTGTGTTTCAGTGTTTATTGTTTTTGCTTTTGATCTTTTATCCGCTGTGTGGTTTTTAAAAAATCCTTGAGTCTTAACCTCCATTCTTCTTATATCTCTACCCCTATTTATCATTTTCTTTAATTCTGTTATTTGTCTTATTATTATTAATTTTATTTTACTTTATTTTATTTATTCTTTAATGTGAGATTACTGAGGTTTTTCTTATATTATAATTGTTTATTTCTATAACTTTTACCTTATTTCTGTCTTAATTTTAATTCTAGTTTAATTTTTTTCTTTCATGTTTCCAATTTTTTTCATTCTTTAATTTTTCATTGTTTCATTCTTCATTTTTACTTATCTTTTATTATTTTTTATTTTTTCATTTTTCATTCATTTTTTTCATTCTTATTATTTTATATTCATTATCTTCTAATTATTATATCAATATTATCATGATTATCCTTCACTTGATCTTAGTTTTTAACTTTAATTTTTAATCTTTAATTCTTAACTTTAATTTTAAATCTTGAAACTTAATGTTGATGTTGGCTTTAGATCTTAATTTTAACTTTAATTTTCCCCTTAAAATAGATTTATAGGTTTTTTTATTGATTTTTATTTTCTGATTATTGATTTTTGTATTTATTACTTACTCCTTACAGGCTTCATAGGTTTTCATAGGTTTATACAACGATTAAGGTTTATTCTTTTTTTACTTTCTATTTTCTAGTTTCTATTTATTTTGATTTTGATTTTTTATATTGCCATTATCATAACTTATACATCAACGATGATTACTATTATTATTATTATTATTATTAATATTAGTATTAGTATTATTATTATCACTGACAATATCCATTTATCTTAAGCTGGATGTTATAATTATTACTATGATTATTATTATTATAGTTATTATGAGCTTCACATCAGCATTAGCTGATGGTATTTCACTGGATTTTGAGTGACAGCAGATGTCCTCAGGTCTCCAGGAATCTTCTGAGTATTCTGGCAGATTACAGCAGTGGAGCGTTATTATTATTATTATTATTATTATTATTATTATTATTATTATTATTATTATCATTACTACTATTATTATGATTAGTACCACCATTAATAAAGTTATGATATAGTATTATTAATTTGATCACCAGGGTTCTTTACTATTGTCTTACAACTATCATTCTCATCATGATAATTGTGATTATTAATATGATTATTATTGTTATGATTATTATTATCATTATTAGCATTATCATCATTATTGAGTTTGCTAATATTAATTATTGTCACTTAGACTTTCTGCCTTTGATTTAATTATAACATTACTTCTATAGTGAGTCTCTACAACCTTTAATTATTAAATCCGGTCCTTCACCTCTTATACTTTATGCTTTATATGTTATCTTTCACCTTTAGTCCCCACTTGTTAAATGTTAATTTTTAATCTGTAACGTCACTATATTGTTTTATTATTTTATTATTTTATTATTCTATATTTTAATTTTTTATATATTTTTTAATATTATTTATGGAGTAATATACCACTACCTCTTACTGTATTCAATTTGTTCTAGTCTACCCTATATCATCCAAAACTAGATTCTTATCCTAGATTAATCTTAAGTTTATTCTTTATCCTCAGTCTATTCTCTAACTCTTTACCTTCACAAGCTACCTCCTACCCCTAATTTGCTTCTTAGTTTAATTCTAATTTTATATTATGTTAATTTATATTATATTATGTTAATTTTTATTTGATTTCTAATTTTTATTGTTTATGTTCTATTTTTAATTTTT
>CM042148.1:97076619-97101619 GCA_023376005.1 Doryteuthis pealeii | reverse complement strand
CGACAGACTGACATAGACAGACAGACAGACAGACAGATATATATATATATATAATATATATAATATATATATATATATATATATAATATAGAGAGAGAGAGAGAGAGGGAGAGATAGATAGATAGATAGATGATATGGCTGCTATATTTATAAGTAAGCCTTGCTCGATATCATGGATAGAGCATTTATATCTAAGTTATGGTAGCGTGGACATGGAGTATGCGGCGCCTGGTCACTGAAAGTTTCTCACTTATAGATCTTCGGACCAAGTGCACTTCGTCTGAAGATCGCATAAAGGAGAAACTGTCAGCAACATGGCGCTGTTGACGCCATATTGACGCTGCCTTAACTTATATATATATATATATATATATATATATATATATATATATATGCCTCCACAATTATTAATATAATTTGAAAAACCGGAACACACCACCCCTGATGATGGCACTTCGAAGTGCCGAAAGTACTTGGGACATGAACTTTGGTGGACAAATCCGCGAATTCCACCCAAATATTAAAAAGCTGGCGAGAAAACTTGAAAAAATCACAAATAAAATTGTTAAACATGAGATGTGTCTTTTGTTTAATTCAACATGCACACACACACACACACACACACATATATATATATATTCTTTATTTCTTCCTTTTTTCTTTTCTTCTTATCATTTTCCTTTCTTTCACTATTTATTTAACTAGCTGGACCTGTGGATATACCACAGTGTGATAATTTAATCATTACAACGTAGAATATGTTTATTTAAGTTATGTTGCTAAATAATTCACTGTGTAAAAAGTATAATAATCTTCATTTAACTCTAACTCGTTTTCTTTCCTTCTTTTCATCTTTTCATTATCTTCAATTGAAACAGATTAGCGTTACCACTTCCGCGTAATCATCCCCTCTATCCTTTCCTTACTTTTTGTCTTTTTTTATTGTATTTTTTAGCATGTCCCTTTTTCCTTCCTTTTTTCTTCATAATAAAAACGTAAATTTCAATTATTTAGTTGAGGTGACGACACTCATGAGAAATGAGAATTCGGCAGATAAGCAACACCAGATAATCAGGATTTACATTTTTACATTTCATCTTGTGCGATTTGGGCAGTTTCATTTTTAACCACAGGGTGAAAATGGTCGTACAATTAAGGAACACGAGCATTAAAATATCGATTGTTAATTTACTACGAGAGTGAGTCAGAAAGTAATGCCATTTTGTTTAAGACATGTAGGGATGTGATCCACAGAGGACCAGCTTCATTTTGATGTATGATACATGTTTCTGTGTTGGTAATTATAATGTTATATGTCCTATGAAAGGGAAGCGCGTGGTGTAATGGTTAAAGTAATGGGAAATGGACTCGTCGCCCCGAGTTCAAATCCTGGTCATTGCATTTCACTTAGCGCTAATACCCTTGGGAAAGGTATAAATCCTATTCTCCCTCTAGCTATGGATAAATAGTAGGGCAGACTAGGCTATTTAACCTTGGTTAGGCAACCGGTCTAGAAGAAGGAAAACTCTGAATTCCAACCTGTTGAACTCCGCTTAAAAAATTGACCTTGTGCCACATCCTGCTCGTGCGGAGGGGTTTGTAAATATATATATATATATATATATATATATATATATATATTATATATATATGTCCTATGAAAGATGGCATTACTTTTTGACTACCATCGTATTTTGAAATTCTGAATGGATTTCTTTCCGTCATTTGCTGAATTCTTTCTTTACTGACTTTTCTTGACTGTTATTACTTAAATTCAAGACTTTTTTCTTTAAAAAAAAATTCGTTTCATTCTTCCATTATTTTATTTTTTTATGCTTCCTTTATTTCATTTTCTTTATTCACCTATCCCTTTCTTTCTTTCTTCTTCGCTCCATTTCTTCTTTCCTTTCTTTCTTTCTATAACCTATATGAATTATTTAAACCATTGTATTCCTTCCTATATTCATCTGTCTCTTTCTTCCTATCTTCCCCGCTGTCTTCCTTCATTTTTTTATTTAATCTATCTGAATTATTTACAGTATAGTAAAGAATACTATTTCACTGAATTTATAGATGATAATTTTAGGCTTCATGATTTATATTATTTGGATAATTCGGACTATTGTCCTCATCTTTGTTGTAAATAAATCTTTTTTCTTTCTTCCATTCTTCCATTACTTCGCTTTTTTTCTATATTCGGCCTTTCTTTCATTTGCTACATTCACCTATCTCTTGCTTTCTTTCCTCCTCACTTCCTTCTTTCCTTTGTTCCTACCTTTCTTTCTTTAAACTAGCAACGTTTTCTTTCTTCAATACTTCCTTTTTTCGTTCATTTTTTTTTTCCTTTCTTTCATTTTCTATGTTAACCTTTCTCTTTCTTCCTTTCTTCCTCACACTCTTTCTTTTTTTCTTCCTTTCTTTCTTTCTTTAGCCTAAATAAACTATTTAAGCCATAATAACAAAATATTTATTTCTATCTTTCATTCCTCCTTTCTTTCGTTCTCTTTTTCCATTTTTTCTTTCTTTCACTGTCTTCATTCACCTGTATCGTTCTTCCTTTTTTCCTCACGTCCCTTCTTCTTTCTTTCTTTTTTTTTTAACCAATATAAATTATTTAAACCATAATAACAAAATCTTTTTATTCTTTTTTCTTTCATTTTCTTTCTTATTCTTCCACTCTTTCATTTTCTGTATTCACTTGTCTCTTTCTTTCTTTCTTTCTTTCTTCCTCACTCCTTTCCTTCTTTCATTCCTTCTTCTCTTCCTTTTTTTAATTAATATAAATTATTTAAACCATAATATAACAAAATCTTTTTTCTATCACTCATTCCTTCTTTCTTTCGTTCTCTTTATCCATTTTTCTTTCTTTAATTATCTATATTCACCTGTATCTTTCTTCATTTCTTCCTTTCTCCCCCCCCCTTCCTTTCTTTTTTTAATCTATATAAATTATTTAAGCCATTGTATCTGTGACCTAATCGGAATCGGCTGCAAGGTTTGGCAGCAAAACGGTTCAATCACCCAACCATTCATTTATGGATGATTGACAATAACATTTCTGAGAACTGGTGTCGCTTCTATGCAAAATAAAAAAAAAATCACACAGAACCCTATCAAACCTCAGGGGTCACCAGGTGTAGAGGGAACGTTCTATTGATTGGGCTCTTTGATTCTGCAAATGTACGTTCAACATCTGCTCACTAGACAAAGACAACAAACAAACAAAAAACAGGTTCACTTGCAAACAACGACCTCTGCATGTACAAGAACAAAAAAAGATTCGTAATATATACAAGACGTAAAGAGCATTTTGTATAGACGTTTAAATGCTTGTTTCTGATGTGTGTGAATTATTGTGCAGTTTTGCATGGAATCGTATGTGTTCCGCCGTATAACTATGAGGAGAGGGGGCATTAAATTCATTAAGAAGGGTGGGGGACACTGCAGTGCACTTGACAAAGAGGCAGATATCAACGTTTTAAATAAAAATGATAATGAATCAAAAACCTGTTGAATAGATCTTAATACAAACTCTCTCTCTCTCTCTCTCTCTCTCTCTCTCTCTCTCTCTCTCTCACTCTCACACACACACACACACACACGCATACACACATATATATATATAAACACACAAATACACACACACACGTACACATACACATGCACATATATGAATAGAGTTAAGTACGAAATTATTCGTACACCCGTCAATTTTGATTATTTCTGTCCATTTCTCAGAATCTAATGCTTGTATGATGTCATGGGTTTTTATAAGTTAATATACAAAAAAAAGAAGAAATTTAAAACTCAACTTTCAGAATGTTTAAATACAACAAATTTAACATGGGAATTATAGGAAACACACATACACACGCATGCGCGTACACCCGTTCACACACACACACACACGTGCGCGCGTACACACACACGCAAATATATATACATATATAATATATTAATATTTTGAAAAATAAAAACAAAAAGATGTTATTTTTGTCTAATCGATTTCGAAGCATGTTTCATGCTTCGAAATCGATAAGACAAAAATAACATCTTTTTGTTTTTATTTTTCATACGCATTGTATTGGCCTTCAAAATATTAATATACTATAACATACTTAACAATGCTTCAAGCAAATTACCAATTGCTTTTATATATATATATATATATATATATATATATATATATATATCAGAAAGGTATAGATAAATAACCTACTTAAGTTTCACCAAAAAGGATCATCAGAATAACTTGTAATGAATTAATCAAGAAATTGATTAATTAAAGACAATTGCTGAAGTGAATAATGCCTATTATTGTATTGAGCGTCGATGTTGCGATTAAATCGATAATCTATTACTCGTTACGTCATCTTCTTATTATATATATATATATATATATATATATATATATATATATATATATATATATATATATGGGTTGGAGGTTGGTTTTGAAGGCTATCACAATGCAGGTTTAAAGAAAAAATAAGGTAACAATGGTGTTGTTTGTTAACCTGTGCTCTGTTCTTAATATTTCGAGATAAAATTTTTTTTTCATTTAACCAAAAATGCCATAACAAGACGACAACTACTTCAGTTCCAGTGTTCTTCTTCTGAAGAGATTTTATCTCGAAATATCAAGAGTAAATCACAGGTTAACAAACAACACCATTGTTACCTTATTTTTTCTTTACACCTGCATTGTGATTGCCTTCAAAACCAACCTCCAAACAAATATATACACAATGTTTCAAGCAAATTATAAAACCCTTTTATATATATATATATATGGTGATTGCCGCTTCTTGACAGAATAAGGCCATTTCTACAAGTAGTTCAGTTTGAGAGCAGTTGTGAGTGCGCAGATGGCCCACGGGTCCAGCTTTTTTTTAATTTTATTTTATTTTTTTATTTTTTTTTTTTTTAATTATGTACCCTGTCACACATGTGAGACCCTCGACATACAGGCCCTGCCACACAGGTCAGAGTTCAATGTAGGAAATGTTTGCATGGTGTCCGTCATGTGTTGCTTCAGAATGGAGGGCTCTAGTCAACTTACCTCATACTTCTTACAGCTATCATCAGCCTGTCTTTCCATGAGGATGTGTATCCAGCCCACCCCCTTCTGTCAATTGGTCCTTATAGCTGAAACTGATTTCTGCAAGGGCATCGATGTCGGCCCCATATCGAAATGCTCCCCTCTCACAAACTAGTATGTAGTTTCCCAATCTCTCAAGATCGGGAGGTGTCCAGACATTCCAGGAGGCTATTGTTAGCGTTGTTTTGTGTTGTAGTGTTTTGTTTTCAGCCCAGCTAATGTGGACATCCGTCGAAGCGATGGTTTCTGTCCAGCTTGATAGCTGATCCGGCATTGTTTAGGTTATCTTTCCTAGACACTCCTCAAATGGCTGGGTGAACAGTGTTAACCAAGGGGCTGTTATTCACCCGCAACCTCGCCGAGGCATGTTGCTAACCCGTCAGGCCTACACAACTCACCGTTCCTCCATAGCTCTGAAACTTGTAGAATATTCTGCACGTGTTTTGTTTTACATGTTGTGCGCTTGTGCGACACGCACCCGCATGCTCTCCTTCCCCAAAGTCAAGTATCAGTGACAAGCCGAGGCATGATGACTGAGAGACTTTGGGGAACGCAGGTGGATAATCTGACGAGATCTACGGGTCCACCACACCGGGGAAAAAAAAAAAAAAAAAAAAAAAAAAAAAAAAAAAAAGGTCGGATGTGAGCACGCCGAGTGTCCGATTCAAGTTTCTTTCTTTCCTGTCACACATGAACCTCTTTCTAGGTTTCCAATCGCATGCGACCGTATGTGATCGAGAATATATATATATATATGTGTGTGTGTATATATATATGTTGTACCGGCCGTTCCTACAGTGGAGAATATACACCGGTTCTCACTATAAATAGTGAGACACCGAGTGAAAAGGTTGTACTGTTACCGTTTAGCGGCAAGCTAGCCGTTCTTGTACCTTATTGTAAATACACTTGTCTCATTTTACCCTACCTCGACTTGACTTCTTTTTTTACTGTTGAATTAACATCACAACAATATATATAGCACCGACCAAGTTAAGGCGTATGTCCCTTCCTACTGTTTACCGTATAAAGGGGTAGCGGTAGCAGTGGAAATAAATACTCCAGTCCTTACGAGCTTTGTAGTAAGGTTGAGACGGCTATTATGCTTTTGTGCCGGCAACAGAAACCAGGTTCGTTTCCCGATTAATTTCTAGCTTGTCTCCTGATGGTATATGATGGGCTCTCCCGTTTGTTTATAGTGGTGAAGTCTAGTCTTGGACCATCCACACTTTTTGGCATAGTCGATAGGAAAGAATTGGTGCATCAAGGGTTGCCACAAACCCAATCAACGACGGACCTCAGGAATTTTGAATTCAGAGATATCCCTCTCCTAGACTGGTCACCTACCCAAGGCTGAAGGGCTCAGTCTGGCCTACTATTTAACCCATAGCTGGAGGGATAATATATGGATTCATACCTTTCCTAAGGGTATTAGTGCTATGTGAAATGCCAACAGCTTCGTCTGGGAATTGAACTCGAATCGACGAGTCCATTTTCCACGACTCTAACCACTAGCCCACACGCCTCCATGGGATGTCGTTGTTCACTAAGATATGGGCAAACTCCGTCTCCCGAGTTAAAATCAGAGGGACGAATCCCTACAATAAGGAGCAGGGCTGTCATTTTCCTTTTTTTTTGGGGGGGGGTGACAGTAGCGATAGAATATATTATTGTGAGAAATTATATGGGTAGGTGATTTAGGACAGGATGGCGAAAATATAGAAATAGAAAAACGAAATAAATAAAAGATGTTAAAAGTTTATTTGCTTTTTTATGCTAATTCTTTGGACCACGGTGGGACTAGTTTTTATTATAAAATTACGGTTGTTCCAAGTCTTTTTAGTCAGATTCTTGCTCTGATGAGCCACTAAGCAAAACTATTGGTAGATATACCTGAATCATTTGGATTAACTTCACTGTTTGCTCTACTTAGGTATATTTGCCGCTCATCCCATTTATGAGGGCTTGACACAAGGACATTTTTATGTGGGCCCCCCCACAAGCTTCGGCTTGTGGGTAGTTAGTGGAAAAAATTGCGTCGATCTTGTCGGCATTCCCCCACAAGGGCGGGGGCTATATATATATATATATATATATATATATATATATATATATATATAGAGAGAGAGAGAGAGAGAGAGAGAGAGAGAGAGAGAGGGGCACGTGGGCTAGTGGTTAGAGTCGTGGAAAATGGAATCGTCGATTCGAGTTCAATTCCTAGACAAAGCTGTTGGCATTTCACATAGCGCTAATACCCTTGGGAAAGGTATGATCCATATATTCTCCCTCCAGCTATGGGTTAAATAGTAGGGCAGACTGGGCCCTTCAATAAACCCAGTTCTGCCCCCAAGGTGGCAGGTATTGCCTGGGGGAAAGCCCCCTGGGATCGAAGCTAGTAATTATAACTTAACCTGGACCCCCAGTCGAGACCGGGTACATCAGGTCAGTTTGCTCTACTTAGGTATCGTTCACTTTTTACATTTTAGCTTTAGACAATAATAAAACTAAAAAAACTAAAAATAAGAATACATAAAGAATGAAATATAATAAAACAAATACATAGAAAAATGTTTATTAATCTATATGTAAATATAGATAAGAGAAACGGGAAACATCGGGTAGTTCTTATTGTATATAGATAAACCTGTCAGAATTATCCTGAATATCCGTCTTGGTGAAACCTGAGTAGTTATTTTCTACAAATAAGTTAGGGTAACAGAGATATAAATGCAACGACACTTGGTAACTGTCATTTTCTGGCTAATGAGATATTCAAACCCCAGAAATCACATAGGCAGGAAATTGACTGTTACCAAGCACCTTATGTATTTATGTCTTGGCTATTCTAACTTGGATATATATGCTGTATGAATAATATAGGACACTGTTTACTTATGAATATAGTAAACTCCATTACAGACACGCACACACACACACACACACACACACATATATATATATATATTATATATATATTATATATATATAAGAGAGAGAGAGAGGAGAGAGAGAGAGGGGGGGAGAGAGAGAGAGATAGGCGCGTGGGCTAGTGGTTAGAGTCGTGGAAAATGGAATCGTCGATTCGAGTTCAATTCCTAGAGGAAGCTGTTGGCATTTCACATAGCGCTAATACCCTTGGGAAAGGTATGGATCCATATATTCTCCCTCCAGCTATGGGTTAAATAGTAGGGCAGACTGGGCCCTTCAATAAACCCAGCTCTGCCCCCAAGGTGGCAGGTATTGCCTGGGGGAAAGCCCCCTGGGATCGAAGCTAGTAATTATAACTTAACCTGGACCCCCAGTCGAGACCGGGTACATCAGGTCAGTTTGCTCTACTTAGGTATCGTTCACTTTTTACATTTTAGCTTTAGACAATAATAAAAATAAACAAACTAAAAATAAGAATACATAAAGAATGAAATATGATAAAACAAATACATAGAAAAATGTTTATTAATCTATATGTAAATATAGATAAGAGAAACGGGAAACATTGGGTAGTTCTGATTGTATATAGATAAACCTGTCAGAATTATCCTGAATATCCATCTTGGTGAAACCTGAGTAGTTATTTTCTACAAATAAGTTAGGGTAACAGAAATATAAATGCAACGACACTTGGTAACTGTCATTTTCTGGCTAATGAGATATTCAAACTCCAAAAATCACATAGGCAGGAAATTGACTGTTACCAAGCACCTTTGTATTTATGTCTTGGCTATTCTAACTTGGATATATATGCTGTATGAATAATATAGGACACTGTTTACTTATGAATATAGTAAACTCCATTACAGACACGCACACACACACACACACACACACACACACATATATATATATATATATAGAGAGAGAGAGAGAGAGGGAGAGAGAAAGAGAGAGAGAGAGAGAGGCGCGTGGGCTAGTGGTTAGAGTCGTGGAAAATGGAATCGTCGATTTGAGTTCAATTCTTAAACGAAGCTGTTGGCATTTCACATAGCGCTAATACCCTTGGGAAAGGTATGGATTCGTATATTCTCTCTCCAGCTATGGGTTAAATAGTAGAGCAGACTGGGCCCTTCAGCCTTGGGTAGGTAACCAGTCTAGGAGAGGGATAACTCTGATTTAAAAATTCCCTACAGCTATGGGTTAAATAGTAGGGCAGACTGGGCCCTTCAGCCTTGGGTAGGTAACCAGTCTAGTAGAGGGATAACTCTGAATTCAAAATTCCTGAGGTTGGTCGTTGATTGGGTTTGTGACAACCCTTAATGCACCCATTCTTTCCTATTGACTGTGCCAAAAAGTGTGGATGGTCCAACACAAGCTTTCGCCACTATAAACAAAGAACTGTGTGGATTTTCATTGTATGAACACTCATACGTCGATCGACAGGAGAGTCCATCATATATATATATATATATACATATATATATATATATATATTGATGTGAATCATACAGTTGAGAACGCTTGCAAGAAAAGCTTATAATACGCCGACTGTATCCTCTGCAAACGAGGAAATATCCCCACAAGTATTGCGTATGACATAAAAATGTATCGATCGTGCGCTTTCTGTTTTTGAGCTCTGGGGAATGTAAAAAAAAAACATTCATTGTCATCCGAACCTCTACTACTAAATACACTTTAACGTCATATCCAGAACACTAAGACCCTCAGTCATCGCCTTCTTGCACATATATGACAAAAAAGTTGGGATGTTGTCAAAAGGGCAATAGGGTCGGGACAATCATATAAGTTCTAAGGCTTGGTGGGACTAGCCGATTGGTCGAAGGTAGCTTTCCGACCAATCATCTAGCATAACTAAGGGCTAAAGTGGAGTGCCTTATCTTGTTTCGACAGAATTGTTCTGAAGTCAGACAATATCATCGCATAATATTACGGTAGACTCACGTAGAAAACATAGGTTCTCGCTAGATCATTGAAGTTAAGAAACGATGAGCCTGTTCAATAATTAGTTGGGTGACTATTTAAACAACAGCAGTTAATGTAAGAAACCGAATATCAAACTTATCACCAAAGTTAAGCAATGATAAGCTTGTTCAATAATTACTTGGGGGACTATTTAAACAACAGCAGTTAATGTAAGAAACCGAATATCAAACTTACTTGATCACCAAAGTTAAGCAATGATAAGCTTGTTCAATAATTACTTGGGGGACTATTTAAACAACAGCAGTTAATGTAAGAAACCGAATATCAAACTTACTTGATCACCAAAGTTAAGCAATGATGAGCTTGTTCAATAATTAGTTGGGGGACTATTTAATCAACAGCAGATATGATAAACCTCGTTGGGAGGTTGCCAAATGCAATAGGTCTGGGACAATCATATAAGTTCTAGGGCTTGATGTGACCAGCCGATTGGTCTAAGATATGAATGCCTGCCACAGCAAATATCTGAGAACTAAACACCGGACACTAAGGGTCAAACAGCCAAATCTGTCTAACATGTGCAACATAATTTCACTATCAGTGGCGCTGCTACGATGGCCCATGTTTGATTTTTTTAAAAATTGGAATATATCACTAAGTAGGCCTGAGCTTATTCTAGTAGTGACCAGGTTTAAATTCAGAGTTTTTCTTCTCCTATACTGATTGCCTAACCAAGGTTAAAAAGCCCCGTCTGCCATACTATTTACCTATAGCTGGAGGGAGAATAGCTAGATTCATACCTTTCCAATGATATTAGTGCAATGTGAACTGTGGCTTTGTCCAGGAACTGAACTCGGGTTGACGAGTCCGTTTCCCTATACACCACCGCGCTTCCCTAGTTATTATCATATCTCCGGCCAATCATCTAGCATAACTAAGGGCTAAAGTGGAGTGTTCCATGTAATTGACTGCTTAGCCACCAGGTTTCCATCCATGCTTGATGTGTATTCCAACTTGTTTCTAAACTCAATTTTAACATATTTTAACTCTTTTATTGAAGCCATAGATAGTATCCTATCAGGTACTACCACTCCAGGTCAAAGTGGACCTGTGAGTAATGACAAAGAAGGGGTACTCTACACACCCCAGAGTCCCTGAATAAAAAAAAGTTAATTTAGAGATGCAGTTTAAAATCATACCTAGAACACTAAAGAAACCCAGCCACCGTCTTCTAACATACATTTGGCAAAAAATGAGGGATCAATTTGGAATTGTTACTAAGTATCAGACTGATCCCCCATTATCTGACTAGGATAGATTTTATGCATTTGACAAAAAATGAGGGATCATTTTGTAATTGTTACTAAGTATCAGACTGATCCCCCATTAGTTGCCTATGATAGATTTTATACATTTGGCAAAGAATGATGGATTAATTTGTAATTATGATAAAAAGGGTTGGGAGTTTTCCATAAGGAAAATAGGGTAGGGACAATCATATAGATGCTAGGGCTTGACGTGACCAGCCGACAGATTTATTGGAGGGGTCCTCTCCAACCGACCGTCTAGACTAAGAAAGAGCCAAAGTGGAGTATTGGATGTCGTGGACGGCTCAGCCACCAGGGTTCAATCAATAAGCATCACGGGTCGCCAAGCTTGGAGGAGTTGGGTATATAAATCATGGTGGAAGCCAAGATTTTGTTAAAGCATCTATCAAGGAGAAGGACACTTTGATGTAGAACCTGCGGCATTAAGATCATCCAATCATGATAGGCTGGTCTTCATTTCGAATATATCTTCTCGAGGTTTTAGTAAATCTCAGTGCATCGCCCTTCCTCGCTATGAATAGCTCCAAGCAAGGGCATCGTTTGATATCTGGATTAAATGCAATGGCCATACTTAATTTTGTTATGTCAGTCACCATATATATATATATATATATGTATATATATGTATGTATATATACGTGTATATTATACACACACAGACACAGACACACAGATATATATATATATATATATTATATATATATATATATATATATATACATAAATGTTATATAAATATATATACATAACATGTATATATATACATATATGCATGACATGTATATATATGCATATATATTTATATATATGTGCGTGTGTGTGTGTATGTGCGTATGTGTGTATGTATCATATGTATTCTTTTACACGCATGCAATTGATGATGCCAGTGTCTTAGCGTTAGTGGGTGTGTTTGTGTGTATGAGTTTCATATCTGGATTAAATGCGATGGCCATACTTAATTTTGTTATGCCAGTCACCATATATATATTTACGTGTATATCATACAAACACACATACACACACACACACACACACATATATATATATATATATACATAACATGTACTTATAAATATATGAGTAAGAAAAGGTGGAATGAAAACATTATAAATATATATAAATAACATGTATATATATATATATATATATATATATATAACATGTATATATATATATGCATATATATTTATATATATATGTGTGTGTGTGTGTATGTGTGTGTGCGTATTATATGCGTTTTTTATACGCATGCTACTGATGATGCCAGTGTCTTAGTGTTAGTGAGTGTGTTTGTATGTATGAGTTTAAATATATATATATATATATATATATATATATATATATGTTATGTGTGCATTTGTTTTTTGTTTACACGCATGCGACTGTAATGCCGGTGTCTTAGCGTTAGTAAGTGTGTTTGTATGCATGAGTTTAATATATAATATACATATATATACATATAATATATATATATATATATATAATATATATATATATATATATAATATATATAAAAAGTTGTATATGTATTTGTTTATTATTTACATGGATGCGACTGACGATACTCGTGTCTTAGCGGCAGTCAGTGTGTATTTTAATGTGTGTGAATATATATATATATATATATATATATATATATATATATATTATATATAGACGTATATATATATATTCATTTATTATATTATATATATATATATATATATATATTATATAAGCAAATCCACACCTAGCATATATATATATATATATATATATATATATATATTATTATATATATATATGTTATGTAGCTATTTTTTTACATGCATCTGACTGAGTATGCTGACGTCTTAGCGTTAGTGTGTGTATGTGCGTGTGTCTGTGAATATGTATATTTATATATATATGTACATATAGATATCAGGTATATATACATAACACGTATATATATATATATATATATATATACATTATATATATATATATATTATGTGTGTATTTGTTTACACGCAAGCGACTGGCGATGCTGGTCAGGATGCGTAGCTCTATTAGATAACGATGTGAATGCTTCCACCAAAACTAATATTCGCTCAATTAGGTAAATTATAGTGTAAAGAACTTGTGCAACAAGCCTCGGTTCTCTTGAGTCTTTTCCGCCGAGAAGTAAACACTCTGATGACCAGTGATTGCAAAAGGCCCCCAGGAAACTTTACTTTCCGCTATTTCCCAGTTGCATTTGTGTGGCGTAGAAAATAACAAGCAAAATCAAAGCCTGTTTATTATCTCCTCATAATAGTATGTTTTTGGCTGGTCTCTTTTGAATTCCTTTCCTCCGTAGTTATGGAGGCGTTAAATGATACCCCGAATCCCAGGACAGGAGATCGAACAATCAGTTACTCAGGCCGATATATGACAATTACGAGGTTTGTCTAAAATGTAATGAAACCAAGGTTGCACCGAGTATAGGCCTGGTAGATACGAAACTGGAGTCTGGTGGAAATAATTTACAACAAACAGACAAGTATAAATTCTGGTTTATGATTTTAAAGGCATATCAACTCGGTAAGGGGGATTTTAGGTATAAAGGATAGGCAATCTTGTTCACTGTCCGTTCATATTTAGTTATCTCCTCTAAATTGTATTTTTATGCTGGTATCTTTTGAATTTATTTCCTCAATTTGATGCGGAGTATCACCTAGTAAAAGATGGTTGAATTCTGTTGAGAATTGGGGGAGATATGGGGCTTTAAATTTACCCCCAAAATGCCATTTTTCAGCCATTATAAGTCTACGTATTTTGATGAAAATGTACGCTATCGATTTTATTGTTTTTTTTCTCATGGATTCTGAAGCGTAGAATTTACTGATGGAGGAAAGTGCTCAATTTGGACTTTTAGGTGAAATTTGAGGCCTAGTACCCTGAGAGTGGGTGAAAATGGCCAATTTCGTGCAAAACTAAAGTGCCAATCTAATATGATTTTCTGATAGATTCGATGAGGAGTATCACACAGTAAAAGATGGTTGAATTCTGTTGAGAATTTGGGGAGATATGGAGGCGTTAAATAATACCCTGAATCCCAGGATATGAGTTCGAACAATTAGTTACCCAGGCCGATATATGACAATTACATGGTCTGTCTAAAATGTAAAAGATCAATGTTGCATCGGGTATTGGCCAGGTAGATACGAAACTGGGGTCTGGAGGGAATAATTTACAGTCTCGTCATCAGTTTGTGTTGTCAGCACACCTTTCCATGTCTCTCTCTCTCGATATCCAGCCCTATTTGATGATCACTCCTGACAGGTCTTCCGCACAGCCTCCAAAATCTACATAGAGCTTATTGGTGTAGATTTTCACAGGACGACTTACACTAGTGTGTCTATGTTTAACTGTCCACATGATAACGTCACATTTAAGTTCATCCTTGCTTTGGATGGCTTGCAATAAGTATAAATTCTTCTTTATGATTGATTAATTTTAACGGCATGTCAACACGGTAAGGGGAATTTTAGGTATAAAGGTTAGGTAATCGCGCTCACTGTCCGTTCATATTTACTTATCTACGCTAAATTGTGTTTTTCTTTCTTTTTTTTTCTTTCTTTTTTTGCTAGTAACTTTTGAGCTTCTTTCCTCTGAAGTTATGGAGGCATTAAATGATACCCAGAATATGAGTTCTCCCAATCAATTACCCAGGCCAATATACAAGGTGTACCATAAAAGTGCCGAGCTTGAAACTGTATTTACCAAGCGAGAAATGAACAATGAATGGAACGTTATTTTTTTTCAGAATACAAGGTGTGTCAAAAAGTACAACAAATCTGGATACTGTTTTGACACACCTTAAGCAGGTTGTCTAGTATAAATATAAATACACGATATGTATGACTTCCTAACCGTTAGGCATGACATATCTCCAGACGGGTTGATGTGCCATTAAAATCAATAAACAAACAAACATAAAATGTAATGAGACCACAGATACGAAAATGGAGTCTGGTGCAAACAATTTACAACAAACATACAGGTATAGATTCTACTTTATGACTGATTGATTTTAATGTCATGTCAATCCGTCCAGACAATTGTTTAAACTATTTTTAAACTCACTTTTTTCTGTTTAACCCTAACAGGTATTATCACACCAATTCACAGTATACATGGGAGTAATGGTGATGAAAAGGTACTCCATTATTTCCAGAGCTCCCGAATTGAAACTTCACGAATAGATGAAGTTTAACGCAATACCCAGGAACCTATAATCATTGGTTTAATGTTTTAAATGCTAACGACTAATAATATTCGTTTTATTCATAACTAGAAGTTCAGTTTCCTGATAATCAGTTTTATATTATAACAAATACATTCTATTTATTTATTCAGCAATATATAATGACACTATTATATGGGTAATTCTATGTTCAATCATCCATGCGATGTCATCCACCCCTTCAATTTTTCTAAAATTTTGTCCAGGTGCCGACTATTGTAAGGTTAGACATTCCATAAAATCTGAGCATCCAATTCCAAAAGTTGGCGGAATTATGTCGATTTTTAACTTTCCAAATTTGGGCGGTCGATCGCAAAAAATGGCGACTTTTTTAATCTATTTTTGTCTGTAAAATGAGTTCTAGAGCTTCCCTACACCTAAAAATTGGTTTATAAAAGTATTCTTGCCCAAGGAATTCAATAATTCTATCAAAAAAGTCAGAACGTAAACAGTTTTGAATTATTAATGATTTCTAATTTGCACAATTTTAACTGATGTTGTAGCTTCGGTTGTGGGCAAACACCAAACTATCTTTTTGGTACAAATATTGTTCAATATATTTGAAATAATAATAGAAAAAATGTCTTAGATTCAGTGTCACGTCAGGATATTGATCTTGCTATGAAAAATCAGAAATCCTCAATAACTTATAATTGGTTGACTTTCAGAACTTTTCAATAGCAATTTTGGATTTCTTAGATAATTTTTAAGAGTAGGGAAGATCTAGAACTCATTTTACAGACAAAAATACATTACAAAATTAGCCATTTTTTGCGATCGACCACCAAATTTGGAGAGCTAAACATCGACATAACTCCGCCAATTTTTGAAATTGGAAGCTCAAATTTTGGAGAATGTCTAACTTTAACACAGTCCACAACTGTACAAAATTTCAGAAAATTTGAAGGGTTGGGTGACAATTTTACTTTATTTCTGGATGATTTGACATGGAACTGCCCATATACAAGTTTATTTAAACATTATGCTGAAAATATGGATACCAAAGATTAGAACAAACTTAAATTTGTTACATAATTTATGAGCAGTCATAATTTATGAACGTACCTGTAGTTAGAATTTGAATTAGGACCGTTAGATTAAAAATAACTGGGGCCTATGGAAAATTACCGGTGATAGTTAATAAACTAAACTTGACCCCTTAAATGGCGCGTGATTGGACGCGTGGGAATAGTTTTCTAGTTTAGAGAGATAGGACGCAGCTTTCAAGGAGTGTAGACATGTTGTCAGCTCTGGGTTTTATCTCTCCCCGTGGTGGAATAATGGGCTAAGAAATAAAATTTGATCACGTAACAAACAAGTTGCTGTGTTTGTTAGTCAAATTATTGAACAAGCAATGTGCAGCCCAGCCTGTAAGAAGAATTAAGAAGAAAGTCATCCCCCGGCAGAAACCTAGATAGAAGTCAGCCCAGACAAGATGGCAGTCAGACAAGTTAGACGAAGAAGCAGACGCAGTAAGCAACAATCAGTAACCAAAGAAGAGTAATAAAGTTGTAGAATAATCACACTTAAGTTCCAATTACCATCGAATTGGTAAGACAAGGCAACAAGATATATATATATATATATATATATATATATATATATATATATATATATATAAGGTGTGCTAAAAAAAGTATCGAAATCTTTTGTACTTTTTGACTCACCTTGTATTCTGAAAAAAAAAATAACGTTCTCCCTCTATTATATACCCGATATGCCTCTCCTTGAATGTGCTCGATAAGGAACGAGTATATAAAAAAATATCTATCTACAACAAGCCAAATAAGACTATTATGGCAATGTCTGGAGATTCGGATGTAATTCCTCGCCAATCATCTACCCTGTCAAACATCGAACAGATCAGATAAGAATATTCACCTTTTTATATCCTCTAATCGCAAAACGTCAGACGATCAGAATAGGGTTAATAATACACACTCTGAAAATAACAAAAAAAATAAAAAAATAAAATAGAAATGAATAAATAAATAAAAATACCCGTGTTGTCTAATAAAACACATAGTCTAAAAAACAAAAATAAAAATAAATATTTTATCTTGTTTCTGCAGAATCGTTCTGAAAGTCAGACTGAATATCATCGCATAATGTAATAAACAGGTCCTGCTAGTTGTTTAATATTAACCAACTGGTTGGAAAACTGGGAGGCGAACAAGAACTGCATGTTTTCATTCGTGTTTAAATGGAAACACTGATCTGATGGATACTTAACTTAAACATTTGTTATATAGGTGTTTATCTATGGGGTATTCGAAATTTCACAGAGTTCCAGAATTGGATTTTCACCATTAGATACGGTTTAACGTCATACTCAGCAAATTAAGACCGTCAGCCAGCGCCTTCTAGCATATAAGTAAAAGTAAGTAAAGTCATTGGGCGGTCTAATGTCGGTATCAGCCAGACAGCGAGGGAGTCTATCCCTTTTCACTAGCGCTAGACCAATGAGATTGTTTTAGCATCTGAGGTAGAGCTCCACACTTACCATCAGCTCCTTTCCGCACAGATCCCTGTGCTACTCATACGCTGAGTTGGCGGGGGCCGATTGGAACTAGGAACCTTGTGTGGGAGATTGTCATGAGCAATTGGTTTGGGCCAATCATAGAGGTGCTAGGGCTTGATTGATCGGAGGGGGTTTTTCGACCGCCTGTCTAGCTAAAGTGGAGTGTTGCAAGTCATGGACTGTTCAGACCATTTTTGAACAAGTTGAACAAAATGTGATCATATAAACAGTAAAGTAAGTAGTAAGTAAAGTCGTCGGGGTGGCTTAAAGTCTGATCAGCCAGACAGCGAGGGAGTCTATCTCCTTTTTACTAGCGCTAGACCAATGAGATTGTTTTTGGCATTTGAGCTGGAGCGCCAAAAATACCATCAGCATCTCACTTTAACGCACAGAAATTCCCGTGCTACTCATACGCTGAGTTGGCGTGGGCCAGTATCGAACCCGAAACCTTGTGGTTCCTAGGCGGGTGCTCCACCGACTGAGCTAAACTGGCCCTCTCCCCCACCTCTCTCTCTCTCACACTCCTCATCTCTCTCTCTCTATATAATATATATATATATATATATATATGTATATATGTGTGTGGGGGGGTGTAAAATTTTACTTATGTATATTGTAATTTATTAATTGCTTTGTCACTGTCACATATATTGATGTCCCGTGTGCGTCGAGTGTCTTCCCGATGAGTAAGACTGCATGATCATTTTCTGGGAACCTCACCCTCCAGATCCCCTGACGTCATGACACGACGTGACTCACCTGTCCTCCGTCTGCAACAGGCGTTTTTCATTGTTTTTCTCATAGCAACCCAACCGTCATTATCATAAGGGATGCCCGGTGCGTGTGTCCGCGCACTTTCTCAATGGCCTTCTGGCTTTATTAATTTATCTACGAAAATTCCCGTTGAATTTGTTTTCTTTGTTATCTTGTCAGCGTATTTACATTAACATGTGTTTTCTCTCTTTTATTCTCCTCTCTCTCTCTCTCTCTCTCTCCTCTCTCTCTCTCTCTCTCTCTCTCTCTCTCTCTCTCTCTCTCTCTCTCTTGCTGTTGCGTATGTTGGTGTGTCCGGGTAAATTTTATGACTGCACAAAAGAAAGAACCCTTGGATACACACACATGCAACAGCAAGAGAGAGAGAGAGAGAGAGAGAGAGAGAGAGAGAGAGAGACGAGAGAAGAGAGAGAGAGAGAGAAGTAAGAGAGAAACACATGTTAATGTAAATACGCTGAAACAAGATAAACAAGAAAACAAATTCAACGGGAATTTTTCGTAGATAAATTAATAAAGCCAGAAGGCCATTGAGAAAAGTGCGCGGACACACGCCCGGTGCATCCCTTATGATAATGACGGTTGGGTTGCTATGAAAAAACAATGAAAAAACGCCTGTTGCAGACGGAGGGACAGGTGAGTCACGTCGTGTCATGACGTCAGGGGATCTGGAGGGTGAGGATTCCAGAAAATGATCATGCAGTCTTACTCATCGGGAGACACTCGACGCACAACGGGGACATCAATATAATGTGACAGTGACAAAGCAATTAATAAATTACAATATCATAAGTAAAATTTTACCCCCCACACACATATATATATATAATATAAATTATATTATATATATTAAGAGAGAGAGAGAGAGAGAGTGTGAGAGAGAGAGAGGTGGGGGAGAGGGCCAGTTTAGCTCAGTCGGTGAGCACCCGCCTAGGAACCACAAGGTTTCGGGTTCGATACTGGCCCAGCCAACTCAGCGTATGAGTAGCACGGGAATTTCTGTGCGTTAAAGTGAGATGCTGATGGATTTTTGCGCTCCCAGCTCATGCAAAAAAATCTCATTGGTCTAGCGCTAGTAAAAGGAGATATGACTCCCTCGCTGTCTGGCTGATCAGACTTTAAGCCACCCGACGACTTTCTTACTACTTACTTTACTGTTTATATGATCACATTTTGTTCAACTTGTTCAAATGGGTCTGAACATCCATGACTTGCAAACACTCCACTTTAGCTAGACAGGCGGTCGAAAAGACCCCTCCGATCAATCAAAGCCCTAGCAACCTCTATGATTGCCCAAACCAATTGCTCATGAAATTCTCCACACAAGGTTCCTAGTTCCATATCGGCCCCCGCCAACTCAGCGTATGAGTAGCACAGGGATCTGTGCGGAAAGGAGCTGATGGTAAGTGTGGAGCTCTACCTCAGATGCTAAAACAATCTCATTGGTCTAGCGCTAGTGAAAAGGGGATAGACTCCCTCGCTGTCTGGCTGATACCGACATTAGACGCCCCAATGACTTTACTTACTTTTACTTATATGCTAGAAGGCGCTGGCTGACGGTCTTTAATTTTGCTGAGTATGACGTTAAACCGATCTAAATGGTGAATCCAATTCTGGAACTCTGTGAAATTTCGAATACCCCATAGATAAACACCTATATAAACAATGTTTTAAGTTAAGTATCCATCAGATCAGTGTTTCCATTTAAACACAATGAAAACATGCAGTTCTTTGTTCGCCTCCCAGTTTTCCAACCAGTTGGTTAATATTAAACACTAGCAGGACTGTTTATTACATATGCGATGATATTCAGTCTGACTTCAGAACGATTCTGCAGAAACAAGATAATATTTATTTTTATTTTTGTTTTTTAGACTATGTGTTTTATTAGAAACACGGGGTATTTTTTTTATTTATTCATTTCTATTTTTTATTTTTTTATTTTTTTGTTTTTTTCAGAGTGTGTATTATTAACCCTATTCTGATCGTCTGACGTTTTGCGATTAGAGGATATAAAAAGGTGATATTTCTTATCTGATCTGTTCGATGTTTGACAGGGTAGATGATTGGCGAGGAAATTACATCCGAATCTCCAGACATTGCCAATAATAGTCTTATTTGGCTTGTTGTAGATAGATATTTTTTATATACTCGTTCCTTATCGAGCACTTCAAGGAGAGGCATATCGGGTATATAATAGAGGGAGAACGTTATTTTTTTTTCAGAATACAAGGTGGTCAAAAAGTACAAAAGATTTCGATACTTTTTTAGCACACCTTATATATATATATATATATAATATATATATATATATATATTATATATATCTTGTTGCCTTGTCCTTACCAATTCGATGGTAATTGGAACTTAAGTGTGATTATTCTACAACTTTATTACTCTTCTTGGTTACTGATTGTTGCTTACTGCGTCTGCTTCTTCGTCTAACTTGTCTGACTGCCATCTTTGTCTGGGCTGACTTCTATCTAGGTTTCTGCCGGGGATGACTTTCTTCTTAATTCTTCTTACAGGCTGGGCTGCACATTGCTTGTTCAAATTAATTTGACTAACAACACAGCAACTTGTTTGTTACGTGATCAAATTTTTTTCTTAGCCCATTATTCCACCGACGGGAGAATAAACCCAGAGCTGACAACATGTCTACATCCTTGAAAGCTGCGTCCTATCTCTCTAAACTAGAAAACTATTCCCACGCGTCCAATCACGCGCCATTTAAGGGTCAAGTTTAGGTTTAACTATCACCGGTAATTTTTCCATAGGCCCCAGTTATTTTTAATCTAACGGTCCTAATTCAAATTCTAACTACAGGTACGTTCTAAATTATGACTGTATAAATTATGTAACAATTTAAGTTTGTTTCTAATCTTTGGTATCCATATTTTCAGCATAATGTTTAAATAAACTTGTATATGGGCAGTTCCATGTCAAATCATCCAGAATAAAGTAAAATTGTCACCCAACCTTCAATTTTCTGAAATTTTGTAACAGTTGTGGACTGTGTTAAAGTTAGACATTCTCCCAAAATTTGAGCTTCCATTTCAAATTGGCGGAGTTATGTCGATGTTTAGCTCTTCAAATTTGGTGGTCGATCGCAAAAAATGGCTAATTTGTAATGTATTTTTGTCTGTAAAATGAGTTCTAGATCTTCCTACTCTTAAAAATTATCTAAGAAATCCAAAATTGCTATTGAAAAGTTCTGAAAGTCAACCAATTATAAGTTATTGAGGTTTCTGATTTTTTTCATGCAAGATCAATATCCTGACGTGACACTGAATTAAACATTTTTCTATTATTATTTCAAATATATTGAACAATATTTGTCCAAAAGATAGTTTGGTGTTTGCCCACAACCGAAGCTACAACATCAGTTAAAAATTGTGCAAATTAGAATCATTAATAATTCAAAACTGTTTACGTTCTGACTTTTTGATAGAATTATTGAATTCCTTGGGCAAGAATACTTTTATAAACCAATTTTTAGGTGTGGGAAGCTCTAGACTATTTACAGACAAAAATAGATTTAAAAAAGTCGCCATTTTTTGCGATCGACCGCCCAAATTTGGAAGTTAAAAAATCGACATAATTATTCCGCCAACTTTTGGAATTGGATGCTCAGATTTTATGGAATGTCTAACCTTAACAATGTCGGCACTGGACAAAATTTTAGAAAAATTGAAGGGGTGGATGACATCGCATGGATGATTGACATAGAATTACCCATATAATAGTGTCATTATATATGCTTGAATAATAATAAATGTATTTGTTATAATATAAAACTGATTATCAGGAAACTGAACTTCTAGTATGAATAAAACGAATATTATTAGTCGTTAGCTATTAAAAAATTAAACAAATGATATAGGTTCCTGGGTATTGCGTTAAACTTCATCTATTCGTGAAGTTTCAATTCGGGAGCTCTGGAAATAATGGAGTACCTTTTCATCACCATTACTCCCATGTATACTGTGAATTGGTGTGATAAATACCTGTTAGGGTCACAGTTATGGGTTAAACAAAAAAAGTGAGTTTAAAAATATTTAAACAATTGTCTGGACGGATTGACATGACATTAAAATCAATCAGTCATAAAGTAGAATCTATACCTGTATGTTGTTGTAAATTGTTTGCACCAGACTCCATTTTCCGTATCTGTGGTCTCATTACATTTTATGTTTGGTTTTTTATTGATTAATGGCACATCACCCCGTCTGGAGATATGTCATGCCTAACGGTTAGGAAGTCATACATATCGTGTATTTATATTTATACTAGACAACCTGCTTAGGTGTGTCAAAACAGTATCAGATTTGTTGTACTTTTTGACAACACCTTGTATTCTGAAAAAAAATAAACGTTCCATTCATTGTTCATTTCTCGCTTGGTATTACAGTTTCAAGCTCGGCACCTTTTATGGTACACTTGTATATTGGCCTGGGTAATGATTGGGAGAACTCATATTCTGGGTATCATTTAATGCCTCCATAACTTCAGAGGAAAGAAGCTCAAAAGTTACTAGCAAAAAAGAGAAAAAAAAAGAAAGAAAAACACAATTTTAGCGTAGATAAGTAAATATGAACGGACAGTGAGCGCGATTACCTAACCTTTAATCCTAAAATTCCCTTACCGTGTTTGACATGCCGTTAAATTAATCAATCATAAAGAAGAAATTTTATACTTATTGGCAGCCATCCAAAGCAGGATGGAACTTAAATGTACGTTATCATGTTGGACAGTTAACATAGACACACTAGTGTAAGTCGTCCTGTGAAATCTAACCAAATAAGCTCTATGTAGATTTTGGAGGCTGTCGAAGAGACCTGTCCAGGAGTGATCATCAATAGGGCTGGATATCGAGAGAGAGAGACAATGGAAAGGTGTGCTGACACACAAACTATGACGGACTGTAAATTATTCCTCCAGATCCCAGTTTCGTATCTACCTGCCAATACCCGATGCAACATTGATCTTTTACATTTTAGAAGACCATGTAATTGTCTAATCGGCCTGGGTAACTAATTGTTCGAACTCATATCCTGGGAATTCAGGGTATTATTTAACGCCTCCTATCTCCCCAAAATTCCTCAACAAAATTCACCAACCATCTTTTTACGTGTGATACTCCTCCATCGAATTCTATAGAAAATCATATTTAGATTGGCACTTTAGTTTTGCACGAAATTTGGCCCATTTTCACCCATCCAGGGTACTAGGCCTCAAATTTCCACCTAAAAGTCCAAATTGAGCACTTTTTCCTCCATCAGTAAAATTTTCTCGGGCTTCAGAATCCCATGGAAAAAAACAATAAAATCGATAGCGTACATTTTCATCAAAATACGTAACTTATAATGGCTGGAAAAAATGGCAATTTTGGGGGTAAATTTAAGCCCCATATCCTCCCAATTCTCAAACCAGAATTCCACATTCCTTTTACTAGGTGATACTCCGCATCAAATTGAGGAAATAAAGATTCAAAAGTACCAGCATAAAAATACAATTTAGAGGAGATAACTAAATATGAACGACAGTGAACAAGATTGCCTAATCCTTTATAACCTAAAATCCCCTTAACGATTGATATGCCTTTAAATCATTACCAGAATTTTAATACTTGTCCTGTTTGTTGTAAATTATTTCCACCAGACTCCAGTTTCGTATCTCCAGGCTATACTCGGTGCAACCTTGGTTCATTACATTTTTAGACAAACCTCGTAATTGTCATATATCGGCCTGAAGTAACTGATTGTTCGGCGATCTCCTGTCCTGGGATTCGGGGTATCATTTAACCGCCCCCATAACTACTGCGGAAAGGAAAATTCAAGAGACCAGTCAAAACAAATACTATTTATGAAGGAGATAATAAACAGCTTGATTTTTACTTGTTATTTCTACGGCCACACAAATGCAACTGGGAAATAAGCGGAAAAGTAAAGTTTCCCTGGGGGCCTTTTGCAATCACTGGTCATCAGAGTGTTTACTTCTCGGCGAAAGACTCAAGAGAACCGAGGCTTGTTTGCACAGAGTCTTACGACTATAATTTACCTAATTGAGCGAATATTAGTTTTGGTGAAGCATCACATCGTTATCTAAATAGAGCTACGCATCCTGACAGGCATCGCCAAGTCCGCTTGGCGTGT
>CM042148.1:97055299-97076519 GCA_023376005.1 Doryteuthis pealeii | reverse complement strand
AGAATAATTTTAATCATTATTAACATTTTATCTAACTTTAGCAATTTATTAATTCATTCTATTTATCGCTCTCCGAAATATACATGTATTTCGACCGTTAATTCATTAGACAAGTTCCTCGGCGATTTTTTTTAAAAAATTATAAATAAGTATCTCTTAATTATTACACCAATTTCCTTGTGAAGTAACCCCCGAAACAACAAAAACTGAAACTTGATAATATTAAATATTTCTTAAAAAAAATTTTCAATCGAAAGAAAAAACATTAAACAACTCCTGAGATTTTTTTTAAAAATTTTTCACTTTACATAATGGAAATATGATTGAAAAACAATGTTCATTTGTTGCCCCGTTAAATAAACTAAAATTTACGTAGCTAAAAACAACTTACGACAAAGAGATTTTTAAAATACAAAAAACATTAATTCCATTTCACAAAATTACATTGGGGAAAATTGTTTACGATCACCCCAAATACCCTATTTTATTTTATGAAGATATTTAAAAAAAATGAACCGAAATTGGTATACCTATCCTCTATTTTCTCCCCACTCACACTTGGCTTCCTATGTTTTTAGTCGTCATGGACCGCTACTTATAGTATATAATATATATATAGTATATAGAAATGAGAAGAAGGGAGAAGAGAAGAAAAGAAGAAAAAAGAGAAGAAGCATCGTCTATGTATAGAAAAGCTCGATATATCCTATTAATCTTCGTCTACGATTGTCCTTCTAAATTGCTTGTCTATCAGAATCTATTATATATCTATCTTCAACTCTCTCGCGCAATTGTTTCAATATATTATTCTTCTAAACACAATACCCTCTCCTTAAACTCTTAGCTTTTTCTCTTTCTTTTTCTTAATTGTCTCCCATGCCCTATACTTCCTATCTTCTCATTTTTTTTCTCTTTTTTTCCATTTTCTTCACTTTTCTCATTCTTTATTTCCTTTATTGTTCTTTCAATCACTTTCCTGTCAACTCCTATCTACTTTGTTCTTTGTTTCGCTTCAATCACTGTCTTTCATTTTCCCTATTCTCCTTTATTTTTTCTTCCTTTTTCTTTCAGATCACTGTTCTTTCACTTCCCTATGTCTCTATATTTTTTCCTTTTTTCTTACTTCTTCCAGACAGTCTTTCATTTTCCTATTCTCCGTTTTTTTTTTTTCTTACCTTCTTCCACCATCACCCTTTCATTCCTATTCTTCTTTTCTGTCTTTTTTCCTTTCAATCAATGTCCTTTCACTTCCCCTTATGTTCTATACTTTCTTTCTTTTTTTCACTTCTTCCAGTCACTGTCCTTTCACTTTCCATTCGCTTACTCTATACAGAATCTTACTCTATCCTCTTTTTCTTTCTCTTGTTCTCTTGACTTTCTTCGATTATGACACCTGGGGAAGCGGCCAATGAACACCTGTATAAAACATGGGACGTGTATCACAGAACTATCAAATGCTTTAAAGTAGGAAACATCGAAAGAATTGTCCCGCGTTCTTACCACGGAACAACCGTCACCATCTTCATTCAGATCCTCATCATTCTTCGACCCACGTGTTAACTTAACGTAGCCATCTATTATTTCCCCTTTCTACACCGCGCCCTTCGGGTGTACTGGCAAAGGTGTCGATTTTTTATTGATTGAAGTACAGTGCATGGACGGAAAGCGGTGCTCTTGGAGGTCAATCTGTTTGGACTCGGAAGGAGAGGTACGCTTAAACTCTAAATTTATCTCAGAAGCTTCTTGAACAATCGATCCTGCTTACGTTTCAGTTAGTCCTGAAAGATTCTTCATAGATGCAAGCCAGATAAAGTTTAAGAGAAGTCTTGCGTCGGGAAACGTCAACCACGACAATGAACAGCTAAAACACAAATATATATTTACCAACCCCCTCTTGGACGATCAGGAGGCAAATGGTTCGTGAGTGTGTGTTTTTTGGTCTATGTACGTTTATGTATGGTATAATTGTTTATCTTATGCGAGATGTTGACATAAAACACATATGTGTTTAATATATTTACCACACTTCCGCGCCAGCAGAGATGCGACACAAGGTCAATTTCTTAAGGCGGATAAGTTTGAATTTAGAGATTTTCCTTCTGCATAATTGGTACCTAGCGATGTTAAAAAAACCCAGTTGCCCTGCTATATTACCTATAGCTGGAGGAGAATTGGATTCATACCTTTCCTAAGATTATTAGTCACGTGAAATACATAACAGCTTCGTCCGAGGAATTGAACTCATGTTGACAGTCCATTTCTACGTCTCTAACCATTACACCCCACGCCCTCCGAGAATATGTACTTGATAAAGAGTGGAGTTGTGGTCTGATGTACGATTTCATCGCTCCTAGTTTTTATGCCTTAATACATTTGTTTATCATTCTTGTTGACTATTCATTCTTTTAAAATTAATCTTAACCATTAATCCATAGAGTTACACCTCTCCGAGGTCAGAGTGAATGGAGACAATGAAGGTATTCCATCCTCTATCAAGCTTCAGAATTCTAATTCACCACAAAAATGCAGGTTAACATACATACCAGACACTAAACCCTCAGCACCCGCCTTCTTAGTATTAATATGGGAAAAAAGATGGGGAAAGTTGCCCCATACCGCAATAAGTCGCGACATTCCATGTAGTGCTAAGCTATGACATGTCAATCGATTGACGGAAGGGCCTTCATACCACCCGTTTAGCCCTAAGTAAAAGGCCAACTAGGAATAAAGTTGTTGCACTCACAAACACACAGATCAAAATAAAACCGATAGAATAGAAGAACGATACATTTTTTCAATAAATTAATTAACTATAAGTTGCTTTTCTTGTGCGTTTCTTTTCTTTTTTTTGTTTAATGGCTATACAAACACTTTCGGACTTATTGAATGTACAAGTTCGTTCCCGTTAGAAGACATTTAGTTGTATTATTCAAACCCATTATTGGGAGTAATGTTGGTATGTCTTAACAAGAAAAGGAAACCAATTTCTGATTAGCAGTAACATCTCTCACTTTACACAAGAACTTAAAAAGAATGCAAGTGCAAGTTACTCATTTGGCCGTTGTTTGAGTACAGAGATGCCGTGTACTAACCTTTTGCGTCGGCATTAATTCACCAAAGAGCAGAAGCACTTAATTTTCTAAAATATACAGCCTGAGTGGCGTATTCATTAATACTTTCATTGCCTAGTAGTTTAATAATTGTATACCACCTTAAAGGGTAAATATGTCTTTGTTTTACACACCTTCCTCATTCTATAGATCTGGTTTGCTAATAAAAACCAATGAATTGCAAGACAATAATATATAAATGCCAATAAAAACTTCAGAATTAGATTTTTAACCATCAAATACAGTTTATGTCATACCTAGATTTACCCTTATTGGTCAGGGCATAACCCTTTGCAGTGACTTCTCACAAACCATGCGTAGCACTAGTCGCTTGTTGTACACTACTATACACCTTAGTGGACTGATCAGGCCAACGTTTGCTTCCTTGTGTTGTTGGTTTTGTGGTTTTCACGCATACAATCTATTGGGTTATTTTATGCCGAAGATGTTTTTCTTTATTCATTCTTGATGATACTAATTTTTTCTAAATCATATGTAAACCCTTTTTCAAATCGATTTGTCTCTTTTTTAAGCCATTGATAAATAAAGTGTCGGCTATCGTTCTTTTTTATGGTACTGCTAGAATTTTATCCAGCTAATTCAACATTTAAGCGTAAAAGTGTGATTAATCGTGACACGTTTTAAATAATGATTGAATGTTTCTTTGAGTGAACATCATACATACATATATACATATACATATTGTGTATACATACCAAACAACTAACGGCAGAAATAAATACATAGAATATTTGTATGAAGGATATGTTATTGAAATTATAAAACGAGGATCAAAGCGTAGATTAAATATATATATAGTAATATAATATATATAAATATACATATACATATCAATATATAAAACTACTATAACTATACTACGATTTAATATAATACCAGTATAATATATACATATATATATATTTATATAAAAAAATATATGAATTTAGAGGTATATATATATAAATATAAAATATATATCATATATTATATATATATATGAGTAAAAAGATAAAGTGATGAAAAAATCATTGCTAAGCTGTGGATATGACTAGCAGAAACATATATTTGCTATCAAATTCAATCCTCCTGACGCGAAAAAAACAACCCTTTCCACTATATATATAATATTTTATAAATAATATCCTATATACTATATATATATATAGAGAGAGAGAAGAGAGAGAGAGAGAGACGGAAGAGCAGACGACCAAGCGACAAAGACAGAACAAAACAACAGAGCAAGAATAATCTATAAGAGATAACATACTGGCCAGTCTGAAGAGTTGAGGCAAAGAGAAGCTGAATAATAAATGGAGAGATAGATTCTTATTTACAAGACACAATGAGCTAAATATACATAGAGATATATATATATATATATATAATAAATATATACTATCACTATATACATACAAGTTTGGGGGCCTTATAGTAATGGCTATCCCCTCGTTGGTTATTCCAAGCAAAGTCCACCAGCTGATGCAGATCATGTATAATTAAGAGACAGCTGATGCAGCGGAATCATTAACCTTTCTATGATTCGTCGAAGAACGATAACTAAGCGATCGCTTTACACGTGTTGGCACAATACTTTAGACATCGCAAAGGACCTCCTGTTAGATATATAAATGGACATAGATGGATAAAGTGAATAGATATCTATATATAGAGTGAAAGAAGATTTCAACATAACAAATGACCTTACTTTGTCAACGAATAGAGTCGATATCAACCCTCGATATGGCCGAGAAGATATATTTAATATAGGTCATCTGACTAGAAAAAGACACATACTACAAAGTAGCTGTACAATTACAAAAACCCATTTATAGAATAGAAAAACTTTTTAAGAAACTATGATAGATTAGGCTGAGATTAACTCAATACGGCTGAGGGGGAAATCAAACAGGAAAAGGTAAAATTCCATATAGATTTAAAGAAAGAAAACTGAAGAAGAAGAAGAATGAAAGAAGGAAGAAAGAAGAAAAGAAACAAAATATGGTGATGGAGAAAAAGGAAAATAGCAAAAAAAGTAGTTAAAAATGAAGAGTAATGAAAGAAGGAAAGAAAGGGAATGAGCAAATGGGAGGAATCATAAAGATCACTGTCGCGAAACCGACCATTGTACACCCCCACCTGATGAATTAAACCAACAGCCATGCATCACTGTGAGCCGCTTCCCTAACCAACAAGTATAAATAATACCTATATAATAAATATAAGGATATTTACTATAATAGTTTAGCAACATAATCACATCAAGACCTACTTCTTGAATACCTAATACAACCAACATCAAAATATACTAATTATATAGATATATATAATATATAAGATATATATATATCTTATTTATAATGGAGATTGTGTGTTTTTCTGTCTGTAACCGAAACTATTTTACTATCGAGTCCACAATTAACATAGTTATACATCACTCTTTATATTTTATTTATATTTAAACCTCAATTATTAATAAAATGCTTCACCCTTTTATAGTGTTGTCCCATTTCTACATACAATAACCGCTATTATCATACATACAAAAATGCGCGTTTACCAGCTGGAAACGGGAAGGCTAGTATATAAAAAAATTAGAGGGATAAATCTGGATAAATATAGTCTTTACTACACTCTGATTTAATATATAGTATATATAGTAGTATATATATAATATAACACGATTGTACAATTACCAGGCTCCATACGGACTAAAAGTATTAGGAACACCAAGAGCGAGTGAACAAGGAGGAAAACTAATGAGGGGCTTAACGTAGGTAAGTTTATAATTAAAAAACTCTAAACTCATCTGTTACCAATGACCGGATTTGAGAAAATTGAAAAAGGGTTGCCTAAAGTCATATGGTCCTCACTAGAGCATAACTGAAAATCCACAAACCCAGCTTAGTTTTTAATTGTCTTAATTATGCCATTTAAGCAAGCAAATCAATCATCCTGACCGCGTTATTATAAACATAAAGCGTATAAAGGGCTCGACATTTTCTGCAGCTATATGACATGTCCAACGACCACTGACATATATATATATATATAAGAATATATAAGAATAATGGATGATCGGTGGACGCAGTGCAGAACATAGTAACCCAATGGGTTTTTTTGATAAACCTGTGATTTATTCTTGATATCGGAGATCAAAATCTCTTTTTCGAAGAAACTGAACTGAGTAGGGGGTTAAATGATAATTCAAATTCAGGATACGGACAACGGGTTGTCTTTACACCTGGCACCAGTGATTAGCCTTCAAAAATCAACGCCAAACCAATGTAGACACAATGCCTCAAGCAAATTATTAAAACCCTTTTAATTATACTATATTAATATATATATATACTATATATAGTATATATATATATATAATAATACGCCGGAGAACCACACATCTTCATAAACACGTAAAGATGCACAAACACTTACACATTCTAAAGATCACACCCGCAAAAAAGGATATTTGACGTCATATTTCAAAAAACCGTCATTTTTCAAACGTCTTTTCTTTCATCCAGACTTTCAAATTTTAAACACGACGAATAAACACATGACTATAGTCGCCTTCTCCTTTATGTCTGAATAAAAAAAATTTGTTATCACTTTCCACATACCAACAAAGGCCCCTGGAAAGATACCTAATCTAATAGACAACACCCTGCAGCGTCGGCCAATAACTCACTATTTAAACTAATTTTTACAACCTGTGTTTTTTTCAATTTTTTATTATACTACATACCGGTTCCATTCACTTCCTTTTATTCACACAGCACACACCCAACCACACATACCCATATATATATATATAACTATAACTATAGCATAATATATATACTAATCAGTATATATATATAACCTTTGGTGCGGATGACCATTCTGACAAGGTGATTTCCTAAGGCGGGTCCCTAATTCACTGTGATTTTCAGGTTCCGGATGGAAAGCTCAAAGTTTAATTATTGTAAACAGAGCAAATTTATTTTGGAATAAAAAGGCCTTAAATACCAAGGGTATCGTGGTTATGAACCATTTTCCTACTCGCGAGTATGCCTCATGAGCATTTCTTCAGACAGACTGATATTATTTTTATTTAAAGTAAAATAAATTATATCCGTTTTGCGCTGAGAAGGCAAAGCTTCCCGTGAGCATTACTCTGCGAGTGGAAATGGTCCATAACCACCGATACCATGGTAGTGAAGGCCCTATCGAACTATCGAGATTAATAGTTATACAACTCTCAAAAATATATATCAGATATAAGATTATATATATATATTATAAATACTATATAACAGTTCAAATTGGCCCCCTTAACATTTCTGTTGCAGAGGATCATAAAGTATATTAAAACATAGAAGCAGTAATTAAAATAAGCTGGCGGAAACAAAAGAGAAAACAATTCAATAGCGTGGCGTTCACCCCATTTATTCCGAAAGAATTGTATATGAGTTTACCTATGGGAATTACATCGACTTAGCTAGAGTCGAGTAGTGGTTCTTGAAATCAAGTGTTGAAAACCATGATAGACCATTATTACTCTACTAATATATAATATAATATATATAAATATTGATATAGGTGATAGATATATATAATATTAACATATTATAATATTATATAATAAAGAAGCCTGAGAGGAAAATATGGACCTTAGAGAGGCAATAAAGGTAGATTTGAGAAGCCCGTGTGTAAATGAGAAGAAGAGATAAACAGACTCGATATGAGGCACTGAATGTGGATAATAAGTAGTAAGGAACGCAGACAAAAATAATAAGAAATAAAGATTCGGAAGTCGGCGGCAGGAGGAAATGCGAGTTGCTCTCCCGCCCTCTCCCTCTCGTCGTGCCGCGCCGCCACCTACATCTTTCGTTTTCGACGATCCACGAGTAAAATAGATAGCGAAGTCATTCGCTTGAGCGTGGCAAGCAAATGGGATAACGTATGATTGATGAATGTCGTTTATCAGGTCTCTTAGACTCTGTCAAGGCCGCAGTCAGTTGCTCGTAAACAACGTCAGTATGCGGAAAGCTTTTGGTCGAGTTTCAGATTAAGCGACGGGACCGCTCTTCCGTCTCTGTTTGCAGCGTGTCCCTTGGCGCTGGCCGCCCCGGCCTCTCTCTCTTCTTCCTGCCTCCTCCGTTACCACTCCCACAAACCAAAAACCAACAAACCTCAACAACAACTCTAACCTACCCGCCAACGCGTACTTCCTACACTATTTACCCAATCCACTCCCTATTCAATAAACATCCACTAATACAAACATAAGAATCACAACCCACTATACAACCAATTATAATCTTCATCGACATTTGTGGTTCTATATATTTACTCCTAGGGACAAAACCATACATAAATATTAGTATATAAAAAGATATATTAATAAATAAGATATATGACCAGTTCTGGATCAATTTGCCACCTCAGTATGTCACGAGCTTCTCTCAGACCCTGATATATTTTATTTACCAAATAAATAATCCAGTTTCTTAAGAAGCTCATGAACATACTCGCGATGGAATGTTAAACCACGATACCCTTGATTAAGGCCTTTTATTCCCAAATAAATTCTGTCTGTTTACAATAATAAACATTACTCTCATACGACCTGAAATACTACAAAAACTACAGGTAGAAATTAACCCTTAAATCACCTTTACAAAAATGTACCACCAAGTATATTATAATAACTATATATAATATAAGAAAAAGCAAAAATAAAGATCACAAAGAAAAGTGCGTGACTGTCAGAAAGTAGACAATAGACAAAAAAAAGCCATACAATACCATACATGGAAGACTTCAGTAAAAAAACACCACAATTTAAAAGCAAAAACAACTAGAAGAACCAAGAAACAGTAACAGAACTAAACACAACAAAATAATAAAAAGAAAAAAATTTCAAAACGAACAAGAAAAGAACACGTGAGAAGAACATCGAAATGCAAGAAGAAACATAGACCGCAATGTATATTATGAGAGGTACGCAGCAGCTATATGACAACACTAATAAAAGTGAAGCAATTTATTATAATTAGTTAAAATAAATAAATCATAAGAAGTGAAAAACCTTTATTTACCCATATTAAGGCAAACAAACACTCCCATTTATATAAGAATATCTATTAATATATATATATATATATAATAATATATATTTGATGTTTCCTTAGTATTATTAACAAGGTTGTTTATGGGAGCGAATCAGAAGAAGATTTTCATTCGGTCTTAGAGAGAAAGGAAGAAAAGCAAAAAAAATCTTCCTCTGTAAGTTTTCTCAATCCTTTGTAAATTGCTATCTGATGTCGAAATATGTTTATTATAGCTAAAAACAACTTTTTCTTATATTTTAAACATTATAACAATGAATTAATATATAGATAATATATATTATATTATTATAATATCATATAATATATATATTATATATTATATTACCTTACCACTTCAAACTGCTGCATATCTATATTTTGTATCTATCCATGACGTTTACGAGTGGTTCCCATGGAGGACCTTTATGGTTTTCCATAGTCCCAACGCTTATATTAAGAATCTGTATCTCGGTTACAACTGCCACTTCTTCTTTCTTCTTCTTCTTCTTTCTTCTTCTTGCTTGAAACTCAAATCCCATCTTGCCTTCCGTCTACATTCTCTTACCTCTTCTTATTTTCTCATACCTTACATCCTCTTTCTCTTTCCTTCAAATTCCTTTCTTTCTTTCTTTCATCTACTCCTTCATTTCTTATACTTCTTTCCTTTGCTACTTTTTCCTTTTCTCTCATTCACCCAATCATTTCTCTTCTTCTTCTCTTCTTCTTCTTCTTCTTCTTCTCTCTTCTTCTTCAGTCTTTTTCTTTCTTTAAATCTAAATGATTTTTTCCTTGTCCCGTTATTCCCCCCCTCTTTTCATGCCGTACTTGAGTTAATCTAGACCTATTCTATCATAGTTTTCTAAAAAAGCGTTTATTCTATTCTATAAATCGGTTCTTTGTAATTTACAACTACCTTTGTAGTATAGTTCCTTTTTTCTAGTCACGACTGACCTATACTTAAATATTTCTCGGCCAATCGGAGGGGCTAGCATAAATCCAAAACTCTATTCCGTTCCAAAAGTAAGGTCCATTTGTAAAATTGAAATCTCTTTTCAACCCTCTTAAATATCAATAAGATAATCCTATTCAACTATCTAATCCAATCTAATGTCCAATTATATTGAGAGGAAGTTCTGATACATCAAATAGTATTAGTTCATTCGACCCTTGAGGTTTATTGATACTAAGCTTATTAAACTAATATCTGCTAACATGGACTTTGATTGAAACACGAAGTATATGATATAGAACAATTTGAAATTTATATATAATATCTAGATATATATAACTAATATAAAATATAATTAATAATATCATTGTCCATTGTAAATAAGAATCTATCCATACGCATTTATTATCAGCTTTCTTTTGCCCTTCAACTCTTCAATAAACTGCCAGTTTATGTTCATCCTATCTAAATTACTTCTCTCTGCCTCACTGTTTGCTGTCTGTCTGCTGTCTTCTCTATCTCTCTCTCTCTCTCTCTCTTCTCTCTCGCTCTCTCTATATATATAATATATATATTATATATATATATATATATATATATATATATATTGAAAGGGTTTGTTTTTCGCCAGTTCAAGAGGATGTGACATCTTAATGTAAGCAAAATATATTGTTTCTGCTACTCATATCCAACAGCCTTAGAAATATTTTTTCAAACAAACTTATCTTGTTAATCATACTATATATATTATATATATATATAGATATATTATATATATAATATAGATACTCTATCTAAATCACTCCATATATATAATATATAGTATATATATATATATATATATATATATATATATATAAATCCTAGATATATATATATAAATGCTAGGTATATAATATAATATATATATATATATACTATATATATATATACTATATATAATATATAATAACTATAATATTTCATCTTGTAATCCCTCTCGCTGTTTATATATTTCAATAAACATATCCCTTCATACAAATATTCCTATGTATTTCATTCTGCCCGTTTAGTATGTTTTGTATGTATACACAAATATGTATATTATATCTATATGTATGTATGACTCCACTCAAAGAAACATTCAATATATATTTCAAACGTCGTCACAATTAATAACTTTTAACGCTAAATGTTTGCAATTACCTGATAAAATATAATAGAAAGCCCATAAAAAAGAAGCGATAAAAACACACTTTTATTTTTATCAATGGCTTAAAAAGAAAAAGAATGAATTTGAAAAAGGGTTTAAATATGAGTTTAAAAAATGAGTATCCATCAAGAATGAATAAAACCAAAAACATCTTCGGCATAAAAAAACCCAATAGATTTACATGCCGTAAAAACAACCAAACCAAGCCAACCAACCAACAGAACAAACGTTGGCCTGATCAGTCCACTAAGGCTGTACTAGTAGTGATAAAAATCAAGCACTCAGTCCCTATCATGGTGTTTGGAGAAGCACTGCCAAAGGGTTATGCCCCTGCACCAATAAGGGATCCTAGGTATGACAATCAACTTATTTGATGGTTAAAACTAATTCTGAACTTTTTTATTGAGCACTTTATCAATAATTATTGTCTTGCAATTCACTTGGTTTTATTGCAAAACCAGATCTAAAATGAGGAAGGTGGTGTAAAAACAAAACATATTTCACCTTTTAGCTGGTATTACAATTATAACCAAAAACATCAGCAATGACAAAGTACATTACATGAAAATACGCACTCAGGCATAGAATTACAGTTGTTCCTGCCTCTTTGGTGAATAAAATGCCGACCAAAAAGGTTATACACAGAGCATCTTCTGTACTCAAAACAAACGCTCAAATGAGGTAACTTCAACTTCGCATTCCTTTTCTAATTCTTGTGTAAAGTGACAGATGTTACTGCAATCAGAAAATCTGGTTTCCTTTTCTTGTTAAGACATAACCCACATTACTCCCAACTATGGGTTGAATAATACAACTAATGTCCTTCTACGGGAACGAATTTGACATTAAATAAGTCACGAAGGTTAGTATGCCATTAAACAAAAAAAGAAAAGAAAAGAAAAGAAAAGCAACCTTATAGGTATAAATTAATTTATTGAAAAAAAATGTATCTATCTTCTATTCTTCGGTTTATTTTGATCTGTGTGTATTTGTGAGTGCAGACAACTTTATTCCTAGTGGCCTTTACTTAGGCTAAACGGGTGGTATGAGAGGCCCTCTCCGATCAATCGATTTGACATGTCAAGCCTTAGCATCTACATGAATGTCGCGACCTTATTGCCGTTATGGCAACTCCCCAACTCTTTTTATCATATAAATACTAGAAGGCGGTGACTGAGGGTCTTAGTGTCCTGGGTATGATGTTAACCTGCATTTTGTGGTGAATTTAGAATTCTGAAGCTGTGATGAGGATGGAATACACCTTCATTGATATTACTCCCATGTCCACTCTGACCCGGAGAGGTAGTAACTCTATGGATTAAATAGATAAGAATTAATTTTAAAAGAATTGAATAGTCAACAAGAATGAATAAAACAAATGTATTAGGCATAAAAAACCCTAGAGATGACATGCCGTAAAATCCAACCAACCAACTAACCAACATCTTTATTCAAAGTACATATTCATCGAGGCGCGTGGTGTAATGGTTAGAGACGTAGGAAATGGACTCGTCAACATGAGTTCAATTCCTGGACGAAGCTGTTTGTATTTCACATGACGCTAATACTCTTAGGAAAGGTATGAATCCAATTCTCCCTCCAGCTATAGGTAAATAGCAGGGCAAACTGGTTCTTTAACCATAGCTAGGTAACCAATCTAGCAGAAGGAAAACTCTAAATTCAAACCTTAAGTCCGCTTAAGAAATTGACCTTGTGTCGCATTCTGCTGGCGCGGAAGTGTTGGTAAATATATATAAACACATATGTGTTTATCGTCACACATACGCATAAGATTAAACAACTATATACACATACATAAACGTACATAGACAAAAAAACACACACACTCACAAACACATTTGCCTCCTGATCGTCCAGAGGGGTTGGTAAATATATATATTTAGTGTTTTACTTTCATTGCTCTGGTTGCGTTTCCCGACGCCAGACTTCTCTATACTTTATTGTCTTGCATCTAATGAAATTCTTCAGGACTAAACTGAAACGTTAAGCGGTCAGATTGTTCAAAAGTCTTGAAGATCAAATTCAGAGTTTACACGTACTCTCCTTCCGAGTACAAACAGATTGACCTCCAAAGCACCCGCTTTCCCCGTCCCATCACCTTACTATCATCAATAAAAAATCGACAACCTTTGCCAGTACACACGAAGGGCGCGGTTAGAAAGGGAAATAATAGATGGCTACGTTAAGTTAAACGTGGTGAAGAAGATGAGGATTCTGAATGAAGATGGTGACGTTTTCCGTGGTGAAGACCGGGACAATTCTTTTCGATGTTTCTACTTTAAGATTGATGTTCTGTGATACACGCCATGTTTTAATACCAGGGTGTTCATTGGCCGCTTCCCAAGGTGTCAATCGAAGAAAGTCAAGAGAAACAAGAAAGAAAAAGAGGTAGGAGCCTGTATAGAGTAAAGAGAATAGGAAAGTGAAAGACAGTGACTGGAAGAAGTAAAAAAGAAAGAAATAAAAACCATAGGGAAGTGAAAGACAGTGATTGAAAGAAAAAAAGAAAAAAAAAGAAGATAGGAAAATGAAAGACAGTGATTGGAAGAAGTAAAAAAAAAGAAAAAAGGAAGAATAGGAAAATGAAGACAATGATTGGAAGAAGTAAAAAAAAGAAAAAAATATAGAACCATAGGGAAGTGAAAGACAGTGATTGAAAGAAAAAAGGAAAGAAAAATAAAGGAGAATAGGAAAATGAAAGACAGTGATTGAAAGAAAAAGAAAAAAGCAGAATAGGAAAGTGAAAGAAAGTGATTGAAAGAACCAAATAAAGGAAAAATAAAGAATGAGAAAGTGAAAGACAGTGATTGGAAGAAAAAAAGAGAAAGAAAAATGAAGAAGAATAGGAAAGTAAAAGGCAGTGATTGGAAGAAGAAAATAAAGAAAAAAAAAGAAGAAAAAGACTAAGAGTTTCAAAGGAGAGGATACTTGTGTTTTAGAAAGAATAATATATTGAACAATTCGGTCGAGAGAGTTTGAGATAGATATATAAATAGATCGATAGACAAGCATTTACAGAAGGAAATCCGTAGACAGATAGATTAATAGGATATAACTCGAGCTTTTCTACTACATAGCACGCAATGCTTCTTCTTCTTCTTTTTCTTCTTCTTCTTCTCTCTCTCCCCCCCTCTCTCTCTCTCTCTCTCTCTATATATATATATATATATATATATACTAGCTAAAGTACCCGGTCCATGACCGGACTAAAAAAAATAGGAACACCAAAGTGTGAGTGGGGAGAAAATAAGAGATAGGTATACCCAATTTCGGTTCATTTTTTTAATATCTCATAAAATAAAATAGGGTATTGGGGTAGACCTCGTAAAAAAAATATTTCCCCAAATATATTTTTGTGAAAATCGGACCATTAATTGATTTTTCATAGTATATTTTAAAAATCCTCTTGTCGTAAGTTGTTTTTAGCTACGTAAAATTTTAGTTGATTTAACGGGGCAAAAATGAAAACATTGTTTTTCAATCATAATTTCCATTATTTCCGTAAGCTGAAAATTTTTAAAAAAATCATCAGGAGTTTGTTTAATGTTTTTTTCTTTCGAATTGAAAATTTTTTTAAAGATAATATTAATCTTTATGCAAGTTTCATTGTGTTAAATATAGGGAGGGATAAATTTCACAAGGAAAATTGGTGGTAACTAATAAGAGATAATTATTTATCAATTTTTTAAAAAAAATCGCCGAGAATTGTCTAATGAATTAACGGTCGAAATAAATGTTATATTCGAGACGACACCAATATGAATGAATTAAAGTAAATTCTAAAGTTAAAAAAATGTTAATAAATGATTAAAATAAATCTCGAGATAAGGGCTGAACTTGAAAAACGGTCGGAAAATTAGGGTGACCAAAAAAGAAAAGAAAACCCAGAACCCAAATTATTTATTTTCCCATTAAACTAACTGTAAACCCCAACCCCAACCCTAACCTTAACCCCTAAACACCCCTAGTTAAAATTAAGTTTTATTACAAAATTTTTGGGTTCTGTTTTTTCTGGGTCACCCTGTATATTGGTAACCCAGAAAAAACAGAACCCAAATTATTTATTTATTTTCCCATTAAACTAACCCTAAATCCCAACACTAACCTAAAAACCCCTAGTTAAAATTAACAGTTTTATTACAAATTTTGTGGGTTCTGTTTTTTCTGGGTCACACTAATTTTCCGACCGTTTTCAAGTTCAGCCGAGATAAGTTCGAAAGACAATTTTTGACGGTTTTTAGTAAAAAAAAAAAAAAAAAAAGAAGAGAGAAAAAAAGTGGTGACTTAATTTTAAAAAAAATCTGCCTATTTATTTATCATTATAATTATGATAAATTAAATAACAAATTTTCTCATTCAAGTTGCGTACATTAGAATCATTTTTATTTTATGTTTAAGCTTAATTTAACATTTCAAACACTGTTTTGTTTATATACAAAATGTTAACTTAAACTTCTTCATATAATTTATACAACTACATCGTATTTTATTATAATATTTTTTTGTTTTATTACGATACAACTATATGTTTACTTAGTTACGAAATAAGTAGTTATATAATTTAACTACCTATTTTTGTAAAAGGCCTTTTTTTTCTAAAACTCTTTTGTATATATACGAAAAAATTAAAAACAAATTTGAGTTAAATGTTTTCGCTTGTTGTTATTTACCTCGCTTATTATTTATTTCGCTTATTATTATTTACTTCGCCTTAAAAAATAATTCAAGACAGGAATAAAAAGATTGCGATATGAATAAGATTTGATTTTTCGTTAAAATATACTTTTGCTGTCCGAAGTAAAATAATTTTTTTCTAACTCGCTATAAAAAATAATTCAATGGATAAAGACTCATACAAATTATATATTGAGAAAGATTATTTTCTCTTCTTTTCAACCATATGGATATTTTTAAGATTGGACTATAAATAGGCGATAAATTCCGAGCTGAATGGCTTAAGACTGCGAAATTTATTCACTAAAATTGAATTCACTGCAGATAAGCGTTTTAACAAAAAGTCAGGCAGGGGACAATATCTTATAATCAGCAGGAGTTGGTATACAGACAGTTTCGCAAATTGGGTAATTTTGCCTTAATTAATTAATTATATCCCTTAATCAGTAAAAATCAATAACCAAATTTGTTGTGTTTCTTAGTTAGAAGGATATTAATATGTATGCAAGATTTCGAATCAGAGTGACCTCCCGTTTTGAAAATATACGTCAACACGTACATACCAAAAACATAGTCTTATATATATATATATATATATATATATATATATATATATATATATATATATATATATATAAGATGTGTCAAAAAACTATTGAGATTTTTTGTACTTTTTGACACACCTTGTATTCTGAAAAAATTAACATTCAATTCATTGTCCATGTCTATCTTGGTGGAAACAGCTTCAATCTCTATACATTTATTAAACACACTTATATATATAATATATATATATATATATATATATATATATATATATATATGAGTGTGTGTGTGTGTGTGTGTGTGTATGAGTGTGTATGTGTGTGTGTAAATATATATGTGGATTGACTTCTTTTTTGTTCATATCTCAAGACGGTTAACAGTTGATCGATACTAGTTGTTTTCCGCTCTTTTAACTATTCATTTTTAACAGTTGTTCAGGTCAAAATTTTTATTTATTAATGACCTTCTTCAGTTCATCTCTCGACCATATTATTAAGAGTTTGTGTGATAAAAGATGATGAATATGTGGTATTTCATTTATTACACTTCCATCATTGGTTCAATCCTATAAGTTGTCAACTAGTGAATGGTCGATATATATTTTTTCTTTTTTTCACAGCCAAATCTAACAAATTTTACGTTGGATTAATTTAGCATTACTTATAATATCAAATTCGAACATGGAAATAACGAGAATAAAACGAATCATAAAATGATGGAGCTGGCTAATATATATATATATATATATATATGTATATATATATATATATATATATATATATATACTATAGTGTGTGATTGTCACTGTTTCAGTTTTTACTGGAACGGTGTGCCAAAATGCAGTAATATTGGAAGAGTGCGCAATATAAAAATAGAGCTGTTATATAATATAATAAAATAAATATATAAAGGTTTTACATATCTATTTATTTGATGACAAAGGAACAGTCACAACCATTTTGGTTTCATGCATGCGTAATTGCAAACAATCTTCAGGTGACATTGAAACCAAAATGGTTGTGACTGTTCCTTTGTCATCAAATACATAGATATGTCAAACCGTTTTATATATATATATATATATATATATATATATATATATATATATATATATATCAGCTCCTTATTTTACAGCAGAGATCCCTGTGGTTCTCATACGCTGAGTTGGCAAAGGCCGGTGTCGAACCAGGAACCTAGGCGGACTATCTAACGAAATATATATATATATATATATATATATATATATACTCCTTCTCTCTCTCTCTCTCTCTCTCTCTCTCTCTCTCTCTCTCTCTGTGTGTGTATGTGTGTGTGTGTGTTTTAACACATTTACATATGTAAACACTTATTTATTCAAAACAAAAATATCTCTAAAATACATAAAATCCTTATCATTTTCTTTAAAGATTTCAAAACACCCTCGTTTTAAACAATAAAAATCTTTCTTTTCAAATTCAATTCGACTAGCCATCCAAGAAAGAAAATGTTTTCGGCATAAAATATCTCAAGGGTTGATATTCGGTAATATGACAACATGCAATTATATTTATATATACAACAAAATAGCGGTTTACAGTGTGAACGGAAAGGCTAATTTGTATATTAATATTAAAAAATCGAATTTAATAAATATGTGCTTAGTATTATTGATTTCTAACTGTTTGGTTTTATTTTAATGAATATAAGCAAAAATCTCTTAAATGAATCTTAAATGAAATCCATTAACAAGATAAAATAACTCATTTTATTCTTTACTTCCTCTTATAACTAAATACTTAAATTAGAAAAAATAACAATGAAAGACGAGAGTGATGGAAGAGTAAGTTTCAGTTGTTCCATTTTTATTATACTCCCTCTGTTTCAAATCTTTTATTATACTCCCTCTGTTTCAAATATTTTTATCTGTATTCTTATTTAGTTTCATTAGCCTTTCTAATTTAATACAATATTTGATTACATTAAAACTTAAATACTTGCACCCGGAGGGTGCATATATTTAGTATATTGCTAGTATATATAATGGCTGTCAACTCGTGTTCGAGTTAGACCATTTCCTGTTTTTTTATCATAGTTGTGTGCCTGTAGCATTTGAACATCTATCTTTGTGTTTTCTCAGATGACTCACACACCACACACACACACAACACACACACACACACCCACACACATATATATATATATATATATATATATATATATATATATATATATTCGTGTGTTTGTATACATAAACAGTAGTCAATTTATTTATCAAACCAGTTAGTACACATATTTGTAAGAAACAGGGCTTGAACATCTGATGTAGCAGTTAAATTGATTTATTTTCTGCCCAGCGTTTCAATTTTGATCATACGAACATTTTCAAACACAATTGAAAAAGTTTTGAAACTCTAAGAAAGTTACCGATACTCTCTTTGTGTTTATCATAAAATAACATGTAACAACACGAAAAGTAATCCACCTCAGTTTAAATTAATCGTTTCAAAATAATGATAAAAAAGAAAGAAATCTAAACCGTGTCATCTCTCGCAAAATCAGACCGTACATGAAAGATTCCAAGCGAAGCGGTTGAATAATATCACTAAGGAAGTTTCAGTCAATAGGAAAAGGACATACAGATGTGAAGATCTTTTAAAACGGGTGTCCACGTCTCAACAATTCAGACAAGAATTTTATGGACGAGTTTTCACGAAAAGAAAGCCACTCCCGAATTATAAAAAAAAAGTTTGATTTCTTTTAATTATAAAGCGAATGATTTCGTAGTCAAAGGAGACAAAAAGCTTATGATTTGTCTAAATTTAACTGAAGGAGAACAATCGGTTTCTTCCAATACCTGCTGTGGTCACCCATCTAAGTACTGTGCAGATTTAGTGCTGCTTAACTTTTACCAAGGTCTTCATATATATACATTTAGTGGAGGTGCATTGTGTAATATTGAGTCATAGGAAATGGACTCGTCAACCCAAGTTCAAATCCTGGATTAGGCTGTTTGCATTTTACATAGCCCTAATACCCTTGTGAAAGGTATGAGATCAACTACTCTCCCTCCAGTTATGGGTAAATAGTAGGGCAGACTGGGTTCTTTAACCATGGCTAGGTAACTTGTCTTGGAAAACTCTGAATTTAAAAATGTTAAACTCCACTTAAGAAATTGACCTTGTGTCAACTCCAAATTGTGTGGAGGGATTGGTAAATGTATATATATATATATATATATATATATATATATATGTATATATATATATATATATATATATATATATATATATATATATTATATATATATATATATATTATATATATATATATATATTATATATATATATATATATATATATATATATATATATATATATATATATATATATATATATATATATATATATATATATATATATATATATATATATATATATATATATATATATATATATAATATATATATATATATATATAATATATATATATATATATATATATATATATATATATATATATATATATATATATATATATATATATATATATATATATATATATATATATATATATATATATATATATATATATATATATATATATATATATATATATATATATATATATATATATATATATATATATATATATATATATATAGTATATATATATATATATATATATATATATAGAGAGAGAGAGAGAGAGAGAGAGAGAGAGAGAGAGAGAGAGAGAAAACTTGTCTCATTCTGTCCCCAATGAATCTTGCATTGGAAAAATATAAAAATTTTTGGTTTTGTGTTATCTCTTATCCTGTCAAAACTGTTAAAATCTTTATTTTTTAGTTGCAAATTTGTCTTATTTATTGCTTACTCTAATGGATTTAAAAAAAAAAGGATTCGGTTCAAAGTTCTCGATTACGACAAGAAGGCTCCCAAGTTTGACAAGAAACCTGATGAGGACCGGTTGTGGATTATAACAATAAATATCATCTACCCCAATGGATTAAATAAAAAGGTTCCGTGCGAAGTTCTTGTAACACTACGAGAAGTTATCCATCTTGATTTAAATGCTACTGATCATATCAGTATAAATCTACCGTATTAAAACCCATGTAATTAGTTCTCCACAACATCTATTAATAATGGGGGTTCGCTTCCGGTTTTTGTCTGTAACAAAAGCTACGTCACTGCTTACGTCACATTACCTAAAATCATCATAACATAGAATAAATACACTCAAAATTTGAATATGCAACATTAGACAGTCCTCATTGTTTTTTAAAACAAGTTTTACTAAATACATGACTGGTATTATATATTTAAATATAGTTTGTTTTATTTTAATACATATTTAAAGTTTACATTGCAAATTGTTTTATTTTTTAATCCTTTAACGAATTTGATTATTTTACTCACTTAGGGTACAAACTCGCTGACATTTTTTACTCCCACCCCCCAGACAATATATTTAAAAATCTATTTTTACATCGCCCCGAGTGTGTTTTCTATTTTGCTAGTACATACAATATATATCAATACCTGTCCAGGGGTAAGTAAAAGTTTGGTAAGTGTGATTTTAACGTGATTTTTCAGATTTCCTTACTTTATGACTATTTTGTTTTGTTTTTCATTCTATTTTGTTGTTCTAT
>CM042148.1:97035299-97050299 GCA_023376005.1 Doryteuthis pealeii | reverse complement strand
TTTCACATCAGTGTTAGCTGATGGTCTTTCACTGGAGTCTGAGTGACAGCAAGTCTCCTCAGGTCTCCAGGACTCTTCTGAGTATTCTGGCAGATTGCAGTAGTGCAGTGTTCTGAATGGTTTCAACCCTTCCTCTGATTTCCAAACTTTCCAAACCCTTTTCCAATCCTTTTGGGACTGTTCCAAGTGCACCAACCACAATTGGTATCACTTTCACTTTCATATTCCATAACTTTTTCAATTCTCTGGCAAGGTCCATATATTTGTCCATTTTTTCATTTTCCTTCAGCTGTGATCTGCTGGCACTGCAAAATCCACCAGTTGACATATTATTATTATTATTATTATTATTATTATTATTATTATTATTATTATTATTAATAATAATAATAATAATAATAATAATAATAATAATAATAATAATAATGGCTGTCCCCCTTGTAAGATACTCTAGACCATTATTAAAATGGACAAAAGAGGAGCTTCGACAGAGGGACCAAAATAAAATTTATGACAATGCACAAGGCATTACACCCGAGAGACGACACAGACAGACTTTATGTATCAAGAAAAGAAGGAGAAAAGGTTTCGCCAGAATTGAAGTTAATGGGTTCTATTAGTCGCAAATTATTTATAAAATTCTTTACTAAGGAGAACTGCTGTGTGATTTGATAACAAATCTGATACTAAAATATAGGTGATACAATATTTGATACTATACTTGATACTAAAATTTTGAATAATTCTTAAATTGTGACGTGTCATAAGTAGGTTGAACCTTTAGATTTTTATGGATGTTGAATAGTGAGGAGATTATTTAAGTGCTGTTTTATATAATTTGGGGGTCTTTTTAAGCGGGGAGATGACAGAATGATGTGGAGTGGGTTCAATTGTGTTCACATTGAACATTTAAACAACTAGAGATGGTATATGTTAAGGATACCCAAAAATCGACTGCTTTTCATTTTAAAAACGAATTAAAATTAATTAAATCGGTTATTTAGGATCAAATTTTTGTCTAAGTCGACAAGTAGTAACATAATGAGCATCAGTAAAAAAAGCAAAATAATATGACACAGGTACTTTATTTTTAATACATTTAAAGTTAATTTTTTGATCAATTATAAATGCTGTTTAAAAATAAAATAACCGATGCATTGTAAGAATAATTAATTGATAAATCAACACTGAAAATTCCATTAAAATCGGATAATTCCCTGATTTTAGGTAATTTTTTTTCAAACAGGGGTTGGGGTAAATTTGTATTCTAAAAACACGGTATTTCTCGACAAATTGGGGATACTTAGTGTATGTTGTACCGTTTGAATGATGTTTTATAAGAGCTGCGTATTTTCCTATTTAACGTAAACCGATTCTTTGAGGAGGGTCAACAAGGAAGGAAAAGAAAGAAATGTAATAAATATATTTTCTTTGCGATAATATTTTCTTCCCACCTTTTAAGTCTTTTCATCTTTTCCTTAATTCTATGTTTCCGTTTTTACTTCTCGTTCATTTTGCAATGTTTATACCGCCCGAACCCCCGATTATTTCTTTCTATCTCATTTCTCTCTCAGCCGTCTGTTCTCTTTTGTACCCATTGATATTATTAGAGGCGGAAGTAATTTGTCGCTATTTTGTTTTTATCACTAAAAAGTAATATCCCCCTTGTCTCTATTTTTGTCTTGTTTTTGACTCTTTTTTTAAGTCATCTCATCATACTGAACCTAAAAATCTTTTCCCGCGGTTTTTTTTCTATTTGTTCTCAGTTCTTAAATAATATTATTACCTTGACCAATCAGATTATTTTGCCCTTGCTGTTCTTTATAATACTTTGACTGTTGTTATATAACCATTGGGTGTAAATTAAGTATAGCCAAATTTCGAATCGGCTGGAACAGAAGAATATATGGCGTAGCAAGAGGTTTAATGTTTTAAGGTTTAAAGGTGAATGTGTTTATTCTGGGTGCATGTTCCTAGGGTTTGTTTTTAACCCCATCGTATTTGGTGGTCGTGCTGAAAAGGAATTCAAGGAACAAAAAGAAAAAGAAAAATACAGAACGTGGTTTTATGATTTAGGCTTTATTCACGTGTTATAGCCATCTCGTGGCAAGAAAATGTCCCCCTGGCCAGTAGTGGTGTCTTGTCCCAGACAAGACCTAAAGCTGAATGGCCGAGAGATTCTTTTGGGGGTCGGAAGTAGGTCGTTTTATTCTCGCAGGTTTCTTCCGGTGAAGGCTCATGGGAGTTTGTTATTTTTCACTTTTTTAATTCTAATTTTATTTTAATCTCCGCAAATACACCGACTACAAGACTACAGATGGGTAAAATCATCCCCAACGGGGCAACCTGTTGGCAGTGGCTGTCGACCCTTGATGCTTAAAGACAGAGTCCTGGTGGCTGAGCAGCCCATGACATGCAACACTTTCCTTTGGCCTTTACTTGGGCTAGACGGGCGGTTGGATGTTTATTTTTTTTTTTTGTTAGTTGATTATTTTTGTTTTACGGGTAATTTAATGCAAAATCAAGTCATTTTGATATCCAATCGCTTACAGTACCTGATTTCACCTAAATGGTAACCCATCTAAGTATTGAACAGGCTTATCGCTGTTTAACGTTCTTGATCTAGCAGGAACCGGTGCTTTTATCGTGGCGTAAGCGGTGTGATCGGAAAGGCTCCCTCCGATCAATCGACTGGTCAAGTCAAGCCCTAGCACCTATATTATTGTCCTGGCCCTATTGCTCTAATGGCTAACTCCCAACCCATTTAATCCTATAACAGTCTGTGGTTGTGGGTCTTGGTGTCCTGTGTATGACGTTGAACTGCATCTAATGGTATAATTCCAATCCTTGAGCTGTTGGAAGTGTTGAGTATCCGTGCATTGCCATTACTACCAGGTCCACCGTGAACAGGAGTGGTAATACCTGTTAGGGTTCCATGAATGGGGTAAATAGATAAAAAATGAGTATTAACATGTGTTAGAAATGTGTTTTAAATAATTTTGAATACCCATCAAGAACGAATAAGACAAAATGTATTCGGCATAAAATAACCCAACAAGGGTTGACATGATTTAAAACCCAACCAGTCAACCAGCCAGCACTTTTTCTTAAAAAAAACAACTTTTATGAAGAATTTGAAATTGTAAGTTTTCATTTATCCTAAGTTTTACTCTATCTTTTTATGCAATATATTGCAATTTTTCTTATTTAAATATGTAATAAAAAATAGTCTGTTTTGAGGAGAGCTGGAAGATATTAATGGCATTTCTGTTTATTTTAAATGGGCAAAATTGATTTGATATTCGAGGAAATTGAGTTATGGGTGGAACAAATTAAATTCGTAAGTCAAAGTACAACTCTATTTTGAAACCGTATGATTTTGTGCAAATTATTAGCATTAGATCAGAATACTTGAAACCATATGGCTGTAAAAAATTATTAGTATTATATAGGAATACTTGAAACTATAATACAATGTGAAAATTATTAGTATTCAATAGAAATAATTACTTGAAATCATATAACTATTTATAAATGAGGCCATTTGCATTTCCCATTGCGCTAATGTAAAGACATTTAGTTCTTTCTGTGGTACGAGATCTACGTGTGATGTAATTGATCTAACCCTAACCCTAATTGGCTTCATTTTAATTTCTTTTAAAAATAAATGATACAATTCTTATGGCCTATGTTTTTGGTTGATGTATATCTAGATTGTCCATAAATTTATCAAATTATTTTCAAAATTGTATTATTCTATTTTTTTAAATGAACTAGCAAATATATGCACCCTCCGGATGCAAGTAGTTAATTTTAATTTAATAAAATACATTAAATAAGAAAGTTTAATAAAACTAAATAAGAATGCAGATACAAGATTTGAAACAGAGGGGGTGTAAACGAAAAAAAGAACAACTGAAACTTACTCTTCCATTACTCCCGTCTTTCATTGCTAAATTTTACTAATTTAACTATTTAATTAAATTAGGAAGTAAAGAATAAAATTACAGTGATTTCTTATTAATAGATTTCTTTTAAGATTAATCTCTGAGATTCTTCCTCTTATTCATTAAGATAAAACCAAAAAATTAGATAATACTAAGCACATATTTATTAAAATCAAATTTTTAATATCAATATGCAAATTAGCCTACCAATTCACACAGTAAACCGCTTTTTTTTTTAAATATATACATACAATTGCATGTTATTAGTATGTAGATATGGTTAACAGTATTAATAATGTAAAATAATTGTATTAAAAACAGAAGTTTAAATTAAAATAAGATCTATGAGTAGTAATATAGTTTCGGTTACAGACAGAAAAACACAAAATATCCATTATGATAAGAAGATGTATAAAATAAAATAATGTTTTATTTATGCAATGATAAGCAAATTATTTAGATCCTATACTGAAATAAAATTTGACTTTTATACATATAATTTGTCAATAAATTTAATAAATTATGTGTATTATTTTAATTTAAGAAAAAAGGTATAAAATATAATGTTTTATTCAAGCCATGATAAACAAATTATTTAGATCCCATACTAAAATAAAATTTTATTTTTGATTAATGTAGATCGCATAGTAAAGTAGCACCAAACATTTTCTATGAATTTCTTAATTAAACAATGAAATAAATCACGTTAAAAAGAGCATATCCTCAAGAGACAAAATGGCAAAAATGCACCATTCTGACAAATACAAAGTTTGATTCATAAAATTCTCACATTTTAAAGACTGTAAAACAAATAATGCGATTTTCTTAAATAGTTCTTCATCATAATGAAGCAAAAATCAAGTCTCATTCCTTTTCCCCAGTTTTGTTGTATTTTAATCTTAATATAATGAAGATATGTGTGTTTTTCTGTCGGTAACCAAAACTATATAACTACTCAAATCAATTCCCTTAGATATCAACGTCACATTCTCCATGATTTTATTTAAACTACAATTATTAATAAGATTGATTCATATTATCAAAACTGTTGACCATATCTACATGATAATTACATCAATTAAATCTATATATACAACAAAATAGCGGTTTACAGTGTGAACGGGAAGGCTAATTTGTATATTGGTATAAACATTTGATTTTAATAATGTGCTTATATATGCTTAGTATTATTGATTTCTAATTGTTTGGTTTTATTTGGTTTTATTTTGATAAATATGAGCATCAATTTTAAAAGAAAATCCATTAGGAAGATGAAAAATTATAATGTTATTCTTTACTTCCTATTTTAACTAAATAGTTAAATTAGGAAAACTTAGCAATACAAGATGGAGATGATGGAAGAGTTTCAGTTGTTCTATTTTTCGATTAATCTCCCCTGTTTCAAATCTTTGTATCTGCATTCTTTTTTAGTTTCATTAGCCTTTCTAATTTAATACATTTTTTTACATTAAAATTTAAATACTTTCACCTGGCCGATACATATCCTTGCTAGTTCATTTAATAGCGGGTAAATGGACATGAAGTTTTGGCCATACAAATATATGAACTATTTATGTAAATACAAACGTACCATACATAACATCCAAGATAGATTCCTTTAAACACTCTGACGTTGTGCGATTTAGTGAACATGTAAACAACTCCTTTTTTAAGTCTAAAAAAAAAAAAAAAAACTAAAAATTATATAGATAAACAGACTAATATCAGAATATATAACGAAACAAAAACCAGTATCCAGCATGTCTTGGAGGTAGTAAGCGGCCGCGAACTTTTAGTCAGTAGAGTATATGGTGAGATTGGAAGGAACTCTTCTAGTGTAAACATCTTCTGGAGAACCAAATGATTGATTCGAACTAGTTTTTTTTCCCGTTAGACAAATTTTCCCACAAAAAATAAACTAAAACAATAAAATAATGCTAGATTTGTATTATTTAAATTTTCTGGTCTATTGTCTCATCTTCATTCGTATATACATAACGTTTCAGCCGATGTGCCCTCCGACCTTCTTCCGGTAAATTTTGGTGAACTCGGAACCTTCTGGAAACAGGGAACCTTCTCTTCGACCTCGGGAACCTTCTTGTCCAATTCTGAAGACTTCATGTCGTAATCGGGAGCTTTCACGAAACTTCGAACCGAACTAATCCACGGGGATAGACTGTTCTCATTCCGTTAACCGGGACCGGGAACAAGTGTTAAGCATTCTATATTATTATCTCCCTTGGTCAAGATTGAACCTGCAACCTGTAGATGATTGTCACTAAGTATTGTTTTAACTCAGCCCTCATATCCGTTGCGCTACGTGTCCAACAATTTAGATAAATAATAATACTAGACTTGATACCTTTTAGTAACTATAAAACAATTTCTTACAGTTGAGTTAGGAATCTTTCTCAGAGCCACAATATGCACCAAATATTATCTACTCGAGTTACAATTTGTTCCGGTATTTACACATTTTTTTCCTGAAAAAAAGATATTAAAATCAATTACCTGGAAAACTGCAAAAGGCATCTAGTACAGTTCTTTGTTCAGGAAAAATAAAAGTAGTCTCACAAGAGGGAATCAGAATTTGTTTTTAAAACTTTTTTCTTTGTAAAGACTAGAAACAAAAATGCCCTCTAGGCGGTATAAAAATAGTTTTTTGAAAGATATTGCCTGAGAGTGGTGGGAGTTAAAAATTCAATGTGTATATCATAAGTAGGTGGAGAAAAGTAGACAAACACGGGATGTTGTACTGGATGGATGTTTATTATAGGTAGTGATGTCGACGTTATAACGTTTCGATCTATCAGACCTTCTTCCGGACTCGGAATGAGTTCTTGTATTGAAGGATTCAATTCTCTAACTGAGGAGAGTCTTATAGTCGTGATTGGGGAGGCGAGGGTCAGCTGCTGGTGACTTTTTACCCCCAAATCATAAATAAGTAAAATCATTAAGTTTATTAAAGGAGCAAATAAAAATAACAATTAGAAATGAACACCTAGTTGTGTCCCTTAAATAAAATGTTGCGGGCATCTATTAATAATTGATTAAATAATTATTTTCAATATTTTACACATAAATTTTACATAAAATAGTTGGTATTTATTCATTTGTAAAATTTTAGTTAAGATCTTGATACTGAAAAAAGGGTGAGAGTAAAAATAATTTTTTTAACATATTACAGTTAATTGTATGTATTGACGATTTTTGGTTATGCAGTGGCGTAGTTTCGGTTACAGAAAAATAGAGACTTAATACCCATTATTAATAGATGACATAGTCGAACAAAACTATATATTCACGGAAAACAAAATTGCAGTACTCTGAAGAAATATGTAAATTTTGATCGGTGCATTTTATGTGCATGATGTCTGAATACCCCTTAAATCATAGTGCTATATACCCATACTCTAGTGGGTATATATATATTATGGAGAGGCGTAACGTAATGGTAGTGGGGAAGCCTTGAGTGTAGCCTGGTATGTAAACTAGCGCAGAAAAGTTTTTAGCAAAATATGTATTAGATGAGAATGGAAAAGTTTAAGGATAAATCATCATTGCCACATAGCTTTGTTTCCATTGGACGAGCCATGAGACGTGGCAAAGTGGGAGAGAGGGGAGTGAAAGGTCATAATGCTAAGTGAGTTTACAATTATGAATTGAAAGGGCCAGACCTGCTCTTGGCTGTTGTGACTTGGGGAAATTTTTTAAAAACTCATGAGAAACGTAAAGTTAAATACATGTTAAATTTCAGCAATTCTTGCTTTTTATGCAGAGATTATTAAGATTTGATTAATATTTGAAGACATTTAAAATTAAAATGTAAGTTAAGTTTTTAGATGCCATCCTTGGCCAGTTGAAAAGGGTTTAAAGTAAGTAAGTCCTGATTTATGGAATCCTTTGATAAGTGAATAAGTCATATCCTGCGTAGTGTTAAAGGTCCAGTGATTCAATCCTATGTCCGGCTGCCACGAAAGTCAAAGTAGTTATGGTCAGTATGCTCCGTTTAAGTATTGCATTAACAGCAAAGTACTGCTAGTGATTGGCCAAGAATTTGATCACATGGTTCTCGCCGAGTCTATAAGTAGAAGCGGGTATCTAGCACACACCTTATAAGTCAAAATTCATTAGGTGTAATGGTTAGCAAGCTAGATTAGCAGACTATTGTAAGTGAGTTCGATTCTCACTTGGCGCCCCACACTTCTGGCCATGTGCCACATCTAAGCAAAGCTTAGTAAATAACTATAAGTCAAAATTCATTTGGTGTAATGGTTAGCAAGCTAGATTAGCAGACCATTGTTAGTGAGTTCGATTATCACTGGGCGCCCCACACTCCTGGCCGTGTGCCACATCTAAGTCAAAATTCTCAACACATAGAAATAACATTGAAATTCTAACACAAAAGTTTTTGTAACTCTCAAAAGTAAACAGATCAATACACCAGATATTTTGTTGCCCTCACCACTTAAGCCAGTTAACACTGGGTAGCCACTTCTAGTACATATATAAAGAGCAGTTGGTGTGTGTGTGTGTGTATGTGTGCTTGTGTGCATGTCTGGACGAAACTATGAAAATAAAACCATTAATGACAAAGTAAATATATACACACATTAAACATCTCTGATTCTTGCTTTTTCTGCAAATATTATGATTTGATTTATTGTCTTCCCTTTGTCTGGAAGAGTTATCTTCCCTCTGGGTTACCGTTTGTGACCACCAGCGGTTTTTGGTACTTAAGCGCCTGTTTCGAACTCTCTCGCGCTCTTTCTCCTCCGGGACTTCACGCACATAGACTCTCCATAACTATCCCCATCTTTTGTATGTACATTTAGATAACCACTGTATACGTTTTTATTGTATCTTATCACTTTTGTATGTACGTGTATATCTACTATGTAACTTTTCTCACGTATCTTGTATACGCATATTTCATGTCTTAAATGCTTCTCCATGTGCTTGTGTGTATGTAAAACTCTTGGTCGGAGTTGCTTTGTTCAACCAACTGATATTATAACTTTGAACCCAACAGATTTATATTCGAAGATATTTAAAAATTAAAATATACATAGGAATAGCATTAAAATTCTACTAAAAAAATTCCAGCATTTTCAAATTAAAATAAACAAATAAAATCACCAGGGTAATTTTTGGCCTACCCACTCTACCCAGTCGATGCTGGCTAGTCACTTTTAGTGTTTACTAGGGCTTTTTTTTTTTTAAAACAAAACAGTCATGTCTGCTGTGGCTTTAGAATACACCGACTAATACACCCCCTAATGGGGCTACCAGTTGGTCATGTGTGGCTACCCATGATCCTTAAGGACGGAATCCTTGTGAATGTGCAGTCCATGACATGTAACACTCCATTTAGGCCTTACTTAGGCTAGACGGGTAGTCAGAGAGACCCCCTCCGATTAATCGGCTGGTCATGTCAGCACCTAGCACCTATATGATTGGCCCAACCCTATTGCCCTTATGACATGTCCCAACCCTTTTAATCATATGTGCTAGAAGGTGGTGGCTGAGGGTCTTCAGTCCTGGGAATAACGTTACACTCTATCTGATGGTGAGATTCCAGTTCTGGAGGTTTGAGGAATGTGGAGCACCCCTTCATTACCATTGCTCCCTGGTCCACTCTGACCCAGAGTGATAGTACCTGTTAGGGTCCCATCTATAGGTTAAATAGAAAAGCATGAGTTTATAAAAAATAATTGAGTATCCATTAAGAATGGCTTTATTACAAAACGTTTTCGGCATTAGATGACCCACCGACGTTGATATGCCGTACCCCCCCCCCCCCCGAAAAAAACTAAGACAAAACCCACTAGTTTGAAACCCTCAGGCTGGGTCGAACTGATTCTGTAGCATTTGTTTTGCTAGGCGAGCTTGCTAACTGCTACGAAGCGACCTGGTGCGCTCACTAAGTGAAGACTAGAAAATATCAAAACAAATAATCCTTTTTTTATTGTCCTTTTTCCTTTTTTTTATTATTACTATTGTATTTTTACAGATGATACTTCCTCCTCTGAATCTTCTCACTTTGTTCTTATTAATGTAATTCTGTTTAAGAACAGACATTCGTGAATATTTTATAGACCCGATTAAATGTATATCGCTCTTTGCCGCTTCCTTGTCTTCCGCTTTCCTCTTGATTCGATATTTGCTTTGTTGCGTTGAAAAACAAGCGACTGAATCACTTCCAGCCATCGAAAATCACAAAAATAAATAAATGAATAAATAAATAACAGCGATTCGATATTTCCTGAACCTACTACAGAGCAAAAAAATACTTTTGTTCACATCGAGTAGTGTTTCTCAGCCGGGGTCCCCCGGAACCCTAAGGTTGCGAGAAATATATCTAAGGATCCCGCGAGAACAAGTGAAAAAATCTAATGTACTTTTAAGTTTTTATTTAATTTAATATATGTAATATTACTAAACACGCACAATATATTCTAGATTATAGTAACTAGCAAAATAAAAAAAACGTCCTCTGGGCGACGTAAAATATATATTGCCTGATGGGATGGGAGTTGAAAATTTAATATCAGAGAGTTTGTATCATAAGTAAAGTAAAATCATCAAATTTATTAAAGGAGTAAAAAATAAAAAATTTGAAATGGAAACTTAGTTCTGATAACTTTAAATATATATTAAAATAAAAAATAAAACTATATATAGATAGATAATACCAGGTATGTATTTATTAAAACTTGTTTAAAAACTGTCTAACATTGCATGCTCAAATTTTGAGTGTATTCTATTTATGACGATTTTAGGCAGTGTGACGTAAGCAGTGACGTAGTTTTTGTTACAGACAAAAACCGGAAGCGAATCTCCATTATTAATAGATATTGTAATATAGACATCATCCTATCTAACCTATTATGTTATTAAAAATATAACGCTTTATAATTTTTTTGTGTGTGAATGAAAACTCCTTGATGAGGTAGTATAAACGAACAGTATGCATTTTAATTTAGGATTTCCGGAAAGTATGATAAAGAAGTATGATTTTTTCTTGAAGCAGTTATTCAAAATATATATTCTCTGATATTTACCACGTAAACTACGATGGAAATCAAATGATAAAGATATGGTATATAATTGTGTTTTGTGCAGGGATTTCTTGAGACATGTAATTTTTTTAAAGGGTTATGGAAGGGTAAAAAGGTTGAGAAACGCTGAAATAGAGGGTCAAAAGACGCTCTACTGATTAAGCCTCGTTCAGCATTATGGCTACGGAATCCATTTACTACGACAATTACCATTACACATCACGCTTTTAATTTCATATGAAAACAAGAATTTTGTGCATAACATTATAAGAAAATCATTTAAAAAAGAAATGAAATGAATTTCTTGAATACCTACTCATGTACCTTTTGCTCGGCAACAGGATTTTCCAAGTTGTGCACGAAACGCCATTGCTATTATACAGATCTATATTAGTATTATTTGGATTATTCGGACTATTGTCCTCATCCTCATTTTTATCTGTAATATTTGGATTATTCGGACTATTGTCCACATCTTTATTGTTATCTATACAACGTTTCGGCCGATATCCCTACCGACATTCTTCATCACCGTTACTCCGATATCCACTCAGACCTGGCATTTTGAACAATTTGGTGTTGCAGGAGGATAACGAACGGAAGATGTATATGTTTACCAACCCCTCCGTACGAGCAGAAGCAGGATGTGACAGAAGGTCAATTTCTTAAGCGGGGTTCAACAGGTTTAAATTCAGTGTTTTCCTTCTCCTAGACTGGTTGCCTAACCAAGATTAAAAGACCATTCTGCCCTACTATTTATCCATAGCTGGAGGGAAGTAGGATTCATACCTTTCTCAAGGATATTTTAAGTGAAATGCGATTACCACGTTCAGGATTTGAACTCGGGGCGACGTGTCCATTATCCCATGACTTTAACCATTACACCACGCGCGGATTATTTAGGAATAACCGTATTAATATATAGGAATAACCGTGTAATTGCTTACAAAAAGAATAAAGATTGACGTTGGCATTGAATAACGCAGAATTGACACGGTCTAAAAATCAAACGACTATTATAACACAAGAAGTACCTATAGAGAAAAAATTGTATACAGTCATTCTTTTTTTCTTTCTTTTTCTCTTTTTTTTCTTTCTTTCTTTCTTTGAGAACCCTGGCCAGATAAGAAAGACATTTTTATACGTCAACTCGAAAACAAAAGATGCGTTTTGTTATCTTTCTCTTTCTACAAATGCGGTATGTCTATTGTTCAATCACAAGGACAAATAAAATGAAATCCCTGATTTAGACAAAGAATGCAAAGAATGAAAAGAAAGAAAGAAAAACAAAAAAAAAAGGGCGCGAAGAAAGAATAAAATACAATATGAACGCTTATCGAAGAAATATTGCGTTCGAACAGAAAGTGTTTCGGAGGAAAAAATGGCACAGAAGCATTTGAATAATATATATATTGACCAGACAAAATGGAGGGAAAGAGAGAGAAGAGGGACACACAAGGGAGATAATTCGGTAAACGATAGCAATATAGTATTGTTTTAATAAGTGATATGTTTTCAGTCGAAGAAAGACTGAATATTCTTAAGGTTAACTGAGGACAGCACGGAACTGAACTAGTGAGGCGGATAAGAGTGTGCTGCTCCAATTCTTTTTAGAGGAGGTCCCGCTGGGAAAATCGGCATGCAATTCGGTAATAAAAACAAGGGTGGTACTACATAGGGACTGGAATAAAAGATAAGCGCGGGAAATAAAGAAACACGCGCCAAAAATTAAAAAAATAAAATAAAAATAAAAACAAAACAAAGCAAGATAAAGACACTGGGGGAAAACTGGCACTTAAAACAAGTATTGGGTGTTCCGGATGAATCTCTTACTATAATGGAGATTGTGTGTGTGTCTGTCTGTAACCGAAACTATATTACTATGCAAGTCACAATCCTCTAATTTATTTACGTCATATTCATTTAAACCTCAATTATTAATGAAATTGTTTTACTGTTGGCCTTATATACATACGACTAACACGCAATTATATTTATATATACAACAAAATAGCGGTTTACAGTGTGAACGGGAAGACTAATTTGCATATTCATATTAAAAATTGATTTTAATAAATATGTGATCAGTATTATGATTTTTTATTGATTGGTTTAATCTTAATGAATATGAGCACAAATCTCGGAAATAAATCTTAAAAGAAATCCATTAGCAAGAAGAAATACATTTAATTTAATTTTTTACTTCCTATTTTAACTAAATAGTTAAATTAAGAAAATTTAGCAATGAAAGACGGGAGTGATGGAAGAGTAAGTTTCAGTTATTCTACTTTTCGATTATATCCCCCTCTGTTTCAAATCTTTTTATCTGCATTATTATCCAGTTTCATTAGCCTTTCTAATTTAATATATATCTTTATTCCATTAAAATTTAAATACTTACACCCGGAGGGTGCATATATTTGCTAGTAAGTGGAATAACGTGATCTGTCCCTGTGTCTAAGCGGAACATGGTGATCTGCCCTTTGACAGATACACTATAAAGATACAGACAGAAGTAGCCATTTGACGTCTGAAAGAAACGGTGACCACTTTTTTCGTACTTGATTCTGGGTATGACGCTAAATTGCAATCTAATGTTGAAGCTTCACTTTTCGAGCTCTGGGGAGTGTGGAGTACTCCTTCATAGCCATTACACCCAGGTATTCTCTGACTCGGAATGGTTGTATCTGTTTGGTTAGATAGGAAAAATAAGTAAAAATGAGTTTAAAAATTTAGTTTTAACAAGATTTTAAATCAAGAATGAATTAAACAAAACGTCTTCGGCATGAAATAACCCAACAAGAGTTGACATGCCGTAAAATTCAATCAACCAACCATTTATGCACATAAGACACTCCTTTCTTAAAGGTTATCGTTGTAAGCTATGGACTAGGCTACTCAAGTTGAAATCCTGAGTAAGGCTGTTTGAATTTTAATCCCACACTCCACAGAGTTCCAGAATTGTGTTACAATTTATGGTTGTCATAAATTGTTAGCAGACCTTGTAAGCTAGAACCTAAAAACAGCTATCTCATAATTAGAATCAAGGGAGCCAGGGAAAATTTACCACTGACTGTTAATAACCATTGACCCCTAGAGGCGCGAATCTCACGCGCTATGAGAAACACGTGATTTAGTTTAGGGATCAGATCCAACCTGACTTTGGAGCTGAGCCGACGCGTTTGTCTCTCTTACTGGAGTCATCTCTCCCGCGTGGTGATATGGGCTGGATAAAATAAAAAGCTTGATCAAGCAAACATAAGTCTTGTTAGTTGTTTTATTTACAATGAACAAAATCAGCCCAGGAAAAAGAAGCCCTTAGATAGAATAAGAAGCAGTTAGAAGAATCAACACATAACCAGGGAAATGAAGATCACAGACATCATCTCTAAAGTAAGTCTCTAATCTCTCTCTCTCTCTCCTCTCTCTCTCTCTCTCTCTCTCACACACACACACACACACAACACACACACACACACACACACACACAGCTGAGCACTCTCTCACTCTCACTGTTTGTATACCTGATGTGCTATACAACAATTGGAACTTCTCCATTAGATATTTTATAAAAACCTTGATTTTTTAATACTGATTTTTCCAGTATAAATATTTGACAGAATACACTCTTATTTAGCATACATACTTTATTGTTATCTGTTCTATCTAGCATACATTGCCCCTGTTTTCCTACTTAATTAAACCCAAATAAATATAGAAAATAAGATAAAACTGTCTAGACAGACATAAAATGGGGGGCGGTGCTTATTTGAACAGATTGCAAAAAAAATGGTTGAAGGTTGAATCTTAGAAAGGGTTGAAAAATGAGAGCAATGACAAAGACTGTTTGTCAATATCTTTCTTTGTTGTGGTTGCCCTTTAAAGGGAAATGCCAGTCAAAAAATTTAGTTTGGTTCAGTAATTTGAAGTCAGAATAAAAAAAGACAACAAAACGATGATGATATGAATACAATACAAAATGAAGATCGATT
>CM042148.1:97027799-97030299 GCA_023376005.1 Doryteuthis pealeii | reverse complement strand
TTTATATTATACGGATAGTTCACCAAACTATTAACATATGCTGAGAGAAAAAAAATATGAGCTTAGTGCGGCAATATGTAAATACTATGCGTTTATTTCAGCAAAATGAAAATTTTATTTAGTTCAGCAAACTATCTATATATCTGGAGTTAAAATAGTTTTTTTTAGCTTAATGCAGCAATATTGTACGTTTATTTCCGAAAACTGTTAATATACGCTTTGTATGAGTTTAGTTCAGCAAATTGTTTATGTTATACGGTTAGTTCAGCAAATTGTTTATATTATACGGTTAGTACAGCAAATTGTTTATATTATACGGTTAGTTCAGCAAATTGTTTATATTATACGGTTAGTTCAGCAAATTGTTTATATTATACGTTAGTTCAGCAAATTGTTTATATTATACGTTTAGTTCAGCAAATTGTTTATATTATACGTTAGTTCAGCAAATTGGTTATATTATACGGTTAGTTCAGCAAATTGTTTATATTATACGGATAGTTCACCAAACTATTAACATATGCTGAGAGAGAAAAAAATATGAGCTTAGTGCGGCAATATGTAAATACTATGCGTTTATTTCAGCAAAATGAAAATTTTATTTTCTGGGTGAAGTACTGTATTAATCTTATACGCTTAGTGCATCACAAGGTCAATATGGATAGAAGGCGAATTGGGGTAGGAAGGTTAAGTTGCACCAATGTTCGAAACTGAGTCGCTTTTCTTTTCTGACAAATGTGGATTTGATATTCCCCTGTTTGATTTGACATGGAACATTCAAAGCCGATACCGGTGCCGCGCTGCTGGGCGGGAATCGAAATAACAAACAAACAAACAAAAATCTTTAAAAACAAACAAACAAAAAGTAATGTTTTTTATTCTGTGAGCAGGATGAACTTGCATAATCACTAGAGCTTAAATATGACTTTTTAAACATGAGCTAGTTTCGGAGTTTCGGTTTTTTGCATACAAAAATCTTTCCCTCGTTCACTTGCACTGAGCTGACAGAAAATATTCTTGGCAAGGAAAAATACAAATCAAATGTAAAAAAAATAAAATAAAAAAAATAAAAAGACTGATGAATGTGCCACAGTCTATTACGAAACACGCTCTGAGAAAGATTTGTATTCAAACCCACATGCACGTATAAAATCAAACATATAAACATATACATACGCGTATATATATATATTATATATATTATATATTATATAATATATATAAGGGTAAACTATAGACACGTGTTTCGAGGTATCACCTCTCATCAGTATAGTTATACGGTTTTTAGCAGCTGCCTCTGATGTCAAATCAAACAGGGGAATATATATATATATTTGGGGCCGGGTTAGCTCAGTCGTAGAGCGTTCGGCTAGAAACCACAAGGTTCCTAGTTCGATACCCGTCCTCGCCAACTCAGCGTATGAGTAGCACAGGGATCTGTGCGGTAAAGTAAGGAGCTAATGGTAGGTGTGGCGCTTCACCCCAGATGCTAAAAAACTATCTCCTTGGTCTAGCGCTATTGAAAAGGGGATAGACTCCCTCGCTGACTGGCTGATACCGACTTTAGGCCGCCCCGTCGACTTTACTTTACATATATATATATATATATATATATATATAAATATATATATATATATACAAGATGTATAAAAAAAAGTATCGATATTTTTTGTACTTTTTGACACACCTTGTATTCTTAAAAAAAATAACGTTCCATTCATTCTTCATTTCTATTTTGGTAAATTCAGCTTTAAACTTGGTACTTTTTGACACACCTTGTATTGTGGAATATCTTGGCAAGGGAAAATACAAATCAAATGTAAAAAAAAAGAAAAGACTGATGAATGTGCCACAGTCTATTACGAAACACGCTCTCAGAAACATTTATATTCAAACCCACATGCACGTATAAAGTCAAACATATAAACATATACATACGCGTATATATATACATATATATATACATATATATATATAATATATATATATTATATATATATGTATAAATATATGTACAAGTGTATAAAAAAGTAACAGATTTTTTTGTACTTTTTGACACACCTTGTATTCTGAAAAAAAAATAACGTTCCATTCATTCTTTATTTCTATGTTGGTAAATTCAGCTTTAAACTTGGTACTTTTTGACACACCTTGTATTGTGAAATATCTTGGCAAGGGGAAATACAAATCAAATGTAAAAAAAAAATAAAATAAAAAGACTGATGAATGTGCCACAGTCTATTATGAAACACGCTCTCAGAAACATTTGTATTCAAACGCACATGCACGTATATAATGAAACATATAAACATATACATACGCGTATATATATAATATATATATTATATATATATATATATATATATATACAAGTGTGTAATAAAAAGTATCTCGATTTTTGTACTTTTTGACACACCTTGTATTCTGAAAAAAATAACGTTCACATCATTATTAATTTCTATTTTGGGTAATTCGCCTTTAAACTTGATACTTTTTGACA
>CM042148.1:96986941-97027740 GCA_023376005.1 Doryteuthis pealeii | reverse complement strand
CCACTTGTATTCTGAAAAAAAATAACGTTCCCTTCATTATTGCTCTACCTCAGATGCTAAAACAATCTCATTGGTCAGCGCTAGTGAAAGGGGATTAGACTCCCTCGCCTGCTGGCTGATACCGACATAGACCGCCCCAATGACTTTACTTACTTTTTACTTATCATGCTAGAAGGCGCTGGCTGACGGTCTTAATTTGCTGAGTATGAGTTAACCGTAAATCTAATGGGAAAAAAATCCATTCTGGAACTCTGTGAAATTTCGAATACCCCATAGATAAACACCTATATAAACAATGTTTAAGTTAAGTATCCCATCAGATCAGTGTTTCCATTTAAAACACGAATGAAAAACATGCAGTTTCTTGTTCGCCTCCCAGTTTTCCAACCAGTTGGTTAATAATTAAACAACTAGGCAGGGAACCCTTTGTTTTTTACAATTTATGTTGCGATGATATTCAGTCTGACTTCAGAACGAATTCTGCAGAAACAAGATAAAATTTTATTTTTATTTTTGTTTTTTAGACTATGTGTTTTATTAGACAACACGGATTTTTTATTTATTCATTCTATTTTTATTTTTATTTTTTTTGTTATTTCAGAGTGGTGTATTATTAACCCTATTCTGATCGCCTGAACGTTTTTGCGATTAGAGGATATAAAAAGGGTGAATATTCTTATCTGATCTGTTCGATGTTTGACGGGTAGAGATTGGCGAGGAATTAACATCCGAATCTCCAGACATTGCTAATAGTCTTTTTGGCTTGTTGTAAGATAGATATTTTTTAATATACTCGTCCTTATCGAGCACATTCAAGGAGAGGCAATATCGGGTATAAAATAGAGGGAGAACGTTATTTTTTTTTTCAGAAACAAGGTGAGTCAAAAGTACAAAAGAATTTCGATACTTTTTAGCACACCTTATATAATTATATATATATATATATATATATATATATATATATATATATCTTGTTGCCTTGTCTTAGCCAATTCGATGGTATTGGGAACTTAACGTGTGGATATTCTACAACTTTATTACTCTTCTTTGGTTACTGATTGTTGCTTACTCGTCTGCTTCTTTCGTTCTAACTTGTCTGACTGCCATCTTGTCGGGCTGACCTTCTATCTAGGTTTCCTTGCGGGGGAATGACTTTCTTCTTAATTCTTCTTATTTCAGGCTGGGGGCTGCACATTGCTTGTTCATAATTTGAACTAACAACACAGCAACTTTGTTAGCGTGATCAAATTTTATTCTTGCCATTATTCCACCACGGGGAGAGAAACCCCAGAGCTGCAACATGTCTACACTCCTTAAAGCTGCGGTCCTAATCTCTCTAACTAGAAAACTATCCCACGCGTCCAATCACGCCCTTTTTAAGGGGTTCAAGTTTAGGTTTATTAACTATCACCGGTAAATTTTCCTAGGCCCCGTTATTTTCTTAATCTAACGGTCCTAATTCAAATTCTACTACAGGTACGTTATAAATTATGACGTCATAAATTATGTAAACAAATTTAAGTTTGTTCTATCTTTGGTATCCATATTTTCCAACATAATGTTTAAATAAACTTGTATATGGGCCAGTTCCATGTAAATCATCCAGAAAATAAAAGTAAATGCAACCCACCCTTCAAATTTTCTGAATTTTGTACAGTTGTGGACTGTGTTAAAGTTGACATTCTCCAAATTTGAGCTTCCAATTCAAAAAATTGGCGGAGTTATGTCGATGTTTAGCTCTCCAAATTTGGTGTTCGATCGCAAAAAATGGCTAATTTTTGTAATGTATTTTTGTCTGTAAAAATGAGTTCTAGATCTTTCCTACTCTTAAAAATATCTAAGAAAATCCCAAAATTGCTATTGAAGTTTCTGAAAGTCAACCAATTATAAGTTATGAGGATTTCTGATTTTTCAATACAAGATCAATATCCTGACGTGACACTTGAATCTAAGACATTTTTTCTATTATTATCAAATATATTGAACAATATTTGTACCAAAAAGATAGTTGGTGTTTGCCCACAACCGAAAGCTACAACATCAGTTAAATGTGCAAAATTAGAAATCATAATAATTCAAAACGTTTTACGTTCTGACTTTTTTTGATAGAATTATTGATTCCTTGGGCAAGAATACTTTTTATAAACCAATTTAAGGTGTAGGGAAAGCTCTAGAAACTCATTTTTACAGACAAAAATAGATTTAAAAAAGTCGCTTTTTGCGATCGACCGCCCAAAATTTGGAAAGTTAAAATCGACATAATTCCGGCCACTTTTTGAATTGGATGCTCTCAGATTTTATGGAATGTCTAACCTTACAATAGTCCGGCACCTGGACAAAAATTTTAGAAAAATTGAAGGGTGGATGAACATCGCATGGATGATTTGAACATAGATTACCCATATAATAGTTATTATTATTGCCTGATAAATAATAAATGTTTGTTATAATATAAAACTGTATTATCAGGAAACTGAACTCAGTTATGATAAAACGAATTTATTAGTCGTTAGCATTTAAAAACATTAAATCCATGAATATAGGTTCCTGGGTATTGCGTTAAACTTCATCTATTCGTGAAGTTTCAATTCGGGAGCTCTGGAAATAATGGAGTACCTTTCATACACCATTACTCCCATGTATACTGTGAATTGGTGTGATAAACCTGTTAGGGTCACAGTTATGGGTTAACAGAAAAAAGAGTGAGTTTTAAAAATAGTTTAAACAATTGTCTGGACGGATTGACATGACATTAAAATCATCAGTCATAAAGAGAATCTATAAACCTGTATGTTTGTTGTAATTTTTGCACCAGACTCCCAATTTTCGTATCTGTGGTCTCTCTTAACATTTTATGTTTGTTTGTTTATTGATTTTAATGGCACATCAACCCGTTCTGGAGGATAGTCCAATGCCTAACGTTAGGAGTCATAACACTATCGTGTATTTATATTTAATACTAGACACCTGCTTTAAGTGTGTCAAAACAGTATCCAGATTTGTTGTATCTTTTTGAACACACCTGTATCTGAAAAAAAAATAACTTACATTCATTGTTCATTTCTCGCTTGGTAAATACAGTTTCAAGCTCGGCACTTTATGGTACACTTGTATATTGGCCTGGTATTGGATGGGAGACTTCATATTCTGGGTATCGATTAATCCTCCCATAACTTCAGAGGAAAGAAGCTCAAAAGTTTCCAAAAAAAAGAAAGAAAAAAAGAAAGAAAAACACAATTTAGCGTAGATACAGTAAATATGAACGGACAGTGGCGCGATTACCTAACCTTTATACCTAAAATTCCCTTACCGTGTTGACATGCCGTTAAAATTAATCAATCATAAAGAAGAATTTATACTTATTGCAAGCCATCCAAAGCAAGGATGAACTTAAATGTGACGTTATCATGTGGGACAGTTAAACATAGAACACCTAGTGTAAGTCGTCCTGTGAAAATCTACACCAATAAGCTCTATGTAGATTTGGAGCTGTCGGAAGACCTGTCAGGAAGTGATCAAGCAATAGGGCTGGAATCGAGAGAGAGAGACATTGGGAAAGGTGTGCTGACAACACAAACTGATGACGAGACTGTAAATTATTCCCTCCAGACCCCAGTTTCGTATCTACCTGGCCATACCCGATGCAACATTGATCTTTTACATTTAGACAGACATGTAATTGTCAATATCGGCCTGGGTAACTAATTGTTCGAACTCATATCCTGGGATTCAGGGTATTATTTAACGCCTCCATATCTCCCCAAATTCTCAACAGAATTCACCATCTTTTACTGTGTGATACTCCTCATCGAATTCTATCAGAAAATCATATTAGATTGGCACTTTAGTTTTTGCACGAAATGGCCTTTTCACCCACTCTCAGGGACTAGGCCTCAAATTTCACCTAAAGTCCAAATTGAGCACCTTTTTCCTCCATCAGTAAATTCTCGCTTCAGAATCCATGAGAAAAAAAAACAATAAAATCGATAGCGTCATTTTCATGCAAATACGTAGACTATAATGGCTGAAAAATTGGCATTTTGGGGGTAAATTTACAACGCCCATATCTCCCCCAATTCTCAACAGAAATTCAACCATCTTTTACTAGGTGGATACTCCGCATCAAATTGAGAAATAATTCAAAAGATACCAGCATAAAAATACAATTTAGAGGAGATATAATATGACGGACAGTGAACAAGATTGCTATCCTTTATACCAAAATCCCCCTTACCGAGTTGATATGCCTTTAAAATCATAAACCAGAATTTTACTTGTCTGTTTGTTGTAAAATTTCACATCAGACTCCAGTTTCGTACTACCCAGGCCTATTACTCGTGCAACCTTGGGTTTCATTACATTTAGACAAACCTCGTATTGTCATATATCGGCCTGAGTAACTGATTTGTTCGATTCTCCTGTCCTGGATTCGGGGTATCATTTTACGCCTCATAACTACGGAGGAAAGGAATCAAAAGAATCCCAGCCAAAACATAACTATTATGAAGAGATAATAAACAGGCTTTGATTTTGGCTTGTTATTTTCTACGCCACACAAATGCAACTGGGAATAGCGGAAAGTAAGTTTCCTGGGGGCCTTTTGCAATCAAACTGGTCATCAAGAGTGTTTACTTCTCGGCGTGAAAAGACTCAAGAGAACCGAGGCTTGTTTGCCACAAGTTCTTTACCACTATAATTTACCTAATTGAGCGAATTTAGTTTTTGGTGGAAGAATTCACATCGTTATCTTAATGAGGCACGCATCCTGACCAGCATCGCCATTCGCTTGCGTGTAAACAATACACCCACATAAATATATATTATAAATATGTATCTATTATATATATATATATAAATACGTGTTATGTATATATACCTGATATCTATAAAATGTACATATATTAATAAATAATCATATTACAGACACACGCACATACACAACACTAACCTAAGACGTCAGCATCTCAGTCATGCAATGTAAACAAATAGCTACATAATATATTAATAATATATATATATATATATATATATATTATATCTAGGTGTGGGGTTATGCTTATATATAATATAATTATATATATATGAAATTATAAATGAATATATATATAATACGTCTATATATATATATATATATATAGATTATATATATATATTATATATATTCACACACATTAAAATACACACTGACTGCCGCTAAAGACCGAGTATCGTCAGTCGGCATCCATGAAATAATAAAACAAATACATATAGACCTTGGCTGTGTGATGCCACTCCTTCATTTTTGCACGGCCTCTATGTGTTGGAGCTGTTCAACTTTATATATATATATATTTATATTTATATATATATTATATATATTATATATTATATGTATATATATGTATATATTATATAAACTTCATGCATAAAACACACTTACTAACGCTAAGACACCGGCATTACAGTCGCATGCGTGTAAACAAAAAACAAATGCACACATAACATATATATATAATATATATATATATTATATTGTATATATATTTAAACTCATACATACAAACACACTCACTAACACTAAGACACTGGCATCATCAGTGCATGCGTATAAACGCATATAATACGCACACACCATACACACACACACACATATATAATATATAAATAATATATGATATATATAATACATGTTATATATATATATATATATATTATATCTATACATGTTTATTTATATATATTTATAATGTTTCATTCCACTTTTTACTCATATATTTATAAGTACAATTTATGTTATATATATTATATATATGTGTGTGTGTGTGTGTGTGTATGTGTGTTTGTATGATATACACGTAAAATATATATTGTGACTGGCATAACAAAATTAAGTATGGCCATCGCATTTAATCCAGATATGAAAACTCATACACACAAACACACCCACTAACGCTAAGACACTGGCATCATCATTGCATGCGTGTAAAAGAACATATGATACATCACACATACGCACATACACACACACACGCACATATATATAATATATATATGGCATATATATTACTGTCATGCATATATGTATTATATACATGTTATGTATATATATTTATCTATACATGTTATGTATATAATATATATATATATATATATATATATATATTATAATATATCTGTGTGTCTGTGTCTGTGTGTGTGTATATATACACGTATATATAACTACATATATATATATATATATATATGGTGACTGACATAACAAAATTAAGTATGGCCATTGCATTAATCCAGATATCCAAACGATGCCCTTGCTTGGAGCTATCATACGAGGAAGGGCGATGCACTGAGATTTACTAAACCTCGAGAAGATATTTCGAAATGAAGACCAGCCTATCATGATTGGGATGATTTTAATGCCGCAGGTTCTACATCAAAGTGTCCTTCTCCTTGATAGATGCTTAACAAAATCTTGGCTTCCACCATGATTTATATACCCAACTCCTCCAAGCTTGGCGACCCGTGATGCTTATTGATTGAACCCTGGGGCTGAGCCGTCCACGACATCCAATACTCACTTTGCTCTTCTTCTTAGTCTAGACGTCGGTTGGAGAGACCCCTCCAATAAATCTGTCGGCTGGTCACGTCAAACCCTAGCATCTAATGATTGTCCCTACCCTATTTTCCTTATGGAAAACTCCCAACCGCTTTTTTATCATAATTACAAATTAACCATCATCTTTGCCAAATGTATAAAATCTATCATAGGGCAACTAATGGGGATCAGTCTGTACTTAGTAACAATTACAAAATGATCCCTCATTTTTTGTCAAATGCATAAAATCTATCCTAGTCAGATAATGGGGGATCAGGTCTGATACTTAGTAACAATTCCAAATTGATCCCTCATTTTTTTGCAAATGTATGTTAGAAGACGGTGGCTGGGTTTCTTTAGTGTTCTAGGTATGATTTTAAACTGCATCTCTAATTAACTTTTTTTTATTCAGGGACTCTGGGGTGTAGAGACCCCTTCTTTGTCATTACTCCAGGTCCACTTTGACCTGGTAGTGGTAGTACCTGATAGGATACTATCTATGGCTTCAATAAAAGAGTTAAAATATGTTATAAATTGAGTTTAGAAACAAGTTGGAATTACACATCAGCATGGATGGAAAACCTGGTGGCCTAAGCAGTCAATTACATGGAACACTCCACTTTAGCCCTTAGTTTATGCTAGATGATTGGCCGGAATATGATAATAACTAGGGAAGCGCGGTGGTTATAGGAAACGTGACTCGTCAACCCGAGTCAGTTCCTGGACAAGCCACAGTTCACATTGCACTAATATCATTGGGAAAGGTATGAATCTAGCTATTCCCCCTCCAGCTATAGGGTAAATAGTATGGCAGACGGGGCTTTTTAACCTTGGTTAGGCAATCAGTATAGGAGAAGAAAAACTCTGAATTAATAAACCTGTCACTACTAGAATAAGCTCAGGCCTACTTAGTGATATATTCCAATTTTAAAAAAATCAAACATGGCCATCGTAGCAGGCCACTGATAGTGAAATTATGTTGCACATGTTAGACAGATTTGGCTGTTTGACCCTTAGTGTCCGGTGTTAGTTCTCAGATATTTGCTGTGGCAGGCATTCATATCCTTAGACCAATCGGCTGGTCACATCAAGCCCTAGAACTTATATGATTGTCCCAGACCTATTGCATTGGGCAACCTTCCAACGAGGTTTATCATATCTGCTGTTGATTAAATAGTCCCCCAACTAATTATTGAACAAGCCATCATTGCCTTAACTTTGGTGATCAAGTAAGTTGATATCGGTTTCTTACATTAACTGCTGTTGTTTAAATAGTCCCCCAAGTAATTATTGAACAAGTTATCATGCTAACTTTGGTGATCAAGTAAGTTTGAATTCGGTTTTTACATTAACTGCTGTTGTTGGTAAATAGTTCCCCCAAGTAATTATTGAACAAGCTTATCATTGCTTAACTTTGGTGATCAAGTAAGTTTGATATTCGGTTTCTTTACATTAACTGCTGTTGTTTAAATAGTCACCCAACTAATTATTGAACAGGCTCATCTTCTTACTCAAATGATCTAGCGAGAACCCTAGTTTTCTACGTGAGTTCTACCGTAATATTATGCGATGATATGTCTGACTTCAGAACGAATTCTGTCGAAACAGATAAGGCACTGCCACTAGCCCTTATATGCTAGATGATTGGTCGGAAAGCTACCCTTCGACCGATCGGCTAGTCCCCACAAGCCTTAGAACTTATATGATTGTGCCCGACCCTATTGCCCTTTGACAACATCCAACTTTTTGTATATATGTGCAAGAAGGCGATGACTGAGGGTCTTAGTGTTTGGATATGGACGTATAAAGTGTATTTAGTGTAGATGGTTCGGATGACAATGAATGTTTTTTTTTTACATTCCCCAGAAGCTCAAAAAAACAGAAAGCGCACGATCGATACATTTTATGTCATAGCGCAATACTTGTGGGATATTCCTCGTTTGCAGAGGATACAAGTCGGCGTTTATAACGCTTTTCTTGCAAGCGTTCTCACTGTAATTCACATCAAATATATATATATATTATTATATGTATTATATATATATATATGATGGACTTCCCTGTCGATCGACGTTATGAGTGTTCATCAATGAAATCCACACAGTTCTTTGTTTATAGTGGCGAAAGGCTTGTGTGTTGGACCATCCACACTTTTTGGCACAGTCATAGGAAAGAATGGGTGCATAAGGGTTGTCACAACCCAATCAAACGCACCAACCCTCAGGAATTGAATTCGAGTTATCCCTCTACTAGAACTGGTTTACCTACCAAGTGGCTGAGGGCCCATTCTGCCCGTACTATTTTAACCATAGCTGTAGGGAATTTTTAAATCAGAAAGTTATCCCTTCCTAGACTGGTTACCTACCCAAGGCTGAAGGGCCCAGTCTGCTCTACTATTTAAACCGCATAGCTGGAGAGGAATATACGAATCCATACTTTTCCCAAGGGTATTAGCGCTATGATGAAATGCCAACAGCTTCGTTTAAGAATTGAACTCAAATCGGACGATTCCATTTCCACGACACGCACACACACACACACACCACCACACACACATATTATATATTTATATATATATAGAGAGAGAGAGAGAGAGGAGAGAGAGGAGAGAGAGAGAGAGGCGCGTGGGCTAGTGGTTAGAGTCGTGGAAAAGGATCGTCGATTTGAGTTCAATTCTAAACGAAGCTGTGGCATCACATAGCGCTAAACCCTTGGAAAGGTATGGATTCGTATATTCTCTCTTCCAGCTATGGGTTAAAATTAGATAGCAGACTGGGCCCTTTCAGCCTTGGGTAGGTAAACCAGTCTAGGAGAGGGATAACTCTGATTTAAAAAATTCCCTACAGCTATGGGTTTAAATAGTAGGGCAGACTGGAGGCCCTTTCAGCCTTGGGTAGTAACCAGTCTAGTAGAGGGATAACTCTTGAATCAAAATTCCTTGAGGTTTGGTCTGTTGATGGGTTTGTGAACCCTTAATGCACCCATTCTTTCCTATTGACTGGTTGCCAAAGGTGATGGTCCAACACAAGCTTTCGCCACTATAAACAAGAACTGTGTGGATTTCATTGTATGAACACTCCATACGTCGCATATCACAGGAGAGTCCATCATAATATATAATCATACATTATTAAATTATATATTGATGTTGAATCATACAGTGAGAACGCTTGCTCAAGGAAAAGCTATAATACGCCGACTGTATCCTCTAGCAAACGAGGAAATATCCCCACAGTTATTGCGTCTATGACATAAAAATTATCGATCGTGCGCTTCTGTTTTTTGAGCTCTGGGGAAGTGAAAAAAAAAACATTTCATTGTCATCCGAACCCTCTACTACTAAAATTACACTTTAACGTCATATCCCAGAACACTAAAGCCCTCAGTCATCGCCTTCTTGCACATTATATGACAAAAAAGTTGGGGATGTGGTTCCAAAGGCAATAGCGGTCGGGAGACAATCACTATAAGTTCTAAGGCTTGGTGGGACTAGCCGTTGGTCGAAGGAGCTTTGCGACCATTTCAGTCTAGCATAACTAAGGGCTAAAGTGGAGTGGCCTTACTTGTTTCGACAGAATTGTTCTGAAGTCAGACAATATCATCGCATAATATTTACGGTAGGACTCAACCGTAGAGAAAACGATAGGTTCTCGCTGCTCCATTCTCATTGCTGTATGAGACTCGTTCATATTGAGCTATCAGGAATTGTCATAGAACAACGATGAGCTGTCAATAATTAGTTTGAGGGTGTATTGTGACTATTGATTTAAACAAAACAGCAAGTTAGTGTTTAAGAAAACCGAATAATCAAAACTTACTGTTGTCACCAAAGTTTTAGCAATTGATAAGCTTGTTCCATAATTACTTGGTGGGACTATTTAACAACAAAGCAGTTAATGTAAGAAACCGAATATCAATACCTGATCACCAAAGTTAAGCATGATACAGCTTGTTCAATAATTACTGGGGGACTATTTGTTAAACACAGCACAATCGCAGTTAGCAGTAATGGTTCTGAGCAGAAACACCGAATATCAACTTACTTGCTCGACAAAGGTTAAGCTAATCGATGAGCTTGTTCCGTACAATAATTAGTGAGGGGACTTTATTTAAATCAACAGCCCAGATATGACGCTAAGTCAAACCTCGTTGGAGGGAGGTTGCCAGATGCAATAGGTCTGGGACAATTCATATAGTTCTAGGCTGATGTTGACCAGCCGATTGGCGAGATTACATACGTATGATGCATGCTGCCACAGCAAATATTCTTGAGAACTTAACACGGACACTAAGGGTTCAAACGCCAAATCTGGTATCCTCTACACCCAGATTATGCAACATATTTCACTATCAGTGCGCGCTGCTACATTGGCCCAATGTTTGATTTTTTTAAAATTGGAATATATCCTAAGTAGGCCTGAGCTTTTCTGATAGTGACCAGGTTTAAATTCAGAGTTTTTCTTCTCCTTATTACGATGCTCCTTACCAAGCGTTTTAAAAAGCCCCGTCTGCCATACATTTACCTATAGCTGGAGGGGAGAATAGCTAATTTCATACCTCCCAATGATATATAGTTTGCATGTACTGTGGCCTTTCCAGGAACTGAACTGCGGGTTGACGAGTCCGTTTCCCTATACACCACCGCGCTTCCCTAGTTATTAAGCATATCTCCGGCCAATCATCTAGCATACTAATGGCTTAAGATGGAGTGTTCCATGATTGACTGCTTAGCCACCAAGGTTTCATCCAGCTTGATGTGTATTCCAACTTGTTTCTAAACTCAATTTTAACATATTTAACTCTTTTATTGCAAGCCAATAGGATGTATCCTATCAGGTACTACCACTCCAGGTCAAAGTGGACCTGTGCAGTAAATGACCAAGAAGGGTACTTCTACACACCCCAGAGTCCTGGAATAAAAAGAAAGTTAATTTTAGAGATTGCAGTTTAAAATCATACCTATAACACTTAAAGTAACCCAGCCACGTCTTCTAACATACATTGGGCAGAAAAATGAGGATCAATTTTGGAATTGTTACTAAAGTATCAGACTGATCCCCCATTATCTGACAGGATAGATTATTATGTGCATTTGACAAAAAAATGAGGGATCATTTTGTAATTGATTACTAAGTATCAGACTGATCCCCCATTAGTTGCCTATGATAGATTTATACATTTGGCAAAGAAATGATGATTAATTTGTAATTATGATAAAAAGGGTGGGAGTTTTCCATAAGGAAATAGGTGGTAGACCATATCATGACTAGATGGCTAGGCTTTCTAGCTGTTCAGTACAGCCGTACATCGCGATCTTTATGCCCGAGATGGGTCTCTCCTATTACGTCGCTCGAATCTATGCTCACGCGAAGCTTCTGTAGAACTAACACCATCTCAAGCAAATGGCCCGCTTTCGGAGTAGCCTAATGAAAAGCAGCCACCTAAGTGGAATATCCACCTGTCAGCAGCATGGGCTTTCTATCTGTTGAATACTCTGTCCTCGAATTATGAGCGTGTAGCTCGGCCTCCAGAGTCCCAATCCCCAAGCGTAGGCGATCTATTCGAAAGTCAGAGCATCCTACTTCAATCGCATCAGCGGTGGCGAGCTGCTCGCTCCCCAATATCGCTCAGGCCAAGCTTCGTGAGATGAGCAGCTTGTAGGTATATAAATCATGGTGGAAGCCAATGATCTTTGTTAAAGCATTTATCAATGAGGAAGGACACTTTGATGGTAGAACCGCCGTTAGTTAGTCTACTCGAGTGGTCAGAATGCGCAGTAATCTACAGTGATCAATCTGATACCACCTGCTACAGACAGTTCCGAACGACCTACGACTAGATTAGGCTGGTCTTCATCGAAAATGTATGTGCATTCTATGTGCCTTATCCATCGAATCCACTAGATAGAAGCCTTAATACGCGGCATGCAGTCCTGAGTCCCACTAACCTAATTCTTGCTGACCTAGATCTGCAAGCCATCGGGTCTCTCTCTTCCTCACGCTTATGAATAGCTCCAAAGCAAGAGGTCATCGGTATTGTTATCTGGCGAACATCAACGTGTGTGCCAAACCATCAATAGCTCGCTAATAACTAGTCAGCTATTTTTCGGCCGCCTCAGGATGGCTATCACTATCGCGGGGATACTTCGATCTCGAATAAGTAAGTAGCACAGCCACGATCGTCTCTTAACCCTGACTACATAACACTACTCACTCGGCATACCACACATCTCTGATGTACCGCTACCGACCATATCATACGCCATATCAGTCGCTCTGACGATGTACAGTCTATGGTCCCTATGCATACGATGTACATACTAGTTTATGCAACACTTCGTTTCTCATAACGGAGCAGAAGTCAGGAGACCTCATCAATCTTACATGATATCATGTAGCTGACTAGCGTCCGACACTGCATCGAACATTCTGATCACTATAGACACCTCCACGCGAAACAACGTGATCATCATAATCGAGATATCTACCGTCTCATACTGTACCTCGTAACATATTTATATAAATATACGTATAAATACATCATGCGTCGCGCTGCCAGGACGGATATCATAGTACCACATCATACTTGCATATAAGCTAACCTGATCCTTATATCAGTATGCTTAGAAAGTTGATCTCTACACACATTCGGTATCTAAGAACTTATATCTCTATCCTTGCTCTATATACATAACCATGGAATCAGTCGACTACTAGTACACCGGACGTACCACTCTAATGCCTTCTCCATCACTACATGCTGAACCTTCTTAGCTACTCTGTCAATGTGCGTCACGATCCGACCTTGCTCAAGTCACTCGATATATATCTGAGTATTATAGCCTAGTTCCCTTACTCAATGTGCTTCGCGCCGTCTCCGGAAAAGTCAGGCGAAGACACCTCAGCGCCTCTACTCTCTGCACAACGAGTCGGGTCATTCACAGATCACGTCCAACACTCATCGAACGCCTGCCACTGAATCGCTATCTCTCTCGCAGTCCACAGACTATTCGATTACTAACGCCACGCTACTCACAGTGCCGCCGATCACAGTCGGTATACAGTCGTATCTGAACTATCACCGAATATAACGCGACCTCAAAGGATGCATCCATCCAACTACCTCACGGACATCGCATTGCGCTCGCGACCGGAGTGCCCACCACCCGAAGACCGGTCGACGCAGCTTGATGATATCTCATAAATTAGTACTATACGCCTGGCAACTATTCGAGCGACGCTCACCGCGCGCTAGTCGTCCTATATAGTCCGTCATCTATACCCCATCGCGGTCCTATACGTCTGCGTAGTATGAGTACATCATCATTATGCTATCATTTCTTTACACCATGCAATTGATGATGCCAGTGTCTTAGCGTTAGGGTGTGTGTTGTGTGTATGAGTCATATCTGGATTAAATGCGATGGCCATACTTATTTTGTTCATGCCAGTCACCATATATATAATTTACGTGATATCATACAAAAACACATACAACCACACACAACACACATATATATATATTATATACATAAATACTTTTAAAATAGAGTAAGAAAAGGTTGGATAAAAACATTATAATATCATATAAATCAACACTTGTATATATATATATATATATATTATATAATAACATGTAGATTTATATATGCATATATATATTTATATATATATATGTGTGTGTGTGTGTATGTGTGTGTGCGTATTATATGCGTTTTTTATACGCATGCTACTGATGATGCCAGTGTCTTAGTGTTAGTGAGTGTGTTTGTATGTTGAGTTTAAATATATATATAATATTATATATATATAATATATATATATGTTATGTGTGCATTTGTTTTTTGTTTACACGCATGCGACTGTAATGCCGGTGTCTTAGCGTTAGTAAGTGTGTTTGTATGCATGAGTTTATATATATATATACATATATATACATATATATATATATATATATATATATATATATATATATATATATATATATATATAAAAAAGTTGTATATTATTTGTTTATTTATTTACATGGATGCGACTGACGATACTCGTGTCTTAGCGGCAGTCAGTGTGTATTTTAATGTGTGTGAAATATTGATATATTATATATATATATATATATATATATATTATATAAGGACGTATATATATATATTCATTTATTATATATATATCATATATATATATAATATATATATATAAGCAAATCCACACCTAGCATATATATATATATATATATATATATCTATATATATTATAATATATATGTTAATGTAGCTATTTGTTTACATGCATCTGACTGAGTATGCTGACGTCTTAGCGTTAGTGTGTGTATGTGCGTGTGTCTGTGAATATGTATATTTATATATATATGTACATATAGCTATCAGGTATACTATACATAACACGTTATTATATATATTATATTATATATACATATATATTATATATATTAATTGTAGTATGTGTGTTTTGTTTACACGCAAGCGACTGGCGATGCTGGTCAGGATGCGTAGCTCTATTAGATAACGATGTGAATGCTTCACCAAAACTAATATTCGCTCAATTAGGTAAATTATAGTGTAAAGAACTTGTGCAACAAGCCTCGGTTCCTTGAGTCTTTTCGCGGAGAAGTAACAACTCTGATGACCAGTGATTGCAAAAGGCCCCCAGGGAAACTTTACTTTCGCTATTTCCCAGTTGCATTTGGTGGCGTAGAAAAATAACAAGCAAAATCAAAGCCTGTTTATTATCTCCTCATAATAGTATGTTTTGGCTGGTCTCTTTTGAATTCCTTTCCTCCGTAGTTATGGAGGCGTAAATGATACCCCGAATCCAGGACAGGAGATCGAACAATCAGTTACTCTCAGGCCGATATATGACAATTACGAGGGTTTGTCTAAAATGTAATGAAACCAAGGTTGCACCGAGTATAGGCCTGGTAGATACGAAACTGGAGTCTGGTGGAAATAATTTACAACAAACAGACAAGTATAAATTCTGGTTTATGATTTTAAAGGCATATCAACTCGGTAAGGGGGATTTTAGGTATAAAGGATAGGCAATCTTGTTCACTGTCCGTTCATATTTAGTTATCTCCTCTAAATTTATATTTTATGCTGGTATCTTTTGAATTTATTTCCTCAATTTGATGCGGAGTATCACCTAGTAAAAGATGGTGAATTCTGTTGAGAATTGGGGGAGATATGGGCTTTAAATTTACCCCCAAAATGCCATTTTTCAGCCATTATAAGTCTACGTATTTTGATGAAAATGTTACGCTATCGATTTTATTGTTTTTTCTTCATGGATTCTGAAGCGTAGAATTTACTGATGGAGGAAAAAGCTGCTCAATTTGGACTTTTAGGTGAAATTTGAGGCCTAGTAACCCTGAGAGTGGGTGAAAATGGCCAATTTCGTGCAAAAACTAAAGTGCCAATTTCTAATATGATTTTCTGATAGAATTCGATGAGGAGTATCACACAGTAAAGATGGTCTGAAATTCTGTTGAGAATTTTGGGGAGATATGGAGGCGTTAAATAATACCCTGAATCCCAGGATATGAGTTCGAACAATTAGTTACCCAGGCCGATATATGACAATTACATGGTCTGTCTAAATGTAAAAGATCAATGTTGCATCGGGTATTGGCCAGGTAAGATACGAAAACTGGGGTCTGGAGGGAATAATTACAGTCTCGTCATCAGTTTGTGTTGTCAGCACACCTTTCCATGTGCTCTCTCTCTCTCGATACTCCAGCCTATTGATGACACTCACTCCTGACAGGTCTTCCGCACAGCCTCCAAAATCTACATAGAGCTTATTGGGGTGTAGATTTTCACAGGACGACTTACACACTAGTGTGTCTTATGTTTAACTGTCCCACATGATAACGTCACATTTAAGTTCATCCTTGCTTTGGATGGCTTGCTCAATAAGTATAAATTCTTCTTTATGATTGATTAAATTTTAACGGCATGTCAACACGGTAAGCGGGAATTTTAGGTATAAAGGTTAGGTAATCGCGCTCACTGTCCGTTTCATATTTACTTATCTACGCTAAATTGTGTTTTTCTTTCTTTTTTTTTCTTTCTTTTTTTGCTAGTAACTTTTGAGCTTCTTTCCTCTGAAGTTAGGGAGGCATTAAATGATACCCAGAATATGAGTTCTCCCAATCAATTACCCAGGCCAATATACAAGGTGTACCATAAAAGTGCCGAGCTTGAAACTGTATTTACCAAGCGAGAAATGAACAATGAATGGAACGTAATTTTTTTTCAGAATACAAGGTGTGTCAAAAGTACAAAAATCTGGATACTGTTTTGACACACCTTAAGCAGGTTGTCTAGTTAAAATAAATACACGATATGTATGACTTCCTAACCGTTAGGCATGACATATCTCCAGACGGGTTGATGTGCCATTAAAATCAATAAACAAAACAAACATAAAATGTAATGAGACCACAGATACGAAAATGGACAGTCTGGTGCAAACAATTTACAACAAACATACAAGGTATAGATTCTTACTTTATGACTGATTGATTTTAATGTCATGTCAATCCGTCCAGACAATTGTTTAAACTATTTTTAAACTCACTTTTTTCTGTTTAACCCATAACTGTGACCCTAACAGGTATTATCACACCAATTCACAGTATACATGGGAGTAATGGTGATGAAAAGGTACTCCATTATTTCCAGAGCTCCCGAATTGAAACTTCACGAATAGATGAAGTTTAACGCCAATACCCAGGAACCTATAATCATTGGTTTAATGTTTTTAAATGCTAACGACTAATAATATTCGTTTTATTCATAACCTAGAAGTTCAGTTTCCTGATAATCAGTTTTATATTTATAACAAATACATTCTATTTATTATATCAGCAATATATAATGACACTATTATATGGGTAATTCTATGTTCAATCATCCATGCGATGTCATCCACCCCTTCAATTTTTCTAAAATTTTGTCCAGGTGCCGACTATTGTAAGGTTAGACATTCCATAAAATCTGAGCATCCAATTCCAAAAGTTGGCGGAATTATGTCGATTTTTAACTTTCCAAATTTGGGCGGTCGATCGCAAAAAATGGCGACTTTTTTTAATCTATTTTTGTCTGTAAAATGAGTTCTAGAGCTTCCCTACACCTAAAAATTGGTTTATAAAAGTATTCTTGCCCAAGGAATTCAATAATTCTATCAAAAAAGTCAGAACGTAAACAGTTTTGATTATTAATGATTTCTAATTTGCACAATTTTAACTGATGTTGTAGCTTCGGTTGTGGGGCAAACACCAAACTATCTTTTGGTACAAATATTGTTCAATATATTTGAAATAATAATAGAAAAAATGTCTTAGATTCAGTGTCACGTCAGGATATTGATCTTGCTATGAAAAATCAGAAATCCTCAATAACTTATAATTGGTTGACTTTCAGAACTTTTCAATAGCAATTTTGGATTCTTAGATAATTTTTAAGAGTAGGGAAGATCTAGAACTCATTTTACAGACAAAAATACATTACAAAATTAGCCATTTTTTGCGATCGACCACCAAATTTGGAGAGCTAAACATCGACATAACTCCGCCAATTTTTGAATTGGAGCTCAAATTTTGGAGAATGTCTAACTTTAACACAGTCCACAACTGTACAAAATTTCAGAAAATTTGAAGGGTTGGGTGACAATTTACTTTATTTTGGATGATTTGACATGGAACTGCCCATATACAAGTTTATTTAAACATTATGCTGAAAATATGGATACCAAAGATTAGAACAAACTTAAATTTGTTACATAATTTATGAGCAGTCATAATTTATGAACGTACCTGTAGTTAGAATTTGAATTAGGACCGTTTAGATTAAAAATAACTGGGGCCTATGGAAAATTACCGGTGATAGTTAATAAACCTAAACTTGACCCCTTAAATGGCGGTGATTGGACGCGTGGGAATAGTTTTCTAGTTTAGAGAGATAGACGCAGCTTTCAAGGAGTGTAGACATGTTGTCAGCTCTGGGTTTTATCTCTCCCCGTGGTGGAATAATGGGCTAAGAAATAAAATTTGATCACGTACAAAACAAGTTGCTGTGTTTGTTAGTCAAATTATTGAACAAGCAATGTGCAGCCCAGCCTGTAAGAAGAATTAAGAAGAAAGTCATCCCCGGCAGAAACCTAGATAGAAGTCAGCCCAGACAAGATGGCAGTCAGACAAGTTAGACGAAGAAGCAGACGCAGTAAGCAACAATCAGTAACCAAAGAAGAGTAATAAAGTTGTAGAATAATCACACTTAAGTTCCAATTACCATCGAATTGGTAAGACAAGGCAACAAGATATATATATATATATATATATATATATATATTATATATATATATATATATATAAGGTGTGCTAAAAAAGTATCGAAATCTTTTGTACTTTTTGACTCACCTTGTATTCTGAAAAAAAAAATAACGTTCTCCCTCTATTATATACCCGATATGCCTCTCCTTGAATGTGCTCGATAAGGAACGAGTATATAAAAAAATATCTATCTACAACAAGCCAAATAAGACTATTATGGCAATGTCTGGAGATTCGGATGTAATTCCTCGCCAATCATCTACCCTGTCAAACATCGAACAGATCAGATAAGAATATTCACCTTTTTATATCCTCTAATCGCAAAACGTCAGACGATCAGAATAGGGTTAATAATACACACTCTGAAAATAACAAAAAAAATAAAAAAATAAAAAATAGAAATGAATAAATAAATAAAAATACCCGTGTTGTCTAATAAAACACATAGTCTAAAAAACAAAAATAAAAATAAATATTTTATCTTGTTTCTGCAGAATCGTTCTGAAGTCAGACTGAATATCATCGCATAATGTAATAAACAGGTCCTGCTAGTTGTTTAATATTAACCAACTGGTTGGAAAACTGGGAGGCGAACAAGAACTGCATGTTTTCATTCGTGTTTAAATGGAAACACTGATCTGATGGATACTTAACTTAAACATTTGTTTATATAGGTGTTTATCTATGGGGTATTCGAAATTTCACAGAGTTCCAGAATTGGATTTTCACCATTAGATACGGTTTAACGTCATACTCAGCAAATTAAGACCGTCAGCCAGCGCCTTCTAGCATATAAGTAAAAGTAAGTAAAGTCATTGGGGCGGTCTAATGTCGGTATCAGCCAGACAGCGAGGGAGTCTATCCCCTTTTCACTAGCGCTAGACCAATGAGATTGTTTTAGCATCTGAGGTAGAGCTCCACACTTACCATCAGCTCCTTTCCGCACAGATCCCTGTGCTACTCATACGCTGAGTTGGCGGGGGCCGATATGGAACTAGGAACCTTGTGTGGGAGATTGTCATGAGCAATTGGTTTGGGCCAATCATAGAGGTGCTAGGGCTTGATTGATCGGAGGGGGTCTTTTCGACCGCCTGTCTAGCTAAAGTGGAGTGTTGCAAGTCATGGACTGTTCAGACCATTTTTGAACAAGTTGAACAAAATGTGATCATATAAACAGTAAAGTAAGTAGTAAGTAAAGTCGTCGGGGTGGCTTAAAGTCTGATCAGCCAGACAGCGAGGGAGTCTATCTCCTTTTTACTAGCGCTAGACCAATGAGATTGTTTTTGGCATTTGAGGTGGAGCGCCAAAAATACCATCAGCATCTCACTTTAACGCACAGAAATTCCCGTGCTACTCATACGCTGAGTTGGCGTGGGCCAGTATCGAACCCGAAACCTTGTGGTTCCTAGGCGGGTGCTCCACCGACTGAGCTAAACTGGCCCTCTCCCCCCTCTCTCTCTCTCACACTCTCTTCTCTCTCTCTCTCTATATATATATATATATATATATTATATATATATGTATATATGTGTGTGGGGGGTGTAAAATTTTACTTATGTATATTGTAATTTATTAATTGCTTTGTCACTGTCACATTATATTGATGTCCCCGTGTGCGTCGAGTGTCTTCCCGATGAGTAAGACTGCATGATCATTTTCTGGGAATCCTCACCCTCCAGATCCCCTGACGTCATGACACGACGTGACTCACCTGTCCCTCCGTCTGCAACAGGCGTTTTTCATTGTTTTCTTCATAGCAACCCAACCGTCATTATCATAAGGGATGCACCGGTGCGTGTGTCCGCGCACTTTCTCAATGGCCTTCTGGCTTTATTAATTTATCTACGAAAATTCCCGTTGAATTTGTTTTCTTTGTTATCTTGTCAGCGTATTTTACATTAACATGTGTTTTTCTCTCTTTTATTCTCTCTCTCTCTCTCTCTTCTCTCTCTCTCTCTCTCTCTCTCTCTCTCTCTCTCTCTCTCTCTCTCTCTCTCTTGCTGTGTGCGTATGTGTGTGTGTCCGGGTAAATTTTATGACTGCACAAAAGAAAGAACCCTTGGATACATATACCAGTAGATAACATGGCATTATTTCTAATCCGTATTATATATATATATATATATATATATATATATATATATATAAGGTGTGCTAAAAAAAGTATCGAGAACTTTGTACTCTTTGACTCACCTTGTATTCTGAAAAAAAAATAACGTTCCATTCATTCTTAATTTTTATCGTGGTAAATACAGCGTTAAAATCGTACTTTTTGAGACACCTTGTATTCTGAAAAAAATTAAAGTTACATTTATGATTCATTCCTATCTTGGTAAATACAGCGTCAATCTCAATACTTTTTTTACACACCTTGAATATATATATATATATATATATATATATATATATATATATATATATATACTACCCTTCCTACAACCTCCTACTACCAATGGTTATTACCTCTTACTTCTAATTACTTGCTACTACTTGTTCTCGTTAAAAACGAGACACGAAATCATACCATTGTTTCCTACCTGAGGATGGCAAATTGTATTGCTGAAAGCGCTCGTTTTGAAACCTTTGGCGGACTGTTATACCAGTTACACCCCGACACCAGAAGGATGGCCCGAAAATTGGAACGGATCAACGAAAAAATTGTCCGACAGGAATTGTCTGTACAGTTCAACAAAACTTGTATAAAAGAAAAAATGCTGCTAAAATACACTTATATATATATATATATATATATATATATAATATATATATATATAAGAAAAAAAAGTATAACCACGCAAAAAGAACTTAATCACGTACATTTCTGATATTCGTCTCTGAAGATAAAATTTTCTTTGAAATCGATAAGACAAAAATAACATCTTTTTGTTTTTATTTTCATACGCATTGTAATTGCCTTCAAATCATTAATATATTATAATATATATATATATATATATATATATATATATATATATATATTAAACAAATTTTGTTTCGTTGAAGGCAACAGGATTATTTTGTATTTTGTATTTTTATTTTCAAGTTTTCTAATGAGAAAACCGAACGAATTGTCCCAAGTACTTTGGATTCTACTTTGGACCATTATTAAGAATGTTTTAAAGAGGTTATCATTGTTTGTATAAAGTGTGGCTAAAAGGACGCTAAATTATGCTAGTGGTTGTTTCGGCTTTAAACTACAATTTTTAAATTTTTAAATGTATAAGAAGTAATATGGAATAAAATGGCTTTATTTTTATATCAAACATGGGACACCAAACTAAGTCAAATTAAAATATATTGTATGTTATTTATATTCTAATTGTACTCAACAAGTCTTCTTCAGGAGAAAAAATGGCAACTCACAAAAGATTATTTTCTGAATATATATATATATATATATATATATATATATATATATATATCAGCACTGACAGCACCATTTGCATGACTTTCAGTTGCCACCCATTCCTAGATATTAATATCCTTTACAGGTTTTCCAGAATACATAGGTGTCCACAGGAAATGTTACTTACGAATTCGTTCTTGCTTCCCCAGTAATATCTATATCAATCTCTCTCTCTCTCTCTCTTCTCTCTCTCTCTCTCTCTCTCTCTCTCTTCTCTCTCTCTCTCTCTCTCTCTCTACACACAATATATATATATATATATATATTTACTATATGAAATTAATAAAAAAATTTCCACTGATATAAACCGGCTTCCTCGGACCATGTTTTCCGAGAAAATTACATTTTTATGGGAAAAAAACGTTACCAATAAATATATATATAAGATTGTATGATATATATATATATATATATATATATGTGTGTGTGTGTGTGTGTGTGTGTGTGTGTGTGTGTGTGTGTTGTGTGTGTTGTGTGTGTGTGTCTGTGTATCTAACAAGCACGGAACGCTTTTATTCTTACAAAAGGTCAGGCTGTTAAGAACCATTGGGAGGAATGGAACTTACTTCACTTTTTGCAATCAGCTGCAATGTCGACTTGCCCTACAGCAGGCGCCCTTGGAGACCTCGCTCTAAACGGAACCTTTGAAGCAAGTGTAAGTACATGTTTACAAATGATTGAGTCAATATTTGCTAGTGAATATGATTGCGTGCGTCCGGGTTTGTGTGGCAAAGTGTTTATAAAAAGTCCCTCTATGTGCATGTTCGGCACACACGTTCAACGCAGCATGAAAAAAACGTTCTGGAGTACCACGTAATTAGGCATGTCTTCTGGTGTTAGTGTCATGCAGCGGTCCTAGATTACGCACTGTCCCGAATTAATTTAGCGCCAATTCGTTGATATTAATTTTCTTCTTTTTTTTCTTTTTTTTTTTTTTTTTTTTTTGTTTTGTCGTTCGCATCGTCAGTTCCCAAACGGGAGCAATATCATCATAATTAACACCAAACGTTATTAGATTAATCAGCAAAATGTTGTCGTCTTCGCAATGGCTGTTTTAATTAGTTTTAAACTGGTGTTTTAGCTGTCAATATTTGAGATCTTCTTTTTTTAAGACAGTTCCCTATTTTCAATTTGTGATGTTTAACTGCATCTAATGTTGAAGTTTTAGTTCTGGAGTTCTGGAGAGTGTAGCGTGCCCCTTCATCGCCATTACTCCCAGATCCACTCTGATCCGAAGTGGTAGTACCGGTTGTGTCCCATTTATGGGTTGAATAGAAAAAAAATGAGTATTAAAAAATCGTGTATAAAAACATTTGAATACCCATCAAGAATGAATAAAACAAAACCTATTCATGACGTTAAACTACATCTAATGGTGAAATTCCAGTTCTGGAGCTCTGGGGAGTGTGGCGTGCCCCTTCATCGCCATTATTCCCAGGTCCACTCTGACCCGAAATGGTAGTACACATCATACAAAAGATTAAAAAAAAACAATCAATAAACATTTATAGAGATTTGTGTGTGCATACACACACAATTATCAAAGTTTAATATATATGGTGGACTCTCCTGTCGTGAACAATAAATAAGGGGCAGCAGTGAGTTATTTGTTTCCTCAGCATGTTGTGCACGCTATCAAGAAGACATTTTGTGTTTCCTCGAGTGTGATAGTAGCCCAGCCTTGCTGCAAGCTATAAAGCCACACTGACAAATGAAATGTTCTAAGGCGGGAGTCAGATATTTTTGTTTTAAAGTCAGGCGGAGCTGATCTCGATGCTTCAGTCTATTCTTTTATTTTTTTAACTGTAAAACTCAATTCGTACTGAATCATAACATGGTTCAAATTAGTGGAAATAGTAGAAGTTTAACTGGTGACTATAACAATTATATTTTGAGAATTTTATATTATACATAATTTGACCCATTTGAGAGGCTCATCAATGAACGCAGGTTTGTGAATTACGCAGGATATTCCATTTTGTATGTGTTGGGGAGACAGTGGGTATATTTTAAACTCTACCAACAGGTCTGAACACTGGTTGATGTGATAAAGTTATAGCGAATTATAAAATTAGTATTGGAGACAGGCTAATGAGGGGGTCATTTAGTAAGGGTAAAATAACGTTCTTTTCTTTCCTAGTCATTTTTTTTCTGTTAGTTTGTTTTATTTTTCAAATCTCTATAAATGTTTATTGATTGTTTTTTTTTTTTACCTTTTGTATGATGTGTACGTCTGCGCATGCGCGCATGTGTGTATTTGCGCATGACTTGTTTTTTTTTTTGTTTTTGGGGTTTTTTTTTTCTTTATTTTTTTTAACGATTAATCGATTGGACAAAATCATTATATATTTATTTTCCCATCTTTTTTTTTTTCTCGGTGGAATACGGATTCATTTTAAATGCCTATCTATTTAGCTTGTCACTTGCAGGTAGTCCCATCCATTATCCGAAATTGGCTCCGTTATACTCACTTAGTCAAAAGGAAGAGAAGGTAAAAAAAAAAAAAATGAACGAGGGGAGGAAGATGAAGAAAAAAAAATTAAAACTAAACAGAGCGGAAGAGAAAGCGGAGAAAGAAAATGAAATTAAAATTAGGACAACTAGAAATAATAAAATATATATATATATATATATATATATATATATATATATATATATATATAGTTATAGAAAAAGGTTTTCTCTCTACGATAGTTTCGGTGCATAAGATGCACCTTCTTCAGGAGTACTGAATAATCTGCTACGTCTTATATATATATATATATATTATATATATATATATATATACATTTGATAATTGAATCATATTACCACGACCAGACAACTCGGTAAACACCATTTGCGACATCCGGAGCACTGGACAGCTGTTTCGACCTCCTTTGGTCTCATCAGCAGTGCATTCACTCTGTGGTCCGCTGGTTCAATCTCTAGTGGCGGAGATTGTGGTATGCACTGCTGATGAGACCAAAGGAGGTCGAAACAGCTGTCCAGTGTTCCGGATGTCGCAAATGGTGTTTGCCGAGTTGTCTGGTCGTGGTAATATGATTCAATTATCAATTATATATAATTCCTATATCAAATTTAATATATATATATATATATATATATATATATATATATATATATATATATATATATATGAGGTGAGGTAAAAGGAAGTGTGAACAAAAATAATGACTCAAACAAGTCCAAGTAGGAGATAAATATTTCGTCCTTCTGACGCAAAGAATATCCTCAGTCTAAGGATGTTCTCCTACACAGAAAAATACAATAAGAAAGAAAGGCTGTAGGGGAAAGATAGAGGGGGTGAGTACGCTGAAGCGATAACGCTAATCTGTTTCAATCGAAGATAATGAAAAGTTGAAAAGAAAGAACGAAAAAGATATCAAACGTTGTAACAAATAATTATCACACTGTGGCTTATCGATATTATTATATAATAATTGATTTGCAAACACATTTATATGGTTTCAAGTATCCTTAGCAAATCTACTAATAATGGAGATTGTCTCTATTTCTGTCCGTAACAATATGCTATATACACCCAAAATTTGAGTAAGCAACTTTAAAAATTGTTTTTTTCTCTCGTCCCTTTTTTTTTTTTTACAGTAACAAGAAGTTAACTAAAAAGTTTACAAATAAATAAATACCTACGATTTTGTGGAAAATTGATGTGGAAAATAATCAAAATAATTGATTGATTATTACATGCACGCAACATTTTATTTGAGAGAGATGGGACTCAGTTTTCATTTCAAATCGTTTTTTTTTTTTTTTTTTTTTTTTGCTTACAAACCCTCTGACATTAAATTTGTCTTACAAACCCTCTGACATTAAATTTTTAACCCTCACCCTCTCGGCAATGTCTTTCAAAAATAATTTTTACGACGCCCGGAGGCTGTTTTCTGTTGCTAGTAATGTTAATTTTCAAAAAGATCAGAGTGAACATGGGAGTAATAGCAACGAAGGAGCTCTGAAACTGCAGCCTCATCAACAGATTCAGTTTATTGTCATAACCAGGACACTATCAAAATTAGATAATATATTTAATATAATGCGTATTTTCGACAATATCCACCCCCTCCTCGCTAGACGTACATCATCATCATTTTCTCATTGTTCATTTCAGAATAAAAGATTCAAGGGCGATTTCCTTCGTGATGTATTTCATGGCATGGGGTCATTTTTTTTTTACAGGCTGGTGAAACAGAAAGGTTACAGATCATTAGAGCAGTAAATTTGAACTGACAAAATGGGTGTCCCACTGGGTGTCCCACTGCGAACAACAAGGAATGAATAAGTTTTATCTGTCAACTCAATCAGAATGATGAAGTAACACAGGGGAAGTATCCTGCCGTGATATTGAGGGTTTCGGTTTGGAAAGAGGATGTACTATCTTTTTTTTCTTTTAGATGAAAAGCTTTAGTCGGTAGAGCGTCCGACTAGAACTACAAGGTTCCTGGTTCAATAGCCCTCGCCAACTCAGCGTATGAGTAGCACAGGGATCGGTGCAGTAAAGTGAGGAGCTGATAGTAGGTATGGCGGTCCTCCTCAGACGTCAAACCTATCTCCTTTGTCTAGCCCTAGTGAAAAGTGGATAGACTCCCTAGCTGTCGATTGATACCCCTTTAGGGCACACCGACGACTTTACTTCTACTTTACTACACACACACACACACACACACACACACACACATATATATATATATATATATATATATATATATATCAGTTTAAAAATAAACGAGAAAATCTTGATAAGATAGCTAGTGTAATGGTTAGAGTCCCCGCCTATCAGCCTGACAGGTATGGTTCGAATCACGCACAAAGCACTGTCCTGTCTATAACGGCTGATGAGGCCTAATAGGCTGAAATGTACATGAAGAGATTGACTTTTTCTCGATTTGTTTACACCTGAAATTTAAACCGATACGCACGCCTAATTCCTTTAATTATAACTAATTAATTTTCAAAATTAGTTATGACTTCAATTAGGCACATAATATATATATATATATATATATATATATATATATATAGAGAGAGAGAGAGAGAGAGAGAGAGAGAGAGAGAAAGAGAGAGTGAGATGAAAGAAAACAAAAAAAACTGTCTAGTACTTAGACCTGGCCAGAGAGCTAAAAAGAATTGTGGGACATGAAAATAAAAGTCGTACCAATTGTAATTGGGGCCCTTTGACCGGTTTCCAGGGATTTAGAAAAGAGTTTGGAAGAATTGTACATCCGAAGAATAATCGAGACCATCCAACAACAGCACTGTTAAGATCAGCTAGAATACTCAGAAGAGTCCTGGAGACCTGAGGACACTTGGGTATATATTACATAGAACGTTCGTTTTTATGCCTTCATATTCAAATCGTTACTTACTTGCTGCAGTAGCTGGCTTCATTACTGCACCCCCTTTATTTTCTGTAGTCTGTAGTCTAACTATTTTCATAGCTCCTTCTATTGCTTCTATTCTTAACTGGTCTGGTTCTGCAATAGGGCTGGTTCTTAAAGATACTGCTATTATAATAAAAGGCTGCCATTACTTCATAAAGACAACGCAAGGTATATATGTTGTGGTGATCACATTTTTTAATTTCAGAATCAGAACTATTTCTCCCGCATGCAGATCCATGCTTACATTAGGGCCTCCCACGGCTTAACTGCCTCTAAGCCAGTGCTTCTAAACCTTTTTCAGGCAATGGACCATTTTTTATTCAAAAAATTCCCATGGACCAATCCTACTTTTCTTGAATGTTGCTGCAAGCGGCTAGCACACGTGTTAAAGTAAGACAAGCCAATTCATTTTCCGCCGATTACCGACGTGCGCTTAAATAGTGATTTTCAACTGGGGGAGGGTCATTATAAGAAGCGCTAAATTAGTTACATTTTTGTGAAAGGGCTAAAACATTTTTGTGGCGTCGAACTCTCTGTGGATCACTAGAAATGTTCTGTGGACCACAGATGGTCCAGCTGGACCACGTTGAGAATCACTGATCTAAGCTAACTAAACCTCCCGTTCCAATAATATTCGTAACCGGTAAGACTCGGGTCAGCTCGAGGTTAGGGAGCATCATTCTCCTAACGGCTCAGATTTTAATTTTAACAATTCTGAATTCAAAATCTATTCCTACAGTAATCCCATCTATATACAACACTTCTCTTTTTTTCTCCTCCACTCTCCGCCTTTCTTTCTGCTTCTCCTTGTTTGTCTCCTTTTTCTTCTTCCTTCTTTTCCGTCTGCTGCTTCCACCACCTCTTTTTCTCCTTTGCCATCCATTTTCTTTTCTTCATCTTCCTCCTTCCATTCCTTCTCCCTCCCTTTCTTCTTTTCCTTCCTCCTTTGCCTCCTTTTTCTTCTGTTGCCTGCAAGCACCTTTTACCACCCTTTTCCCCTTTTTTCTTCTATTTCCTTCTCTTTTTCCCTCAGTTCCCTTTTTTCTTTCCCCTTCGTCTCTTTCCTTGTTTCTTTCTTCTTCTTCTTCTTCTTCTTCTTCTTCTTCTTCTTCTTCTTCTTCTTCTTCCATCTCTTTTTCCCTCTGTTCCCTTTTATATTCTTCTTCTTATTATTATTATTATTATTATTATTATTATTATTCTCTTAATTTTTCACACCAGCATTAGCTGATGGTATTTCCCTGGAGTCTGAGTGACAACAAGTCTCCTCAGGTCTCCAGGATTCTTCTGGGTATTCTGGCAGATTGCAACAGTGCAGTAGTCTAGATGGTCTCAATTCTTCCTCTGATTTCCAGATTTTCCAGTCGTTTATTATTATTATTATTATTATATTATTATTATTATTATTATTATTATTATTATTATTCGTCGATTCTTCTTCCCCTTCTTTCTCTTTTTCTTTCTTTCTTTTCTCCCTTTTTCTTCTGTTTCTTGCACCTCTCTTTATATTTAAACCTGTTATGTGAACGTTTCAAACATTAAGAATTCCTTTCCATTATTCATACAGATATTCATCTCAATATCTCAGTGCACCATTAGCCGATAATAAAACTTTATAGCTCTTACAAGAATAGGCTGACAGAAGTGTACATAGGCAACGTGCTTCATCATTTATAAATTGTTTTGCAAACAAAACAAGAAATATATTGTATAAACTTATCAAACGTTACGAATATATCCCGTTATTTGAAAAGATATCAGATGACTTGTTAGGTAAACATTTAGATTCACAGAGAAAAGGTGTCAGAGGATAAGATTAGATTTAGATATGACTAGCAGAGCTACCTGGCGTTGCTCGGGATTCAAAAGTTAATAAATCTCGTATCTATATTTACATATAGATTAATAAAGAATCTTCGGTTAAATCGAACTTAACGGAGCTAAATTCCACCAGCGAAAGAAAGAAATACCAAAAGTCAAAGAATTAACCGAATTTAATGAAATTTTCAGAGTTGATATATTAATGAATAAAAGATATAATGCGCCAATTATTTTATATAAGAAATTTTACATTTTTCAGGTTAGTTAACTTTGAACAACGTATCTTTGAGACGTAACACAGATTCTCAAAGATGCGTGGTTAACTGACCTGAAAAAATGTAAAAATATTTTAATATAAGAACTGGTGCATTATATCTTTTATTCATATACAATAATATAGCGGTTTACAGTGTGAACGGGAAGGCTAATTTGCATATTGATATTAAAAATTTGATTTTGATAAATATGTGCTTAGTATTATTGATTTCTAATTGTTTGGTTTTATCTTAATAAATATAAGTAAAAATCCCAGGGATAAATCATAAAAGAAATCCATTAACAAGAAGAAATAACGGTAATCTTATTCTTTACTTCCTAATAATTTTCAAAAATATCTTTGACCCGTCGATGGTACCATAATAGATACTAGCAAGAGGATACCAATACAAATCACCTGTTATATGGATTCAACCTTCTTTTCTAATACTAATACTTTTTTGAAAAGATCTATTTGAACTCTGCATGGACCGGAAAAGGTAATACTACTCCAGATCAGAGTGGAACTGGAAATAATACCAATGATGGAATAACACTCACTCACCAAATCATAGGATATCAGATATATATTATTAGATACTAGACAAAACGTGACCCGTTGGGCCACCCATTAATTTCTATGTAGATAATTGAGTTAGGGAAAAGTTAGTTAGCAAAGCGAATAATATAAATAAAAAAGATAGTAATATACTTTACTTAACAATGGTTCAAAAGCAAATTATCAAATACTATTATCCTTACGCCTGTGCAAGGTCTTATTTGCGATTCTCTGTAATAAGTTCTATATAGTAGTGGTGTGTTTCTCCTTGATAGGTTAATTTGGCGTGTTTCGTGTGTGGCGTGCCAGTGGCCCAGGGATAGAGTCTTTGACTGCGTGCTGGCTTCTCCGGTTCGATCTCTGTCGGAGGGAGGTCGTAGGTATACACTGCTGATGAGATCTAATGAGTTTAAAAACTGCACGGTGTTCCAAACGTCGCACGCGTTATTCGCCGAGTTTGCTTGTCATGATTATTTTCAATAATTATCGAATTTTATACGATATACGCATTGTAATTGCCCTAAAAATATAAATAATGATATACTTTACTTAACAATGCTTCAAAAGCAAATTATCAAATACTATTATATATATGTATATATATATATATATATATATTATATATATATATATATGTGTGTGTGTGTGTGTGTGTGAAAGGAAACTGGAAGTGAATCCGACGGTATGTTGAAAAAATGAATAAAGGAAAGAAAGCATAGAATGGATAATATATGATATTTTAATCAATATTACTTACACGTGTTTCGGTCGGGAGTTTATCCATGTGTACATTATTCAAACTATTATTATTTTTAAATAATCAAATGAAATGAAATAATAATAATAATAGAAAAAATGTAGAAATGTTCCGCACACAAAGAAAATTTGACCTTCATCAGAGTAAATCCTCATTTGAAAATGATATATATATATATAGGAATACATTTTTAGTACAACAAAATTTATAGAATACCAAAAGTAAGGGAACCATATGTATGTTGGGAGATCATACAAGATGAGGGATGGTAGAATAAAACAATGTTTTATAACGAAAATAAAATATGAAATAAGGGGGGGTATGAAAATACGAAGGCCTTTTCGTCCGATTCTTTTTCAAGTATAATCACCGGCGACAATTAAAAGTCAGATTGTATAAGAAAAATATTTTTGAAGCGAATGGAGGTGAGCCAGAGGGGGACGAAAAAAAAGGGAGAGTATATGTATATAAACCCCTCAAGTCACACCAGGATTGGAAATATCTCCCAGAAAGTAAAAGGAGTATCTGGGTCTTTTTCTGCACGGGTGGGACGAAGGCATAAGATGTAAACAGCTTCGAGAATGTTTATATATATGCAAGATGTACGTCAGTGTCATTACCAGTGTTAAGAATTTTTAGATATATATATATATTTACAACCTATCCGCACGAGCAGGATGCGACACAAGGTCAATTTCTTAAGCGGAGTTTAACAGGTTTGAATTCAGAGTTTTCCTTCTCCTAGACCGGTTGCCTAACCAAGGTTAAAGAGCCCAGTCTGCCTTACTATTTACCCATAGCTGGAGGAAAGGAGGATTCATACCTTTCCCAAGGGTATTAGAATTTTTAGATATAAGGCGTGTGGTAAATGCCCACTCTTAGTTATAGACTAGCCGAGAACCATGTGATCAACCTATTGGCCAACCACTGATATTGTATTTATATCAGCTGTTCTGATCTTAGCTACTTACACTGCTTTGAACTTTCGTGGACGACGGAACATAGGATTATATCACTGAACCTTTGGCACTACGTAGGATTCCAAAACTTAGGACTTATTCACTTACCAAAGGATTCTATAGCTCAGGACTGACTTACTTACTTAAGTCCTTTTCAACTGGCCAAGATGGCGGTCAGAAACTTAACAACCAGTAAAAACCTTTTGTTGGGTGTTATCCCTTTGCAGTGGATGCAGTTGGTGTATTTGTAGGAACCCAATCTAACCGGCACAAATACAGGTTCTGAGCAGCAAGATTTCTTTTTTTTAAGAGTCAGACACGTGATATTTGTTTTGGCTAAAAAACACGTCTCTATGTAATTGTGTCTGGCTTATTGATGTTTTATTGATGAATTGTTATATACAATTCAACGACAAAACACAAAAAAGATCAGAGGAAGCAGTAAAAATAATGAAGAGTCAATTGAACCGAGAGAATCACTAGACGTGAACTGTCTAGAAAGTAATTGGACATCGTTTTTTCTATTTTTCAGGTTGGTAACCTTCATAAATGGTAAGTGTTAACCTTGGACATATGCAAAATATTTAGTTTCTAAGTAATCAGCTTCCGTTAAATAATCATGGACGATTAAAAAGTTTATACTTACCTGTTGTTTTCGAACCCCTGTACCCAGGTATATATTTTGTTGTGATCATATTTCATTAACTTCAGTTTAAGAGTTTAGCCGACGGAAATTTTGAACTGAATAACACTACTGGAGATAAGTCTCCGTGGCGCAGTGCCTAACGTGATGGACTGTCATATCAAAGTAAACGAGTTTGAACTTGAGTCGAGCTATTACTTTTACTTTCTAATACACGGCTGACTTCTGATTTAGGTCGGAAAATTAAAACGGAAAGTTTTTTGGTGGTACCTAATGACAGTTCAACTACAGTCTATGAATTAACATTTTGCGAATTGGGTTACGGTTTTAGGGGATTAAGGTTGTTTTTAATTACGTATTGCTTAAAAAAAATAAACAACAAAAAACCCGAATTACTATACATTTAATTAACCATTGAAATTAATTATTGAATCTATTATTGAGACAGTTGTTTGTGTTAGTATTGCAATGTATAATTTCAATTAAACTTAGTTAAAAAAAATATTTTTCAACATTAAATGTATAGTAATTTGTTTTTATTTTGTTTATTTTTTTTAAAGCAATACGTAATTAAAAACAACCTTAATCACCTAAAACCGTAACCCAATTCGCAAAATGTTAATTCATAGACTGTAGTTAAACTGTCATTGGGTACCACCAAAGAACTTTCCGTTTTCATTTTCCGACCTAAATCAGAAGTCAGCCTAATACACTTGGGAAAGGTATGAAGTGCCTCATCCATGAGCTATGGGTTAAATAGTATAACTAATGTTTTAAGTTACGGGCTATCAAGGTCGTTTTGTGAGGTAAAGTTTGATGTACGAGCGAGCTTCAGATACGCTTATGTTAATAAGTTTACTAAAAGTATTTAAGTTTACAAATTTCTTACGCCAGAGAAATCTATCATTTAAAAAAAAAAATAAGTATTACAAATATTACAGCATATAATTCATTACATTTAATTTTACTTTTTACAATACAGTGCGAATTTTCTTATTCAAAAAAGTTTTTAAAAATTAATGTTTTTTTCTAGGGGGCGAATTAATGGCATTTCTGTTTATTTCAATAGGCTGGTTGATTTGTTTTACAGCATATAAATTCTTTTCGCGTCTTTAAAAACCGAATGAAGTCATTTTGATAAATTTGCTTAAGTTAAGTATTTAACAATGTCGTCGCTGCTTTACTTCGGTAATCTAGCGGGAAATATTTCAATGGGGAAAATTGATTTGCTATACGTGGAAATTGTTTTGAGTAGAAGAATTAAACTCGTAAGTCAAGGTACTATATATATATATATATATATATATATATATATATATATATATGTATGTATGTGTGTGTGTGTGTGTGTTATTTTGGAAAAGGTGACTTACCGGTGAAAATGGTCACAATGGTTAGTTGATGCAAATTTAGAAAGGTAAGACAGCGATATAACAAATAAAAAGTGCTCAATACGTTAGCAAATTTATTGTAATACAGTTACAAGTAGAAGTGAATACTTGTACCTGTATTACAATATATATATACAGAGAGAGACAGACAGACAGACAGACATTAAAATAGAAAGTAAAAGAGAGAGAGAGAAAAGAGAGGAGAGAGGGAGAGAGAGAGATTGAGTAAAAAGATAAATTGATTAAATTGTTTTCCCTGGAGAACACAGAGTTAAACTAAAAGTTAATGGCGGCTAATAAAAGAAATTCTAACGTATATCTAAAAAAATACGAAGACAATACTAGAAAACAATCGAAAGAAATACAAACTTTTTTGTAAAAACTGTGTATGAAGATCAGAGTTTCGCAATTCCAGCTGGGAAGAGGCAAGAATGGTGGTTGTTATCATCGGAAAGTAAAAGCCTCATTTTTTTTAAAAGAACTAGACCCTTGTTTTCTGACAGCTTGATAAACATATCAGCTTTGGACACTACAGTGACCTTTGCTTCTATCTGTTAACACAATATCAAAATAAAAAATTATGCAATATTTTGATTTTCCCATTTTAATAAAATCATTTCCTTTAGCTAACACAATTACCTTTTACACTCTAGTCATTCGTTAAAGATTAGTTGACGCCAAAAAAAAAGAACTTTCCCTGGTATATATATATATATATATATATATATATATATATATATATATATATATATATATATATATCCGAAAATCCAGAGAAAAACTCTTCCTTTACGAAAAAAAACGTGTCGCAGTTTGCAGAGCTCAATGTGTACTCTTTATATATATATATATATATATATATATATATATATATATATATATATATATATATATATATATATTATGTGTGTGTGGTGTGTGTGTGTGTAAATATAGTTGAATGGAATGAAATAGTTACATTTCTCTCCTCTCTCTCCCTTTCTCTCACTCTCAGCGTGTGTGTGTGTGTGTATGTATATGTTGTATGTGTGTGTGTGTGTGTGTGTGTGTGTGTGTGTGTGTGTGTTTGATAGATAGATATAGTTAAATAAAAGGAAATAGTCAAATTTAAGTTTCAAGTTACCTCAAGCACCGACAAAAGCAGAAAGAGACATTCATATCCACCACAGTCAAAGAAACATAACGACTAGAATCTCCCTTATTTTACATTGTTATTATCTTCTATTTTTAGGGGACCCCACTCTTTTGAAAGGAATACAGTTGGATATGCTAAGCCCCGCCGACTGGGCGAGAAATATATTTAAGTATAGGTCAGTCGTGACTAGAAAAAGGAAACTGTACTACAAAGGTAGCAGTAAATTACAAAGAACCCGATTTTATAGAATAGAATAAACGTTTTTAAGAAACTATGATAGATAGGCTAGATTAACTCAAGTACGGCATGAAAAGAGGGGGGGGTAAACAGGGACAAAGGTAAAATCAATATAGATTTAAAGAAGGAAAAGACTGAAGAAGAAGAAGAAGAAGAAGAAGAAGAAGAAGAAGAGAAGAAGAAGAAGAAGAAGAAGACAATGATATGAAGAAGATGAAAAAAGAAGACAATAATAATAATAATAATAATAATAATAATAATAATAATAATAATAATAATAATAAGAAGAAGAAGAAGAAGAAGAAGAAGAAGAAGAAGAAGAAATGATTGGGTGATGAGAGGAAAAGGAAACAAGTAGGAAAGGAAAGAAGTATAAGAAATGAAGGAGTAGTAGATGAAAAAAAAGAAAGAAAGAATTTTGAAGGAAAGAGAAAGAGGGCGATAGGGAGAAGTAAAAGGAAAGGGTTAAATGTAGACGAAAGAAGAAGAAGAAGAAGAAGAAGAAGAAGAAGAAGAAGAAGAGAAGAAGAAGAAGAAGACAATGAGAAGAAGAAGAAGAAGAAGAAGAAGAAGAAGAAGAAGAAGAAGAAGAAGAAGAAGAAGAAGAAGAAGAAGAAGAAGAAGAAGAAGAAGAAGAAGAAGAAGAAGAAGAAGAAGAAGAAGAAGAAGAAGAAGACAGAAGAAGAAGAAGAAGAAGAAGAAGAAGAAGAAGAAGAACAACAACAACAACAACAACAACAGCAGCAGCAACAACAACAAGAGTGCATAAAAAGGGGAATAGATGTACGAAGAAAAAAAGAAGTAGAATTAAGTTGTGTAATAAAAAGAAGGGCTCAGAAGAAGAAGAAGGGTTCAGAAGAAGAAGAAGAAGAAGAAGAAGAAGAAGAAGAAGAAGAAGAAGAAGAAAGAAAGAAAGAAAGAAAGAAAAAGGCCCCCGAGGCCGGGTAGATTTCAGCATAAAAGAAGGCGTTGAAGGGAGAGTTTATTGACTGGCAGCCATCGATAAAAAGAGCTGAAAAGCTGACTAAATACAAAGTCAATATTTCACCATGATTAACGACTGAGACAAGAAAGATAACAAGAGAAAAAGGCAGAGAAAAAAAGAAAGGGAGGGGGGGGGAAGAAACTTTTATATTTTCTGGAAAGAAATTGAAAGTTTCGCCATCCGAGCACTGATAGATTGAGGACCGGGCGCTGTATCTTGGCTAAAACACAAAGACGAGTAAAATGTCTGAGTAATTAAATGATCGATTGGTTTCTTTTATGATTTATTGATTTGATCAATGACAAAACAAAACACAAAGATACAACAAACAAACAAAAGAAAAAGAAAATAATAGAGAAAGGAACAAGTGAAAAGCCAACCCCTCCCACTCCCGACTCTTCACACACACACACACAAAAAAAAGACAGAACCGTATTAGTATTGCGACTAGTCTTTATAAAGAAGACGCCATTATATCGTATAGGTTGAAACCAGTTTACGCCCAAGAGAAATCATCTGGAAAAACCAAATCAGTTTTTTAAATAATATTTGCTGTTTTCTGTGCAAGGGTTTGTGTGTGTGTGTGTGTGTCATTGTGTGCGTGCCTGCATGTGTGTGTGCGTCTGTGTGTGTGCGTCTGTGTGTGTGCACGTTTTAGTATGTGTTTGATTAAATGTGTACCTGTATGTAAGATGTATGTAAGATGTTTTCTGTGCAAGGGTTTGCCTGTGAGTGTCGTTATGTGCGTGCCTGCATGTGTGTGTGCGTGCGTGTGTGTGTGTGTGTGTTGTGTCTCTCTCTCTCTCTTCTCTCTCTCTCTCTCTCTCTCTCTCTCTCTCTCTCTCTCTCTGTGTGTGTGGTGTATGTGTGTGTGTGTTGTTTATGCACGTTTTAGTATGTGTTTGATTAAATGTGTACCTGTATGTGAGATGCTTTCTGTACAAGGGTTTGTCTGTGTGTGTCATTGTGTGCGTGCCTACATGTGTGTGTGCGTGCCTGCATGTGTGTGTGCGTGCCTGCTGTGTGTGTGTGTGTGTGTGTGTGCACGTTTTAGTATGTTTTTTGTTTTAATGCGTACCTGTATAGGAGCTGTTATCTGTGCAAGGATTTGTCTGTATGTGCCATTGTGTGCGCCTGCATGTGTGTGTGTGTGTGTGTGTTTATGCATGGTTTAGTATGTGTTTGATTTTATACGTACTTGTATGTGTGATGCACATGTGTTTGTGAGCGATCTTTTTCTTTATTTATGTGTATTTATGAGTTGCAGTTTATACGTACATGGGGGTGTAAATGCACATGTGAGCGAAATTTGAGTCTATGTACGTGCATATACAAGGTGTGTCAAAAAGTATCAAGATGTTCTGTATTTTTGACACACCTTGTATTCGGAAAAAAATTAATGTTCCATTCATTTTCCATTTCTATCTTGGTAAATACAGCTTCAAACTCGGCACTTTTATGTCACACCTTGTATGTGATATTTGATTTTATGTACACCTGTTTGAATGCACATGCGTTAGTAAGCGTTTTTTTCTGTCTATGTATGTGTATGTATGAATCTGTATGTGTTGGATTTTATGCGTATATGTCGATGTAAATGCGCATGTGTTTGTGAGTGTTTTCTTTTTTGTCTATGTATGTGTATGCATATATTTATGGGTTTGATTTTATGCGTACCGGTATGTGTGAATGCACATGTATTTTTAAGCGAGTTATTTTTGTCTCTGTATACGTATGCATGTGTTCATGTGCTTGATTTTATGTGTACATGTGTGTGTGAATGGAAATGTGATTTTGATTAAACTTATTGTCTATGTAGGCGTATGTGTGTGAGTACATATGATTTTATGTATACGTATGAGTGTAAATCCGCATGTGTTTATGAGCGTGTATCTCGCTTATGTATGTGTATGTATGTGTTTATATGTGATATTGTATGCCTACATATGGGTATGAAGGCACATGTGTTTATGAGCATGTGTCTTGTCCATATATGTGTATGTTTATACGTGTTTAATAAGTTGTTTCTATACATACCTGTATGTGTGAATGCATATTTTTAGCGTGTTTTTTTCTATGTACGCGTATCTGATCATATATGTTTGATTTTATGCATATCAATGGGTGTGAATACACATATGTTTTTAATCAATTTCTTGTTTATGTACGCGTATGTATGTGTATCTATGATTGCATGCATACGTATGAGTGTGAATGTACACATGTTTGTGATCAAACTTCTTTACGTACGCATATGTACATGTATGTATGAGTTTGTTTTTAAGTACGCGTATGGGTGTGAATTAATTTGTGATTGAATTTCTTGTGTATCTACGCATATGTGCGTGTATATATGTGTTTGAGTTTATGTACACGTGCTGGTGTGAATGTACACGTGTTTGGGATCGAATTTCTTGTCTATATACGCGTATGTACATGTATACAATGTGTGTCACAAAAGTATCGAGATTTTTGTACTTTTTCACACACCTTGTATTTTGAAAAAAATGACGTTCCATTCATTAATTTTTTCAGAATCCAAGCTGTGTAAAAAAATACCAAGTTTAAAGCTGTATTTACCAAGATAGAAATGAAGATTGAATGGAACGTTCATTTTTTAGAATACAGGGTGCGTCCAAAAAAGAACCAATTTTAAAGGTGAATTTACCAAAATAGAAATGAACAATGAATAGAATGTTAACTTATTCAGAATACAAGGTGTGTCAAAACTGTACCAAGTTTAAAGCTGAATTTACGAAAATAGAAATGAATAATGAAGGGAACGTTAATTTTTTCACAATACAAGGTGTGAAAAAAAGTACCAAGTTTAAAGCTGAATTTACCAAAATAGAAATAAAGAATGAAGGGAACGTTATTTTTTTCAGAATACAAGGTGTGTCAAAAAGTAGCAATTTTAAAGCTGAATTTACCAAAATAGAAATGAATAATGAAGTGAACGTTATTTTTTTTCAAAATACAAGGTGTGTCAAAAAGTACAAAAAATCTCGTTCCTTTTTTTACACACCTTATATATATATATATATATATATATATATATATATATATATATACGCGTATGTATATGTTTATATGTTTGATTATATACGTGCATGTGGGTTTGAATACAAATCTTTCTCAGAGCGTGTTTCGTAATAGACTGTGGCACATTCATCAGTCTTTTCTTTTTCTTTTTTTCTTTTTACATTTGATTTGTATTTTTCCTTGCCAAGAATATTTTCAGTCAGCTCAGTGCAAGTGAACGAGGGAAAGATTTTTGTATGCAAAAAACCGAAACTAGCTCATGTTTAAAAAGTCATATTTAAGCTCTAGTGATTATGCAAGTTCATCCTGCTCACAGAATAAAAAACATTACTTTTTGTTTGTTTGTTTGTTTTTAAAGATTTTTTGTTTGTTTGTTTGTTATTTCGATTCCCGCCCAGCAGCGCGGCACCGGTATCGGCTTTGAATGTTCCATGTCAAATCAAACAGGGGAATATCAAATCCACATTTGTCAGAAAAGAAAAGCGACTCAGTTTCGAACATTGGTGCAACTTAACCTCCCTACCCCAATTCGCCTTCTATCCATATTGACCTTGTGATGCACTAAGCGTATGAGATTAATATAGTGCTTCACCCAGAAAATAAAATTTTCATTTTGCTGAAATAAACGCATAGTATTTACATATTGCCGCACTAAGCTCATATTTTTTCTCTCTCAGCATATGTTAATAGTTTGGTGAACTATCCGTATAATATAAACAATTTGCTGAACTAACCGTATAATATAAACAATTTGCTGTACTAGCCGTATAATATAAACAATTTGCTGAACTAACTGTATAATATAAACAATTTGCTGAACTAACCGTATAATATAAACAATTTGCGGAACTAACTGTATAATATAAACAATTTGCTGTACTAACCGTATAATATAAACAATTTGCTGAACTAACTGTATAATATAAAAAATTTGCTGAACTAACCGTATAATATAACCAATTTGCTGAACTAACCGTATAATATAAACAATTTGCTGAACTAACTGTATAATATAAACAATTTGCTGAACTAAACTCATACAAAGGGTATATTAACAGTTTTCGGAAATAAACGTACAATATTGCTGCAATAAGCTAAAACTTTATTTTAACTCCAGATATATAGATAGTTTGCTGAACTAAATAAAATTTTCATTTTGCTGAAATAAACGCATAGTATTTACATATTGCCGCACTAAGCTCATTTTTTTCTCTCAGTATATGTTAATAGTTTGGTGAACTATCCGTATAATATAAACAATTTGCTGAACTAACCGTATAATATAAAC
>CM042148.1:96944441-96979441 GCA_023376005.1 Doryteuthis pealeii | reverse complement strand
GTTATATATATATATATTATATATATATATATATATATGAGAATATGTGCTTAATTGGAGTCGTACCTAATTTTGAAAATTAATTAATTAATAATGAATTAGGCGGGAATGCCTATTTAAATGTATGGCTAAACAAATCGAGAAAAATCAATCTCTGTATGTACATTTCGGCCTATTAGGCCTCATCAGCAGAGCTATAGATAGGAAGGCCGCCCTGTGCGTGATTTGAAACCGGACTGCCAAGCTGACAGGCCGATCCCATAACCCCTACACCAAACGGACTTCTTAGATTTTACGATTTGTTTAGAGTAGGTTAGTATTCCTCTTCTAGTGACTTTTATTACACGACGATATGATAAGTTGTAAACAAGGTATGTTTGGAATGGCTTTTTTGCGACAATTTTTTGGGAGAATACGTGCTTATATATATATATATATATATATATATAATATATATATATATAATACAACAAAATTGCAGTTTATAGGGAAAGGTAAATTTGCTATTTATTAAGTCCCTATGTAAGTACCACCCTTGTTTTTATTACCGAATTGCATGCCGATTTCCCAGCGGACTCCCCTAAAAAGAATTGGAGCAGCACACTCTTATCCGCCTCACTAGTTCAGTTCCGTGCTGTCCTCAGTTAACCTTAAGAATATTCAGTCTTTCTTCGACTGAAAACATATCACTTATTAAAACAACTATATTGCTATCGTTTACCGAATTATCTCCCTTGTGTGTCCCTCTTCTCTCTCTTTCCCTTCATTTTGTCTGGTCAATATATATATTATTCAAATGCTTCTGTGCCATTTTTTCCTCCGAAACACTTTCTGTTCGAACGCAATGTTTCTTCGATAAGCGTTCATATTGTATTTTATTCTTTCTTCGCGCCCTTTTTTTTTTTGTTTTTCTTTTTTGTTTTCTTTTCATTCTTTGCATTCTTTGTCTAAATCAGGGATTTCATTTTATTTGTCCTTGTGATTGAACAATAGACATACGCATTTGTAGAAAGAGAAAGATAACAAAACGCATCTTTGTTTTCGAGTTGACGTATAAAAATGTCTTTCTTATCTGGCCAGGGTTCTAAAAGAAAGAAAAAAAGAAAGAAAAGAAAAAAAGAAAGAAAAAAAGAATGACTGTATACAATTTTTTCTCTATAGGTACTTCTTCTTGTGTTATAATAGTCGTTTGATTTTTAGACCGTGTCAATTCTGCGTTATTCAATGCCAACGTCAATCTTTTTTCTTTTTGTAAGCAATTACACGGTTATTCCTATATATTAATACGGTTATTCCTAAATAATCCGCGCGTGGTGTAATGGTTAAAGTCATGGGAAATGGACACGTCGCCCCGAGTTCAAATCCTGAACGTGGTAATCGCATTTCACTTAGCGCTAATATCCTTGAGAAAGGTATGAATCCTACTCTCCCTCCAGCTATGGATAAATAGTAGGGTAGAATGTGCTCTTTAACCTTGGTTAGGCAACCGGTCTAGGAGAAGGAAAACACTGAATTTAAACCTGTTGAACCCCGCTTAAGAAATTGACCTTGTGTCACATCCTGCTCCTGCTCGTACGGAGGGGTTGATAAACATATAAATCTTCTGTCCGTTATCCTCCTGCAATACCCTCTGGTTAAAAATGAGACCATCCAAATTGTTTAAAATGCAATGTCAAAAAAAGGAAATTCTGATTAAATCGCTTAATCGCTGATTTCTTATTTGTCCCATCTTATTTGATCGGTTAAATACCTAACGTAAAATGAAAATGAACTAAAAAAAGAAGTTACATGTTTGTTTTATCTGTGTTGTAATGGAATATTCCACACTCTTACCCATGTGATCTGACTATATATATATATATATATATATATATATATATATAGTGAGCACGGTTCTATGTTGGGCTGGTTTCGAGAATTAATAGCGTGTCTCACTATTCCTTGTCTGTCATTATATATCTCTGCAACACAACCTATCTTAAATCTACAAACGTGTTGACTGGTCCTTCCACTCGACTATAACCTAGTCTAATTGCATCCCTTTTAAGGGCACAACAATTTGTAATATTGAAATTGTAAATTACGGAATGTATTTTGGTAATTTTGATCTGATATCGTATCGGTCTCTTACTTTAATTTATGCTATGTTTTAGTGAGCCAGCGTCTTCCTGTCTAACTCTGATATTTTCTGTGTCATATTTTTGTCGGCTTATTTATGTAGATGTTTCAAAGGCCTCCCCACCCTCAGATTTTCATCGGCAAATCAATGTAGATATTTTACAAGGCTCCTTTTAAGAAAGGGTGAGTGGGAGTTAAATGATGATTATACTTTTCACATATTGAACTATTTTGCTATAGCTCTTATATACACATATCAAACCATATTTTGCACCCCATGAATAAGGGAAATGTCAAAGTTAAGTCATCTGATAAAAATCAGAAAGTTTTGAAATAAAATAACTAATGCATTATAAAATTCATTCATTGATAAATCAACACTGAAAATTTCATTAAAATCGGATAATTCCTTGATTTTTGATAATTTTTTTTCAATCGGGAGGGTTAGATTTATTTTGTAAACATGGATTTTACGCCATCTTTTGACAGCGTGTACGGTCATCTTTGAGCATGATTGACCGAAAAAATAGTTTTAAATGTATTAAAAATAAATTAAATGTGTAATATTATTTTGCTTTTTTGTTGATGCTCATTAGGTTACTACTTTTGGATTTAGACGAACATTTTACCTTACATAATTGATTTAATTAATTTTAATTCGTTTTTAAAAGCAGACGAGAAATTGGGTATGCCTACTGTACTAACTTCGATTCTTTATGGGAACAAAAGTATTTTTTGCTCTGTAGTACGTTTTCGAAATATCGATTTGCTTTTATCTATTTATTAATTAAATAATTTTTGTGATTTTCGATGGCTGGAAGTGATTCAGTTGTTTGTTTTTCAACGCAACAAAGCAAATATCGAACCAAGGGTATGGAGGCATTGTTGTACAACTCCCATCTACCTTATTCTCCATGCACTTAGCTAGAGTCCAAGTGGTGCAGCCGTACAGTTGCACTGATACAACTACGGTTTGGATAGGTTAAAGAAATAGCCTGAGCCATTGCACGGTTACTGTAATAACTTCGACCCTCTATTTCAGCGTTTATCAACCTTTTTATCTTACCCTAACCCTTAAAATAAATTGCATGTCTCAAGGAACCCCTGCACAAAACACAATTATATACCATATCTCTATCATTTTATTTCCATCGTAGTTCACGTAGTAAATATCATAGTATATAATTTTGAATAACTGGTTCAAGAAAAATTCATACTTCTTTATCGCATTTTCCGGAAATCCGAAATAAAATGCATACTGTTCGTTTATAATACCTCATCAAGGAGTTTTCATTCGCACACACAAAAATTATAAAGCGTTATATTTTTAATAACATAATAGGTTAGATAGGATGATGTCTATATTACGATATCTAATAATAATGGAGATTCGCTTCCGGTTTTTGTCTGTAACAAAAACTACGTCACTGCTTACGTCACAATGCCTAAAATCGTCATAAATAGAATACACTCAAAATTTGAGCATGCAATGTTAGACAGTTTTTAAACAAGTTTTAATAAATACATACCTGGTATTATCTATCTATATATAGTTTTATTTTTATTTTAATGTATTTTTAAAGTTATCAGAACTAAGTTTCTATTTCAAATTCTTTTATTTTTTATACCTTTAATAGATTTATTTATTTTTTATTCCTTTAATAAATTTGATGATTTTACTTTTACTTATGATACAAACTCTCTGATATTAAATTTTCAACTCCCATCCCATCAGGCAATATATATTTTACGTCGCCCAGAGGACTTTTTTTTATTTTGCTAGTTACTATAATCTAGAATATATTGTGCGTGTTTAGTAATATTACGTATATTAAATTAAATAAAAAGTTAAAAGTACATTAGATTTTTTCACTTGTTCTCGCAGAATCCTTAGAGATATTTTGCGCAACCTTAGGGTTCCGGGGAACCCAGGTTGAGAAACACTACTCGATGTGAACAAAAGTATTTTTTTGCTCTGTAGTAGGTTCAGGAAATATCGAATCGCTGTTATTTATTTATTCATTTATTTATTTTTGTGATTTTCGATGGCTGGAAGTGATTCAGTCGCTTGTTTTTCAACGCAACAAAGCAAATATCGAATCAAGAGGAAAGCGGAAGACAAGGAAGCGGCAAAGAGCGATATACATTTAATCGGGTCTATAAATATTCACGAATGTCTGTTCTTAACAGAATTACATTAATAAGAACAAAGTGAGAAGATTCAGAGGAGGAAGTATCATCTGTAAAAATACAATAGTAATAATAAAAAAAAGGAAAAAGGACAATAAAAAAAGGATTATTTGTTTTGATATTTTCTAGTGTTCACTTAGTGAGCGCACCAGGTCGCTTCGTAGCAGTTAGCAAGCTCGCCTAGCAAACAAATGCTACAGAATCAGTTCGATCCAGCCTGTAGGCTTCAAACTAGTGGGTTTTGTCTTAGTTTTTTTTCTGGGGGGGGGTTACGGCATATCAACGTCGGTGGGTCATCTAATGCCGAAAAAGTTTTGTAATAAAGCCATTCTTAATGGATACTCAATTATTTTTTATACTCATGCTTTTCTATTTAACCTATAGATGGGACCCTAACAGGTACTATCATTCTGGGTCAGAGTGGACCAGGGAGCAATGGTAATGAAGGGGTGCTCCACATTCCTCAAACCTCCAGAACTGGAACCTCACCATCAGATAGAGTGTAACGTTATTCCCAGGACTGAAGACCCTCAGCCAACGCCTTCTAGCACATATGATTAAAAGGGTTGGGACATGTCATAAGGGCAATAGGGTTGGGGCAATCACATAGGTGCTAGGTGCTGACATGACCAGCCGATTAATCGGAGGGGGTCTCTCCGACTACCCGTCTAGCCTAAGTAAGGGCCTAAATGGAGTGTTACATGTCATGGACTGCACATTCACAAGGATTCAGTCCTTAAGGATCATGGGTAGCCACACATCACCAACTGGTAGCCCCATTAGGGTGTGTATTAGTCGGTGTATTCTAAAGCCACAGCAGACATGACTGTTTTGTTTTAGTAAAAAAAAAACCCTAGTAAATACTAGAAGTGACTAGCCAGCATCGACTGGGTAGAGTGGGTAGGCCAAAAACTACTCTGGTGTTTTTATTTGTTTATTTTAATTTGGAAATGCTGGAAATTTTTTAGTAGAATTTTAATGCTATTCCTATGTATATTTAAATTTTTAAATATCTTCGAATATAAATCTGTTGGGTTCAAAGTTATAATATCAGTTGGTTGAACAAAACAACTCCGACCAAGAGTTTTACATACAACACAAGCACATGGAGAAGCATTTAAGACATGAAATGTGCGTATACAAGATACATGAGAAAGGTTACATAGTAGATATACACGTACATACAAAAGTGATAAGATACAATAAAAACGTATACAGTGGTTATCTAAATGTACATACAAAAGATGGGGATAGTTATGGAGAGTCTATGTGTGTGAAGTCCCGGAGGAGAAAGGGCGCGAGAGAGTTCGAAACAGGCGCTTAAGTACCAAAAACCGCTGGTGGTCATAAACGGGAACCCAGAGGGAAGATAACTCTTCCAGACAAAGGGAAGACAACAAATCAAATCATAATATTTGCAGAAAAAGCAAGAATCAGAGATGTTTAATGTATGTATATATTTATTTTGTCATTAATGGTTTTATTTTCATAGTTTCGTCCAGACATGCACACAAGCACACATACACACACACAATAACTGCTCTTTATATATGTACTCGAAGTGGCTACCCAGTGTTAACTGGGTTAAGTGGTGAGGGCAAAACATATCTGGTGTATTGATCTGTTTACTTTTGAGAGTTACAAAAACTTTTGTGTTAGAATTTCAATGTTATTTCTATGTGTTGAGAATTTTGACTTATATTTATTTACTAAGCTTTGCTTAGATGTGGCACAAGGCCAGAAGTGTGGGGCGCCCAGTGATAATCGAACTCACTAACAATGGTCTGCTAATCTAGCTTGCTAACCATTACACCAAATGAATTTTGACTTATAGTTATTTACTAAGCTTTGCTTAGATATGGCACAAGGCCAGAAGTGTGGGGCGCCCAGTGAGAATCAAACTCACTTACAATGGTCTGCTAATCTAGCTTGCTAACCATTACACCAAATGAATTTTGACTTATAAGGTGTGTGCTAGATACCCGCTTCTACTTATAGACTCGGTGAGAACCATGTGATCAAATTCTTGGCCAATCACTGGCAGTACTTTGCTGTTAATACAATACTTAAACGGAGAATACTGATCATAACTACTTTGACTTTCGTGGCAGACAGACATAGGATTAAATCACTGGAACTTTAACAATACGCAGGATAGGACTTATTCACTTACCAAAGGATTCCATAACTCAGGACTTACTTACTTTAAGCCCTTTTCAACTGGCCAAGGATGGCATTTAAAAACTTAACTTATATTTTAATTTTAAATGTCTTCAAATATTAACCAAATCTTAATAATCTCTGCATAAAAAGCAAGAATTGGTGAAATTTAACATGTATTTATCTTTACGTTTCTCATGAGTTTTTTTTAATTTTCCCCCAAGTCACAACAGCCATGAGCAGGTCTGACCCTTTCAATTCATAATTGTAAACTCACTTAGCATTATGACCTTTCACTCCCCTCTCTCCCACTTCGCCATGTCTCATGGCTCGTCCAATGGAAACAACGCTATGTGGCAATAATGATTTATCCTTAAACTTTTCCATTATCATATCATACATATTTTTGCTAAAAACTTAACGTGCTATTATACATACCAGGCTACACTCAAGGCTTCCCCACTACCATTACGTTACGCCTCTCCATAATATATATACCCAGTAGAGTATAGGTATATAGCACTGTGATTTAAGGGGTATTCAGACATCATGCACATAAAATGCACCGGTCAAAATTTACATATTTCTTCAGAGTACTGCAATTTTGTTTTCCGTGAATATATAGTTTTGTTCGATTATGTCATCTATTAATAATGGGGATTAAGTCTCAATTTTTCTGTAACCGAAACTACGCCACTGCATTACCAAAAATCGTCAATACATACAATTAACTGTAATCTGTTTAAAAATTATTTTTACTCTCATCTTTTTTCAGTATCAAGATCTTAACTAAAATTTTACAAGTGAATAAATACCAACGATTTTATGTAAAATTTATGTGTAAAATATTGAAAATAATTATTTACTCAATGGTTAATAGATGCCCGCAACATTTTATTTAAAGGACACAACTAGGTGTTCATTTCTAATTGTTGTTTTTATTTACTCCTTTAATAAACTTGATGATTTTACTTATTTATGATTTGGAGGTAAAAAGTCACCAGCAGCTGACCCTCGCCTCCCCAATCACGACCATAAGACTCTCCTCAGTAAGAGAATTGAATACTTCAATACAAGAACTCATTCCGTGTCCGGAAGAAGGTCTGATAAACCGAAACGTTATAACGTCGACTTCACTACCTATAATGAACATCCATCCAGTACAACATCCCGTGAGTGTCTACTTTTCTCCACTTACTTATGATATACACATTGAATTTTTAACTCCCACCACTCTCAGGCAATATCTTTAAAAAAAACTATTTTTATACCGCCTAGAGGGCATTTTTGTTTCTAGTCTTTACAAAGAAAAAAGTTTTAAAAACAAATTCTGATTCCCTCTTGTGAAACTACTATTATTTTTCCTGAACAAAGAACTGTACTAGATGCCTTTTGCAGTTTTCCAGGTAATTGATTTTAATATCTTTTTTTTTCAGGAAAAAAATGTGTAAATACCGGAACAAATTGTAACTCGAGTAGATAATATTTGGTGCATATTGTGGCTCTGAGAAAGATTCCTAACTCAACTGTAAGAAATTGTTTTATAGTTACTAAAAGGTATCAAGTCTAGTCTTATTATTTATCTAAATTGTTGGACACGTAGCGCAACTGATATAAGGGCTGAGTTAATACAATACTTAGTGACAATCATTTACAGGTTGCAGGTTCAATCCTGACCAAGGGAGATAATAATATAGAATACTTAACATAGCTTAACACTTGTTCCCGGTTCAGGTTAACGGAATGAAAACAGTCTATCCCCGTGGATTGGTTCGGTTCGAAGGTTCGTGAAGGCTCCCGATTACGACATGAAGTCTTCAGAATTAGACAAGAAGGTTCCCAAGGTCGAAGAGATGGTTCCCTATTTCCACAAGGTTCCGAGTTCAACAAAAATTACCGGAAGAAGGTCGGACGGCACATCGGTTGAAACGTTATGTATATACGAATGAAGATGAGACAATAGACCAGAAAATCTAAATAATACAAATCTAGAATTATTCTATTGTTTTAGTTTATTTTTTGTGGGAAAATTTGTCTAACGTGAAGAAAAACTAGTTCAAATCAATCATTTGGTTCTCCAGAAGCTGTTTACAATAGAAGAGTTCCTTCCAATCTCACCATATACACTACTGACTAAAAGTTCGCGGCCGCTTACTACCTCCAAAACATACTAGATACTGGTTTTTATTTCGTTATATATTCTGATATTAGTCTGTTTATCTTTATAATTTTTAGTTTGTTTTTTTTTAGACTTAAAAAAGGAGTGGTTTACATGTTCACTAACTCGCACAACGTCAGAGTGTTTAAAGAAATCTATCTTGGATGTTATATAAGGTACGTTTGCATTTACATAAATAGTTCATATATTTGTATGGCCAAAACTTCATGTCCATTTACCCGCTATTAAATGAACTAGCAAGGATATGTATCGGCCAGGTGAAAGTATTTAAATTTTAATGTAAAAAAATGTATTAAATTAGAAAGGCTAATGAAACTAAAAAAGAATGCAGATACAAAGATTTGAAAGATGGGAGATTTATCGAAACATAGAACAACTGAAACTCTTCCATCATTTCCATCTTGTATTGCTAAGTTTTCCTAATTTAACTATTTAGTTAAAATAGGAAGTAAAGAATAACATTATAATTTTTCATCTTCCTAATGGATTTTCTTTCAAAATTGATGCTCATATTTATTAAAATAAAACCAAATAAAACCAAACAATTAGAAATCAATAATACTAAGCACATATTTATTAAAATCAATATACAAATTAGCCTTCCCGTTCACACTGTAAACCGCTATTTTGTTGTATATATATATAGATATAATTGATGTAATTATTATGTAGATATGGTCAATGGTTTTGATAATATAAATCAATCTTATTAATAATTGAAGTTTAAATAAAATCATGGAGAATGTGACGTTGATAACTAAGGGAATTGACTTGTGTGGTTATATAGTTTTGGTTACCGACAGAAAAATACACATATCTTCATTATACTAAGATTAAAATACAACACAACTGGGGAAAAGGAATGAAATTTGATTTTGCTTCATTATGATGAAGAACTATTTAAGAAAATCGCAATATTTGTTTTACAGTCTTTAAAACGGGAGAATTTTATGAATCAAACTCTGTAGCTCTCGGAATGGTGCATTTTTGCCATTTGTCTCTTGAGGATATGCTCTTTTTAACGTGATTTATTTCATTGTTTAATTAAGAAATTCATAGAAAATGTTTGGTGCTACTTTACAATGCGATCTACATTAATCAAAATTAAAATTTTATTTTAGTATGGGATCTAATTAATTTGTTTATCATGGCTTGAATAAAACATTATATTTTATACATTTTTCTTAAATTAAAGTAATACACATAATTTATTAGATTTATTGGCAAATTATAAATATACAAAAGTCAAATTCTATTTCAGTATATGATCTAAATAATTTGCTTATCATTGCATAAATAAAACATTATTATATTTTATACATCTCTTATTATAATGGTGATTGTGTGTTTTTCTGTCTGTAACCGAAACTATATTACTACTCATTATCTTATTTTAATTTAAACCTCAGTTATTAATACAATTATTTTACATTATTGATATTGTTGACTATATCTACATACTAATAACATGCAATTGTATTTATATATACAAAAAATAGCAGTTTACTGTGTGAATGGGTAGGCTAATTTGCATATTGATATTAAAAATTTGATTTTAATAAATATGTGCTTAGTATTATCTAATTGTTTGGTTTTATCTTAATGAATAACAGCAAAAATTTCGGAGATGAATCTTAAAAGAAATCTATTAACAAGAAATAACTATAATTTTATTCTTTACTTCCTAATTTAACTAAATAGTTAAATTAGTAAAATTTAGCAATGAAAGACGGGAGTGATGGAAGAGTAAGTTTCAGTTGTTCTATTTTTCGATTACACACCCTCTGTCTCAAATCTTTTATCTGCATTCTTATTTAATTTTATTAACCTTTCTTATTTAATGAATTTTTTTAAAATTTAAATTAACTACTTGCACCCAGAGAGTGCATATATTTGCTAGTTTATTTTTTTAAAAATAGAATAATACAATTTTGAAAATAATTTAATAAATTCATGGACAATCTAAATATACATCAACCAAAAACATAGGTCATAAGAATTATATCATTTATTTTTAAAAGAAATTAAAATCAAGCCAATTAGGGTTAGGGTTAGATCAATGTCATCACACACAGATCTCGTACCACAGAAATCACTAAATGTCTTTACATTAGCGCCATGTGAAATGCAAATGGCCTCATGGTTAAATGGGTAGGGGGTTAGCCATGAGAGCAATAGGGCCAGGACAATTATATAGGTGCTAGGGCTTGACTTGACCAGTCAATTGATCGTAGAGAGCCTTTCTGATCAACTCGCTTACGCCACGATAAAAGCACCAGTTCCTGCTAGATCAAAAAGGTTAAACAGCGATAAGCCTGTTCAATACTTAGATGGGTTACCATTTAGGCAAAATCAGATATCGGATATCAAAATGACTTGATTTTGCATTAAATTACCCGTAAAACAAAAATAATCAACTAACAAAAAAAAAAAAAAGATCCGACAACCTAAGTAAGGGTCAAAGTGGAGTGTTGCATATCATGGGCTGCTCAGCCATCAGGACTCTGTCTTTAAGCATCACGGGTCGACAGCCACGGCCAACAGGTCGCCAGGTTGGGGGTGATTTTACCCATGTGTAGAGTTGTAGTTGGTGTATTTGCGGAGATTACAATGAAATTAGAATTAAAAAAAGTAAAAAATAACAAACTCCCATGAGCCTTCACCGGAAGAAACCTCCGCACATGTGCGAGAAAAAACGACTTACTTCCGACCCCCAAAAGAATCTCTCAGCCATTTAGCCTTAGGTCTTGTCTGGGACAAGACACCACTACTGGCCAGGGGGACATTTTCTTGCTACGAGATGGCTATGACACGTGAATAAAGCCTAAATCATAAAACAACGTTCTGTATTTTTCTTTTTCTTTTCATTCCTTGAATTCCTTTTCAGCACGACCACCAAAAATGATGGGGTTAAAAACAAACCCTAGGAACATGCACCCAGAATAAACACATTCACCTTTAAACCTTAAAACATTAAACCTCTTGCTACGCCATATATTTTTCTGTTCCAGCCGATTCGAAATTTGGCTATACTTAATTTACACCCAATGGTTATATAACAACAGTCAAAGTATTATAAAGAACAGCAAGGGCAAAATAATCTGATTGGTCAAGGTAATAATATTATTTAAGAACTGAGAACAAATAGAAAAAAAACCGCGGGAAAAGATTTTTAGGTTCAGTCTGATGAGATGACTTTAAAAAAAAGAGTAAAAAACAAGACAAAAATAGAGACAAGGGGGATATTACATTTTAGTGATAAAAACAAAATAGCGACAAATTACTTCCGCCTCTAATAATATCAATGGGTACAAAAGAGAACAGACGGCTGAGAGAGAAATGAGATAGAAAGAAATAATCGGGGGTTCGGGCGGTATAAACATTGCAAAATGAACGAGAAGTAAAAACGGAAACATAGAATTAAGGAAAAGATGAAAAGACTTAAAAGGTGGGAAGAAAATATTATCGCAAAGAAAATATATTTATTACATTTCTTTCTTTTCCTTCCTTGTTGACCCTCCTCAAAGAATCGGTTTACGTTAAACAGGAAAATACGCAGCTCTTATAAAACATCATTCAAACGGTACAACCTACACTAAGTATCCCCAATTTGTCGAGAAATACCGTGTTTTTACAATACAAATTTACCCCTACCCCCCGTTTGAAAAAAAATTACCAAAAAATGATTTATCAATTAATTATTCTTACAATGCATTAGTTATTTTATTTCTAAACAGCGTTTACGGCCATATATAATTGATCTAAAAATTAACTTTAAATGTATTAAAAATAAGGTCCTAAAGTCGGTATCAGCGAGTCAGCGAGGGAGTCTATCTCCTTTTCAATAGCACTAGACCAAGGAGATTGTTTTTTAGCATCTGAGGTGGAGCGCCACACCTACCATCAGCTCCTTACTTTACCGCACAGATCCCTGTGCTACTCATACGCTGACTTGCCGAGGACCGGTATCGAACTAGGAACCTTGTGGTTTCTAGCCGAACGCTCTACCGACTGAGCGAACCCGGCCCTTAAAGTACATGTGTAATATTATTTTGCTTTTTTTTTTACTGATGCTCATTATGTTACTACTTGTCGATTTAGACAAAAATCTGACCCTAAATAACCGATTTAATTAATTTTAATTTGTTTTTAAAATGAAAAGCAGACGATGTTTGGGTATCCCTAACATATACCATCTCTAGTTGTTTAAATGTTCAATGTGAACACAATTGAACCCACTCCACATCATCCTGTCATCTCTCCGCTTAAAAAGACCCCCAAATTATATAAAACAGCACTTAAATAATCCCTTCCCTACTCAACATCCATGAAAATCTAAAAATTCAACCTACTTATGACTCGTCACAATTTAAGAATTATTCAAAATTTTAGTATCAAGTATAGTATCAAATATTGTATCACCTATATTTTAGTATCAGATTTGTTATCAAATCACACAGCAGTTCTCCTTAGTAAAGTATTTTATAAATAATTTGCGACTAATAGAATCCATTAACTTCAATTCTGGCGAAACCTTTTCTCCTTCTTTTCTTGATACATACAGTCTGTCTGTGTCGTCTCTCGGGTGTAATGCCTTGTGCATTGTCATAAATTGTATTTTGGTCCATCTGTCAAAGCTCCACTTTTGTCCATTTTAATAATGGTCTAGAGTATCTTACAAGGGGGACAGCCATTATTATTATTATTATTATTATTATTATTATTATTATTATTATTAATAATAATAATAATAATAATAATAATAATAATAATAATAATATGTCAACTGGTGGATTTTGCAGTGCCAGCAGATCACAGCTGAAGGAAAATGAAAAAATGGACAAATATATGGACCTTGCCAGAGAATTGAAAAAGTTATGGAACATGAAAGTGAAAGTGATACCAATTGTCGTTGGTGCACTTGGAACGGTCCCTAAAGGATTGGAAAAGGGTTTGGAAAGTTTGGATATCAAAGGAAGGATTGAAACCATTCAGAACACTGCACTGCTGCAATCTGCCAGAATACTCAGAAGAGTCCTGGAGACCTGAGGAGACTTGCTGTCACTCAGACTCCAGTGAAAGACCATCAGCTAACACTGATGTGAAAACTCAAAAGGAGTAAATAATAATAATATATCACCTCTTGTGAGATTTTCACACCAGCGTAAGCTGGTTGTCTTTCACTAGACTGTTTATGGTGGATCTGGGAGTAATGGAGATAAAGAGATACCCCATATTTTCTCGAGGCTCTAGAATTAGACCGTCACTAGATTTGTCCGTTTCGCCAACATTTTACATGTCTTTTAAGCCATTTGTATCAAAATTCAATAAAACTTAATGAAACTTATAATAATATTTACTATATTATAAAAAGAAAAGACTTTTTAAAATTCATATATATAGATTATTAGTTTAACAGACTTTGAAAGGGGGAGATTTTGGTATTCCTTAACTTTTTCCTCGTAAATTACTAACATAAAATAAACTGAACCCTCATTTTATGTCCGTGTTTTTGCAATATATGTTTTATATATTTTCTCTATTCTTTATTCTTTTACAAATAAAGAAAATATATTTAGTATTGTAAAATAACGGGTGAAAGAAAAATAAAACATTTATTATTATTATTATTATTATCATTATTTTTATTATTATTATTGCAAAAAGACGGACATAAAATGAGGGTTCAGTTTATTTTATGGTAGGAATTTACGAGGAAAAAGTTAAAGATTACCGAGATTTTTATAAATCAAAATCTATATCTAACAAAATGGCGTATTTTTGCCGTTTATCTCTCTCTTAAAAATGCACTCTAATTAACGAGATTTATTTCATTGTTATAATTTAAAAAATCATAGCAATGTTTATATCTATATTTAGGTTCTGTTTTTGAGGGAGAAAAGTGAAAATAAGTCACAATGTACAATTTCAATCAATACTCGTGTTCCTTAATGACTGTTATCATCTTGAAAAAACCCTCTGGATAAAAATAAGACCGTCCATATCATCCAAGATTAAATGAAAAATATAAATCCTGATTATCAGTTGTTGCTTATCCGCTGAATTCTTATCTCTTGTGCGTGTCCTTACCTCAGCTACACAATTCACCATTCCGTTTTTATTATAAAGAAACAAAGCGAAGAAAAATTATAAGCTCCACAGAAAAAATATTATAAAAAAGAAAGAGATTCATTGATTGATTGATAGATAGATATGTACAAACTGGAATATGGAGATATATCCGAATAGACTAAGATATGGAGATGGATAGATATGAATAGACTGAGATAGATGTACATGAATAAACTTTCTTTTCTAAAGAGATATATCAGAATACACTGATATATATATATGTATATATATATATATATATATAAGAGAGTTTCATAATTTGCTTGAAGCATTGTGTATGTATTGGTTAAGAGGTTAATTTAGAAGGCCATCACAATGCAGTTTGGAATAAATAAAAAATAATAATACGGTAACAATGGTGGTGTGTGTTGACCTGTATTTTTTTATTATTTCTTGAATTTTCGAGGTAATACCTCTTTATCAAAAGAATTGAACTGAAGCAGTACAGCTATGGCATTTCTTCCTAAATGAATTTTTTTTTTTTTTTTTGAAAATGACGTTATTTTTGAAATAACTGTATTCCCGTGTGAGCGTGAATGCGTTTATTTTTATTTTTATTTTTTTTTTTTGTACGTGTGCGTATGTTGTAATGCGCGTGACATTGAAAATGCGTGTTGGCTGTGACGTTAAGACTGTATCCTAGCGCGGGATTTTGTACGTGGGTATGTGCGAATGAAAAAGTGTATTTGTGTTTTGTGACGTTTCCTGTTGGATTTTACATCAATTTAATCATTTAATATTATTAATATTATTATTATTATTAATATTATCATATTTATTTGCTTATTTACTTATTTATATCTAATTCAATTTATCTTTTTATATTTATAATATTTTTAAATATATATATATATATATATATATATATATATATTTATTTATTTATTTAATTTTTTTTTTTCCTTAACAACTAGTGTGCAATGGCTTGTGTGTTTGTATGTGTGGGCGAGATGTTGGGCTATAGATTTGAGTGCGTGTTTCGTATTAGTCTTCTCGTTGTAGATTTGTTTCATTAGTAATTCTCCATTGTGCATGTGGGTATGTGTTTTGTGTGTGTGTGCATATACTGTTACATGTGTGCGTTGGTTGTGGGTTTATTGTATGATGAACTCTGCGCTGAGTTCACTCCTGTTATTGATCTCTGGGTGTAATCTAGCGATTAGCAAGGCCTCTTTAATTCTGAGATTACCCAAATTTCTCTCTCGAGCCTCTATATTGACTGTTATATTTCTTTCTGTGTTGTTGCATTTAACTAAGTGTTTACGGAAAGTGGATGCTTGTGTGTGTAAGTGTTCTTTGATTCTAATGTGTAGTGGTCTTGTGGTGCTACCTATGTAAAATTGGTTACATATATTACATTTTGTGCGGTATACCACATTCACTTCGTGGCACATACCTGTGTCGCGGATGGGGCAGTTCGCTAGTGTACAACTAGTGGCCTCCTTATGGCGGCTTTTGGAGAGTTTTCTCCTGAGTGATGGTCCGTAATGGGCAAGTTGTATGTCCAGGCCCTCCTTCCGTATCGCCCTACGTATTGCTGTGGTTATATTTTCGTTGAAATGTGGTAACCTTAAAAAACAGGCATTGGACGTGAGATGGTGTTTTGTGGATTCTGTTTGCTTGAGTCGTTTTGTGATTGAAGTGGGGTAACCATTGTCTTTTAGTGTGGATATAAATTGTCTGGTGTGTGTGATCTGGTCCTGCTTCTTGCTGCATTTGTTTCGGATACGGGCAAGTTCGTTCTTTATGTATCCAGTCTTTGCCCCAAGGGGGAGTGCCGATTTGTGGTGGACGAACAAGTCTCTGCTGGCCGATTTTCTATAGAAGTCGGTGTGGATTTCTCCCTTGTTTAATACCTTAAGTCGGAAATCCAACAGTGATAATGATCCTGTGCAGTCAGGATGTTCTATGGTGAAATGTATGTTGTTGTCTATGTTGTTGAATGTTGATGCGATTTTGTTGGCTTCTTCACAGGTATGTGCCACGAAGTGAATGTGGTATACCGCACAAAATGTAATATATGTAACCAATTTTACATAGGTAGCACCACAAGACCACTACACATTAGAATCAAAGAACACTTACACACACAAGCATCCACTTTCCGTAAACACTTAGTTAAATGCAACAACACAGAAAGAAATATAACAGTCAATATAGAGGCTCGAGAGAGAAATTTGGGTAATCTCAGAATTAAAGAGGCCTTGCTAATCGCTAGATTACACCCAGAGATCAATAACAGGAGTGAACTCAGCGCAGAGTTCATCATACAATAAACCCACAACCAACGCACACATGTAACAGTATATGCACACACACACAAAACACATACCCACATGCACAATGGAGAATTACTAATGAAACAAATCTACAACGAGAAGACTAATACGAAACACGCACTCAAATCTATAGCCCAACATCTCGCCCACACATACAAACACACAAGCCATTGCACACTAGTTGTTAAGGAAAAAAAAAAATAAATAAAAAAATTAAATATATATATATATATATATATATATATATATATATATATATATATATTTAAAAATATTATAAAATATAAAAGATAAATTGAATTAGATATAAATAAGTAAATAAGCAAATAAATATGATAATATTAATAATAATAATAATATTAATAATATTAAATGATTAAATTGATGTAAAATCCAACAGGAAACGTCACAAAACACAAATACACTTTTTCATTCGCACATACCCACGTACAAAATCCCGCGCTAGGATACAGTCTTAACGTCACAGCCAACACGCATTTTCAATGTCACGCGCATTACAACATACGCACACGTACAAAAAAAAAAAAATAAAAATAAAAAAACGCATTCACGCTCACACGGGAATACAGTTATTTCAAAAATAACGTCATTTTCAAAAAAAAAAAAAAAAATTCATTTAGGAAGAAATGCCATAGCTGTACTGCTTCAGTTCAATTCTTTTGATAAAGAGGTATTACCTCGAAAATTCAAGAAATAATAAAAAAATACAGGTCAACACACACCACCATTGTTACCGTATTATTATTTTTTATTTATTCCAAACTGCATTGTGATGGCCTTCTAAATCAACCTCCTAACCAATACATACACAATGCTTCAAGCAAATTATGAAACTCTCTTATCTCTACGCCTGAGCCAGGATGAATTTGCCAAAATCAAGGAACTGATGAAGCTATCGGAGAAACGCGCTAGGATCGGCTGCCAAATTAACTTCCTCAAACGCTGCAGAAAATACAATATAATTCCCAACACAATCAGAAACATCCACCTACCAACATGCTTCCAACTACCAAAATTTGAGCGGACACTGCACTACCTTCATACGTTCCTGATCAAGAAATGATACAACACCTACATCTCACTCTACACAAACACATAAACACATACAACGAGGCGATAACAACACTACCCACTACAACAACTATACCCATACCACAAATTATAAACCAAATCTACCACTACAGCGTGGACCATGAAAAAAAACGTCTAAAACAAAAATTCCAATGGACTCAGAACAAACAACACCAACGCAACACACAACGCAAATATGCAGGAAAAACGAATGACTTTAAAGATGAACCACACAACACAATACCACAAAATCAGCCACGTGTTACGGACTTATCACACTCCCTAACTAATGAAGAAAAGGAGCTACTTAGTCTAGGACCCAAGTTTATATTGTCTCAAAAAATAAATGACAAACTACTACTGGACCTTGAGACGAACTTTTGTCGAACTGCATACCAACTAAAATGGCTAACCTTCATCGATAACACACCCAACCCCACAGATACAACAAATAAAAACAACCAACTCCCTACTTACACATTAGATAACCCACTACACCCACCTCCAGCCAACCAAGTACTAGATTCAAAACTATCTAGACTCAAACAATCAATATTCCAAATCATAAAAGGAAACAAAAAAATAACACCCAACCTTTCTAGAGCACAACACAACACCATTAAAAAACTAAAAGAGAAAGAATTAATTTACCTGCCCTCTGATAAAGGAAAAGAGTTCTGCATAATCCCTAAGGATACGTACAACAACTTGGCATTCGAACACCTTAACAACAACGAACTCTATACAGAGGTCACAGATACAACGCCTACCCAAATAGAAAACCGCATAAACACCACATGGACCAAAATCTGCAAAAATAGAAAACTCCCCAACAGATACAAGAACAACTTCACTAGCAAAATAGCACCCTACCAAGGTTTTACCATCTAATAAAAACACATAAAACCAATTCAACACCGCAAATTAGACCAATAGTCTCCAGTGTGGAAGGACCACTATATAAGACATCATGGCTCCTTTCAAAAATACTGAAACCAATATTAGCGACTCTCCCTGGACATGTCAGCAACTCTGACGAAGTCATTCACAAACTGCAACAAACCCAATCAAATATACTCGAAAATAATAAATACGCATTTAGCTTGGACGTTACCGCTCTATACACATCAGTACCAGCTCAACCAGCGGTCGACCTGTTGACTGAACGGATAGCATCATCCGGCCTATACTGCTACAACCTCACCCCTCAAGACATACACCAACTTCTATCAATAATCGTAGACAACACATACTTCACGTTTCAAGAACGAACATATAAGCAAATAAAGGGCCTGCCGATGGGATCCAGCCTCTCGGGCTTACTGGCCATCTCCTACATGGACAGACTTGAACGCCAAGCACTTAATATTTGCCGCTCTTGTGCCTTCTTCACCAGGTATATAGATGATATTCTCATCCTCACATCTTCCCGTGAAGAAGCCAACAAAATCGCATCAACATTCAACAACATAGACAACAACATACATTTCACCATAGAACATCCTGACTGCACAGGATCATTATCACTGTTGGATTTCCGACTTAAGGTATTAAACAAGGGAGAAATCCACACCGACTTCTATAGAAAATCGGCCAGCAGAGACTTGTTCGTCCACCACAAATCGGCACTCCCCCTTGGGGCAAAGACTGGATACATAAAGAACGAACTTGCCCGTATCCGAAACAAATGCAGCAAGAAGCAGGACCAGATCACACACACCAGACAATTTATATCCACACTAAAAGACAATGGTTACCCCACTTCAATCACAAAACGACTCAAGCAAACAGAATCCACAAAACACCATCTCACGTCCAATGCCTGTTTTTTAAGGTTACCACATTTCAACGAAAATATAACCACAGCAATACGTAGGGCGATACGGAAGGAGGGCCTGGACATACAACTTGCCCATTACGGACCATCACTCAGGAGAAAACTCTCCAAAAGCCGCCATAAGGAGGCCACTAGTTGTACACTAGCGAACTGCCCCATCCGCGACACAGGTATGTGCCACGAAGTGAATGTGGTATACCGCACAAAATGTAATATATGTAACCAATTTTACATAGGTAGCACCACAAGACCACTACACATTAGAATCAAAGAACACTTACACACACAAGCATCCACTTTCCGTAAACACTTAGTTAAATGCAACAACACAGAAAGAAATATAACAGTCAATATAGAGGCTCGAGAGAGAATTTGGGTAATCTCAGAATTAAAGAGGCCTTGCTAATCGCTAGATTACACCCAGAGATCAATAACAGGAGTGAACTCAGCGCAGAGTTCATCATACAATAAACCCACAACCAACGCACACATGTAACAGTATATGCACACACACACAAAACACATACCCACATGCACAATGGAGAATTACTAATGAAACAAATCTACAACGAGAAGACTAATACGAAACACGCACTCAAATCTATAGCCCAACATCTCGCCCACACATACAAACACACAAGCCATTGCACACTAGTTGTTAAGGAAAAAAAAAAATTAAATAAAAATTAAATATATATATATATATATATATATATATATATTTAAAAATATTATAAATATAAAAAGATAAATTGAATTAGATATAAATAAGTAAATAAGCAAATAAATATGATAATATTAATAATAATAATAATATTAATAATATTAAATGATTAAATTGATGTAAAATCCAACAGGAAACGTCACAAAAACAAATACACTTTTTCATTCGCACATACCCACGTACAAAATCCCGCGCTAGGATACAGTCTTAACGTCACAGCCAACACGCATTTTCAATGTCACGCGCATTACAACATACGCACACGTACAAAAAAAAAATAAAAATAAAAATAAACGCATTCACGCTCACACGGGAATACAGTTATTTCAAAAATAACGTCATTTTCAAAAAAAAAAAAAAAAAATTCATTTAGGAAGAAATGCCATAGCTGTACTGCTTCAGTTCAATTCTTTTGATAAAGAGGTATTACCTCGAAAATTCAAGAAATAATAAAAAAATACAGGTCAACACACACCACCATTGTTACCGTATTATTATTTTTTATTTATTCCAAACTGCATTGTGATGGCCTTCTAAATTAACCTCTTAACCAATATATATATATATATATATATATATATATATATATATATATATATTATATAGAGAGAGAGAGAGAGAGAGAGAGAGAGAGAGAGACTGAGATATGTACATATCTAGATCTGGATATACTGAGACAGACAGACAGACAGACTGATAGATATCATGTGGGATGTATGTAAATAGGGATAAAAGAGTGGGATATCCAATGAGAGGTGAATAGAGCGGAATATATATATATATATATATAATATATATATATATATATATATATAGAGAGAGAGAGAGAGAGAGAGAGAGAGAGAGAAATAGACTGGAATGTACAGATAGATATATATGAATAGACTGAGATATGCAGATTGATATACATAATAAGTCGTTGGGGTGGCCTAATGTCGGTATGAGTTATACAGGGAGGGAGTCTATCGCTTTTTCACTAGAACAAGTGCTATCGAACCAGGAACCTTCCGATTCCTAGTCAAGTGACCTACCGACTGAACTAAACTGGCCCTAGATTTAGATAAGAACATAGATATGAATAAACTCAGATATGGGGATAGATGGGAATAGACAGAGATATGGTGATAGATAGATATGAATTACTATATTATCTCTGAGCATCCAAAACCTTGGAACAGTCAATCTATCGAACTGACTACCATAGCTGTAAATTGAGTTGTAGCTAACTACTGAGTCAGGGTAGGCGTGCTGGTGGTGAGGTTAGCATTCAGGAACACAAAGATATGGCAAAAAACATGAATTACTCGAATAAGGATTTAAAGACGAAAAAAAATGTTTTCCTTTTTAAAAAAATACAATGGTTGGCATCTGTAAATTCATTTCCGAAAGGAAAGCGGGAAAAAAATAAGATATGAAATACAAAATGGTGATTTTATTTCCTGTTTCTCTCAACACAAAAGCCAGGCGATGAAACTGTAGACATGAAGGCCGACAATTTTATTCTTTCAATTAAAAATATTCACGAGTGGGATAAGAAAAAAAAAACAAGAAGAAAATATCATGATGTCAAAGAAAGCTCGACGAAAGTGAATCGCAGGTATGGAAATTCATAAATATCTTGTATCTACCACTATATATATATAATATATATATATATATATATATATATATGTGTGTGTGTGTGTGTGTATGTGTGTGTGCGTGTGTGTATCAGTCTATCATATATGTATATAAATATATATATATTTGTATATATTCAAAAAGATATTTATTTATATACATATATATATGTATATCAATATATAGAGATGTGTATGTCTATATACACAGACACAGACACAGACACACACACACATATATATATATATATATATATATATATATATATATATACATATTTCTAAAAGGATACACGTTTCTATATACGGACATATATATATATATATCATATATATAAGTGGAAATGATTTCATATATATATATATATATATATATATATATATATATATATATATATTCGTGTATATATACATATATATTCGTGGAATGTTTTCGTATATATATATATATATATATATATATATATATACGAAAACATTTCCACGAATATATATGTATATATACATATATATTCGTGGAAATGTTTTCGTATATATATATATATATATATATATATATATATATATATATATATATATACGAAACATTTCCACGAATATATATGTATATATACACGAATATATATATATATATACGTGTCTTAGTCTGTGTTTGTTTACAACAATCATATGTGAACTTTTCTATACAATAAATAAGTATGTACTTGTGAATTCGGTAAGTATATATACGATATGTTTTAACAGTAGGAACATGTAGATTTTGTTACACTTAGTATATAAATATATATACGTAAATATTATGCGACATTTCTTAAATTGACAACTTTTAAGATTGTATTATAATGGAGTCTATTTGATACTATCGTTTTCCTTAACACAGTCTGTGTGCGTGACAATAAAGTTTAAGTTCCTTTATTGTTTTGTGTTTTAAGATTTTAAAATTAAAACATTTCTGAACTTGAATATTTTGTTCATTTAAACAATTTCAGTTTGAAAAGAGATCTCTTTAAAACTCTTAATATCGAAACATATTCACAGAACGTCACGTTAAGTATCTGGCCGCCATCCTTGGCCAGTTGCAAAGAACCCAAAGTAAATAAGTAAGCAGGTCCCGAGTTATAGAATCCTTTGGTAAGTGAATAAGTCCTGTGATATAGAATCCTTCGGTACGTGAATAAGTCCTGGGATATAGAATCCTTCGGTAAGTGAATAAGTCCTGTGATATAGTGTCCGTCGTCCAAGAAGATCCAAGTAGATGTGAGTAGCTAAGATTAGAATCAGCCAGTATAAATAATAATAACAGCAGCAGAGCACTGCCAGTGATTGGACAAGAAGTTGGCCACATGGTAGTCGGCGAGTCTATAAGTACAAGTGGCCATCTGGTACACACCTTATATCGGAAAAATCTCAACAAATATCATTTGGATTATTCAGATTATTGTCCTCATTTTTATTGTTATCTGTACAACGTTTCGGCCAATGTGCCTTCCGGCCTTCTTCAGGTATTTCTTTTCGGGCTCGGTAACCTTCTCAAATCGGAAACCTTCTTTTCGAACTCGGGAACCTTTTTGTCGTAATCGGCAACCTTCTTATTGTAATCAGGATCCATCCCGGAACTTTGAACCCAACCCTTTATTCAATCCACGGGGGAATCCTGTTCTCATTCTGCTAACCATAGCTGGGGTACAGGTGTAAAGCTGTGTTAATTACACTGGTTTACAAAAAAATATTTTTTGTCTGAGGCAAGAATGTGAATAGGTGTTTTTTTTACTAATCCGGGTGTGCTGAATTCAAATTTATAAACAGTTTTGCTCTATCACCTATAGTTTTCTGTCTTTTAAATAATCCCATTTTAGTATATATAGAATATATACGTGCTTATTTCAACAGTTGCAGCAGTTTATTACAGATAAAACAGGATAGATAAAGAACATTGACGGAATAAATATACTTGGATGACACAATGTACATAATGGATAGTACCGCAGATAATTAGAAGTGTGTTTTCTTAGATGATCTGCTGTATGTTACCGCTGCTCCTGGCCAGGATTAAACCTGAAGCCTAGAGATAACTGTCACTTAGAACTGTCTTAACCCATCGCCTTTATCAACTAGGAGAGTTCTCAGTTTTAACTGAGGATTTATTTTGTGGTCTTTTGTACCCCCTAGACTTAATTCCTTTTCTTTGATACAGTCAATGTTCAATAAAGCTGTAACCTAAAATGATAGAACAACAAAATAGAATAAAAAAAAAACAACAAATTAGTCATAAAGTAACGAAATCTTAGTTAAAATCACACTTACCAAATTTTTACTTCCCCCTGAGCAGGTATTGATATATATTGTATGTATCAGCAAAATAGAAAACGCCCTCGGGGCGATGTAAAAATAGATTTTTAAAACATATTGCCTGAGGGGTGGGAGTTAAAAATGTCAGCGAGTTTGTACCCTAAGTAAGTAAAATCATCAAATTCATTAAAAGATTAAAAAATAAAACAATCTGAAACGTAAACTTTAAATATGTATTAAGATAAAACAAACTATGTATAAATATATAATACCAGTCATGTATCTATTAAAACTTATTTTTAAAAACAATGAGGACTGTCTAATGTTGCATATTCAAATTTTGAGTGTATTTATTCTATGTTATGACGATTGGGATAATGTGACGTAAGCAGTGGCGTAGCTTTTGTTACAGACAAACGGAAGCGAACCCCCATTATTAATAGATGTTGTGGAGTCTTCGAACTAATTACATGCGTTTTAATACGGTGGATTTATACTGATATTATCAGTAGCATTTAAATCAAGATGGATAACTTCTCGTAGTGTTACAAGAACTTCGAATGGAACCTTTTTATTTAATCCATTGGGGTAGATGATATTTATTGTTATAATTTACAACCGGTTTTCTCTTCAGGTTTCTTGTCAAATTTGGGAGCCTTCTTGTTGTAATCGAGAACTTCGAACCGAATCCTTTTTTTAAATCCATTAGAGTAAGCAATAAATAAGACAAATTTGCAACTAGAAAATAAAGACTTTAACAGTTTTGACAGGTTAAGAGGTAACACAAAACCAAACATTTTTAGATCTTATTGAGACAAGAATGAGACAAGATTTTTCTAAATGTATACATATATATATATATATATATATATATATATATATATATATTTATTTATTTATAATTAATAATACAATTTAAAAGTCGGTCCTACCATTGGTTTCTGAATAACACTTTTTCGGTGTTATTCGTCTTCAGAGGCGTTGACTTTTGAAAAAAATGGACAGTTTTAAACTCCCGGCACGTGCCCACGCGATCCGTTAATCGCTCCTGTATTTTGCTTTCGTCATTCAACGGCATCACTATTTGTCGTCATTGGATCTCGTGTTCTTATGGTGATTTAAAAATGTTTCGTTTTTATATTTATTTTAGTTTATGTTAGTTTATTTATATATGAATTCTTAATTATGGCGGTCTGATGTTTTGGTTAGTCCAATTCCATATTAAGAATTTTTTCCTGTGTGGGCATGCTCGAAAAATTTCTGTTTTGTTGTTTAGGAAATATTCTTCGGAGTTTATTCTTTGAAGAATACGGAATTTTTCTGCTGTGCATAATGAGCATTTTTTTAACCATTTATGTATGGCTTCGATTGGTCTAGTATTTTCCATTCTAATTTAAAATGTTTTTCTTGTTTTTATACTGCCATACTTTGTTGGATAGCGCTGCCACGTTCCTCTTATTTTCGTGTTTGAAGGATGTTAAATGGTTATAGTAGCGTTGTTTAAAGCTACCTTGCACCATATATATATATATATATATATATATATATATATATATATATATATATATATATACATTTACCAATCCCTCCACACAAGTAGGATGTGACACAAGGTCAATTTCTTAAGCGGAGTTTAACATTTTTAAATTTAGAGTTTTCCAAGACAGGTTACCTAGCCATGGTTAAAGAACCCAGTCTGCCCTACTATTTACCCATAACTGGAGGGAGAGTAGTTGGACTCATACCTTTCCGAAGGGTATTAGGGCTATGTAAAATGCAAACAGCCTAATCCAGGATTTGAACTTGGGTTGACGAGTCCATTTCCTATGAGTCAATATTACACAATGCACCTCCACTAAATGTATATATATGAAGACCTTGGTAAAATTTAAGCAGCACTAAATCTGCACAGTACTTAGATGGGTGACCACAGCAGGTATTGGAAGTAACCGATTGTTCTCCTTCAGTTAAATTTAGACAAATCATAAGTTCTTTGTCTCCTTTGACTACGAAATCATTCGCTTTATAATTAAAAGAAATCAAACTTTTTGTTTATAATTCGGGAGTGGCTTTCTTTTCGTGAAAACTCGTCCATAAAATTCTTGTCTGAATTGTTGAGACGTGGACACCCGTTTTAAAAGATCTTTACATCTGTATGTCCTTTTCCTGTTGACTGAAACTTCCTTAGTGATATTATTCAACCGCTTCGCTTGGAATCTTTCATGTACGGTCTGATTTTGCGAGAGATGACACGGTTTAGATTTCTTTCTTTTTTATCATTATTTTGAAACGATTAATTTAAACTGGGGTGGATAACTTCTCGTGTGGTTACAAGTTGTTTTATGATAAACACCAAGAGAGTATCGGTAACTTTCTTAGAGTTAAAAAAACTTTTCCAATTGTGTTTGAAAATGTTCGTATGATCAAAATTGAAACGCTGGGCAGAAAATAAAACAATTTAACTGCTACATCAGATTTTCAAGCCCTGTTTCTTACAAATATGTGTACTAACTGGTTTGATAAATAAATTGACTACTGTTTATGTATACAAACACACGAATATATATATATATATATATTATATATATATATATATTATATATATGTGTGTGTGTGTGTGTGTGTGTGTGTGTGTGTGTGTGCATATGGTGAGTCATCTGAGAAAACACAAAGATAGATGTTCAAATGCTACAGGCACTCAACTATGATAAAAAAAACAGGAAATGGTCTAACTCGAACACGAGTTGACAGCCATTATATATACTAGCAATATATATACTAGCAAATATATGCACCCTCCGAGTGCAAGTATTTAAGTTTTAATGTAATAAAATATTGTATTAATTAGAAAGGCTAATGAAACTAAATAAGAATACAGATAAAAATATTTGAAACAGAGGGAGTATAATAAAAGATTTGAAACAGAGGGATATAATAAAAATGGAACAACTGAAACTTACTCTTCCATCACTCTCGTCTTTCATTGTTATTTTTTCTAATTTAAGTATTTAGTTATAAGAGGAAGTAAAGAATAAAATGAGTTATTTTATCTTGTTAATGGATTTCATTTAAGATTCATTGAAGAGATTTTTGCTTATATTCATTAAAATAAAATCAAACAGTTAGAAATCAATAATACTAAGCACATATTTATTAAATTCGATTTTTTAATATTAATATGCAAATTAGCCTTTCCGTTCACACTGTAAACCGCTATTTTGTTGTATATATAAATATAATTGCATGTTGTCAATATGTAGACATAGTTAACAGTATTAATAATGTATGACAATTTTATTAATAATTGAGGTTAAATAAAAATAAAATCATGGAGAATGTGATGTCTATAACTAAGAGAATTGTGACTTGAGTAGGAATATAGTTTCGGTTACAGACAGAAAAACACCATTATAATAAGAAGATATATATATATGTATATGTATATATATATATAGAGAGAGAGAAATTGGTTGGTTTGTTGGTTGGATTTTACCGAATATCAACCCTTGAGATATTTTATGCCGAAAACATTTTCTTTCTTGGATGGCTAGTCGAATTTGAAAAGTAAGATTTTTATTCTTTAAAACGAGGGTGTTTTGAAATCTCTAAAGAAAATGATAAGGATTTTATGTATTTTAGAGATATTTTTGTTTTGAATAAATTTTGAGTGTTTACATATGTAAATGTGTTAAAACACACACACAACACACACATACACACAGAGAGAGAGAGAGAGAGAGAGAGAGAGAGAGAGAAGGAGTGTATATATATATATATATATATATATTCGTTAAATAGTCCGCCTAGGTTCCTGGTTCGACACTGGCCTTTGCCAACTCAGCGTATGAGAACCACAGGGATCTCTGCTGTAAAATAAGGAGCTGATATATATATATATATATATATATATATATATATATATATATAATAAATATAAAACGGTTTGACATATCTATGTATTTGATGACAAAGGAACAGTCACAACCATTTTGGTTTCAATGTCACCTGAAGATTGTTTGCAATTACGCATGCATGAAACCAAAATGGTTGTGACTGTTCCTTTGTCATCAAATAAATAGATATGTAAAACCTTTATATATTTATTTTATTATATTATATAACAGCTCTATTTTTATATTGCGCCCTCTTCCAATATTACTGCATTTTGGCACACCGTTCCAGTAAAAGCTGAAACAATGACAATCCCACACACACTATATATATATATATATATATATATATATATTAGCCAGCTCCATCATTTTATGATTCGTTTTATTCTCGTTATTTCCATGTTCGAATTTGATATTATAAGTAATGCTAAATTAATCCAACGTAAAATTTGTTAGATTTGGCTGTGAAAAAAAGAAAAAATATATATCGACCATTCACTAGTTGACAACTTATAGGATTGAACCAATGATGGAAGTGTAATAAATGAAATACCACATATTCATCATCTTTCATCACACAAACTCTTAATGATATGGTCGAGAGATGAACTGAAGAAGGTCATTAATAAATAAAAATTTTCACCTGAACAACTGTTAAAAATGAATAGTTAAAAGAGCGGAAAACAACTAGTATCGATCAACTGATAACCGTCTTGAGATATGAACAAAAAAGAAGTCAATCCACATATATATTTACACACACACATACACACTCATACACACACACACACACACTCATATATATATATATATATATATATATATATATATATATATAAGGTGTTTAATAAATGTATAGAGATTGAAGCTGTTTCTACCAAGATAGACATGGACAATGAATTGAATGTTAATTTTTTTCAGAATACAAGGTGTGTCAAAAAGTACAAAAAATCTCGATAGTTTTTTGACACATCTTGTATATATATATATATATATACATATATATATATATAAGACTGAGTTTTTGGTATGTACGTGTTGACGTATATTTTCAAAACGGGAGGTCACTCGAAATCTTGCATACATATTAATATCCTTCTAACTAAGAAACACGCCAAATTTGGTTATTGATTTTTACTGATTAAGAGATATAATCAATTAATTAAGGCAAAATTACCCAATTTGCGAAACTGTCTGTATACCAACTCCTGCTGATTATAAGATATTGTCCCCTGCCTAAATTTTTGTTAAAGCGATTATCTGCAGTGAATTCAATTTTAGTGAATAAATTTCGCAGTCTTAAGCCATTCAGCTCGGAATTTATCGCCTATTTATAGTCCAATCTTAAAAATATCCATATGGTTGAAAAGAAGAGAAAATAATCTTTCTCAATATATAATTTGTATGAGTCTTTATCCATTGAATTATTTTTTATAGCGAGTTAGAAAAAAAAATTTTTACTTCGGACAGCAAAAGTATATTTTAACGAAAAATCAAATCTTATTCATATCGCAATCTTTTTATTCCTGTCTTGAATTATTTTTTAAGGCGAAGTAAATAATAATAAGCGAAATAAATGATAAGCGTGGTAAATAACAATAATAAGCGAAAACATTTAACTCAACTTTGTTTTTAATTTTTTCGTATATATACAAAAGAGTTTTAGAAAAAAAAGCCTTTTACAAAAATAGGTAGTTAAATTATATAACTACTTATTTCGTAACTAAGTAAAAATATAGTTGTATTGTAATAAAACCAAAAAATATTATAATAAAATACGATGTAGTTGTATAAATTATATGAAGAAGTTTAAGTTAACATTTCGTATATAAACAAAACAGTGTTTGAAATGTTAAATTAAGCTTAAACATAAAATAAAAATGATTCTAATGTACGCAACTTGAATGAGAAAATTTGTTATAAATAAATAGGCAGATTTTTTTTTTTAATTAAGTCACCACTTTTTTTTCTTCTCTTTTCTTTTTTTTTTTTTTTTTACTAAAAACCGTCAAAAATGGTCTTTCGAACTTATCTCGGCTGAACTTGAAAAATGGTCGGAAAATTAGGGTGACCCAGAAAAAAAGAACCCAAAAAATTTGTAATAAAACTGTTAATTTTAACCCGGGTTTTTTAGGTTAGTGTTGGGATTTAGGGTTAGTTTAATGGGAAAATAATTAACTAATTTGGGTTCTGTTTTTTCTGGGTAACCAATATACAGGGTGACCCAGAAAAAACATAACCCAAAACTTTTGTAATAAAACTTGATTTTAACTAGGGGGTTTAGGGGTTAGGGTTGGGGTTGGGGTTGGGATTTAGAGTTAGTTTAATGGGAAAATAAATAATTTGGGTTCTGGTTCTCTTTTTTTGGGGGGGGGTCACCCTAATTTTCCGACCGTTTTTCAAGTTCAGCCCTTATTTCGAAATTTCTTTTAATCATTTATTTACATTTTTTAAAAACTTTAGAATTTACTTTAATTCATTCATATTGGTGACGTCTCGAATATAACATTTATTTCGACCGTTAATTTATTAGACAATTCTCGGCGATTTTTTAAAAAAAATTGATAAATAATTATCTCTTATTAGTTACCACCAATTTTCCTTGTGAAATTTATCCCCCCCTATATTTAACACAATGAAACTTGCAAAAAGAGTGATATTATCTTGAAAAATTTTTTAAAGAAAAAACATTAAACAAACTCCTGATGATTTTTTTTTTAATTTTCAGCTTACGGAAATAATGGAAATTAAAATTGAAAAACAATTTTGCACCGTTAAATGAACTAAAATTTTACGTAGGCAAAAACAACTTACGACAAGAGGATTTTAAAAATATACTATGAAAAATCAATTAATGGTCCGATTTTCACAAAAATATATTTGGGGAAATATTTTTTTACGAGGTCTACCCCCATACCCTATTTTATTTTATGAGATATTAAAAAAATGAACCGAAATTGGGTATACCTATCTCTTATTTTCTCCACACTCACTCGTTGGTGTTCCTATTTTTTTTAGTCCGGTCATGGACCGGGTACTTTAGCTAGTATATATATATATATATATATATATATATATAGAGAGAGAGAGAGAGAGAGAGAGAGAGAGAGAGAGAGAAGAAGAAGAAGAAGAAGAAGAAGAAGAAGAAGAAGAAGAAGAAGAAGCATTGCGTGCTATGTAGTAGAAAAGCTCGAGTTATATCCTATTAATCTATCTGTCTACCGATTTCCTTCTGTAAATCTATCGATCTATTTATATATATATCTCAAACTCTCTCGACCGAATTGTTCAATATATTATTCTTTCTAAAACACAAGTATCCTCTCCTTTGAAACTCTTAGTCTTTTTCTTCTTTTTTTTCTTTATTTTCTTCTTCCAATCACTGCCTTTTACTTTCCTATTCTTCTTCATTTTTCTTTCTCTTTTTTTCTTCCAATCACTGTCTTTAACTTTCTCATTCTTTATTTTTCCTTTATTTGGTTCTTTCAATCACTTTCTTTCACTTTCCTATTCTTCTTTTTTCTTTCTTTTTCTTTCAATCACTGTCTTTCATTTTCCTATTCTTCTTTATTTTTCTTTCTTTTTTTACTTCTTCCAATCACTGTCTTTCATTTTCCTATTCTTCTTTTTTTCTTTCTTTTTTTCTTTCAATCACTGTCTTTCACTTCCCTATGGTTTTATATTTCTTTCTTTTTTTTTACTTCTTCCAATCACTGTCTTTCACTTTCCTATTCTACTTACTCTATACAGGAAGCCTACCTATTCCTCTTTTTCTTTCTTTGTTTCTCTTGACTTTCTTCGATTGACACCTTGGGAAGCGGCCAATGAACACCCTGGTATTAAAACATGGCGTGTATCACAGAACATCAATCTTAAAGTAGAAACATCGAAAAGAATTGTCCCGGTCTTCACCACGGAAAACGTCACCATCTTCATTCAGAATCCTCATCTTCTTCACCACGTTTAACTTAACGTAGCCATCTATTATTTCCCTTTCTAACCGCGCCCTTCGTGTGTACTGGCAAAGGTTGTCGATTTTTTATTGATGATAGTAAGGTGATGGGACGGGGAAAGCGGGTGCTTTGGAGGTCAATCTGTTTGTACTCGGAAGGAGAGTACGTGTAAACTCTGAATTTGATCTTCAAGACTTTTGAACAATCTGACCGCTTAACGTTTCAGTTTAGTCCTGAAGAATTTCATTAGATGCAAGACAATAAAGTATAGAGAAGTCTGGCGTCGGGAAACGCAACCAGAGCAATGAACGTAAAGCACTAAATATATATATTTACCAACCCCTCTGGACGATCAGGACGCAAATGTGTTTGTGAGTGTGTGTGCTTTTTTGTCTATTTACGTTTATGTATGTGTATATAGTTGTTTAATTTTATGCGCATGTGTGACAATAAACACATATGTGTTTATATATATATACCAACACTTCCGTGCCAGCAGAATGCGACACAAGGTCAATTTCTTAAGCGGACTTAAGGTTTGAATTTAGAGTTTTCCTTCTGCTAGATTGGTTACCTAGCTATGGTTAAAGAACCAGTTTGCCCTGCTATTTACCTATAGCTGGAGGGAGAATTGGATTCATACCTTTCCTAAGAGTATTAGCGTCATGTGAAATGCAAACAGCTTAGTCCAGGAATTGAACTCCTGTTGATGAGTCCATTTCCTGCGACTCTAACCATTACACTACGCGCCTCCAGGAATATATACTTTGAATAAAGATGTTGGTTAGTTGGTTGGTTGGATTTTACGGCATGTCATATCTAGGGTTATTTTATGCCGAATGTGTTTGTTTTATTCATTCTTGTTGGCTATTCAATTCTTTTAAAATTAATTGTTATCTATTTAATCCATAGAGTTACTACCACTCCGGGTCAGATTGGACATGGGAGTAATGTCAACGAAGATGTATTCCATCCTCATCACAGCTTCAGAATTCGAAATTCACCACAAAATGCAGGTTAACATCATACCCAGGACACTAAGACCCTCAACCACCGCCTTCTAGTACATATATGATAAAAAGAGTTGGGGAGTTGCCATGAGAGCAATAAGGTCTGGACATCCATGTAGATGCTAGGGCTTGACATGTCGAACCGATTGATCGGAGAGGCCTCTCATACAACCCGTTTAGCCTAAGTAAAGTGGAATGTCGCGAGTCTTAGACTGCTCAGATACTAGGAATAAAGTTGTCTGCACTCACAGATACACACAGATCAAAATAATCTGACGAATAGAAGATAGATGTATTTTTTCAATAAATTAGTTTATACCTGTAAGGCTGCTTTTCTTTTCTTTTCTTTTTTGTTTAATGGCATACTAACCTTCGTGGCTTATTTAATGTCAAATTCATTCCCGTAGAAGGACAGTAGTTGCATTATTCAACCCATAGTTTGGAGTAACGTGGGTTATGTCTTAACAAAAAAATGAAACCAGATTTTCTGATTGCAGTAACATCTGTCACTTTGCACAAGAATTAGAAGAGGAATGCCAAGTTGAAGTTACCTCATTTGAGCGTTTGTTTTGAGGACAGAAAATGCTCTGTGAATAACCTTTTTGGTCGGCATTTTATTCACCAAAGAGACAGGAACAACTGTAATTCTATGCCTGAGTGCGTATTTTCATGTAATGTACTTTGTCATTGCTATATTTTCGCTATAATTGTAATACCAGCTAGAAGGTGAAATATGTCTTGTTTTTACACCACCTTCCTCATTTTAGATTTGGTTTGCAATAAAACCAAGTGAATTGCAATACAATAATTATTGATAAAGTGCTCAATACAAAAGCTCAGAATTAGATTTTAACCATCAAATACAGTTGATTGTCATACCTAGGATACCCTTTTTGGGGTCAGGGGCATAACCCTTTGCAGTGACTTCTCCAAACACCATGATAGGGACTGAGTGCTTGATTTTTATCACTACTGGTACACCTTAGTGGACTGATCAGGCCAACGTTTGTTCTGTTGGTTGGTTGGTTGGTTGGTTGGTTTTTTACGGCATGTAAATCTATTGGGTTATTTTATGCCGAAGATGTTTTTGTTTTATTCATTCTTGATGGATACTCATTTTTTAAACTCATATTTAAACCCTTTTTCAAATTCATTTTTTCTTTTTAAGCCATTGATAAAAATAAAAGTGTCGCTTATCGTTCTTTTTTATAGGCTTACTCTATTATATTTTATCGAGGTAATTGCAACATTTTAGCGTTAAAAGTTGATTAATTGTGACGACGTTTGAAATAATATTGAATGTTTCTTTGCGTGGAGACATACATACATACATAGATATACATATTTGTGTATACATGCAAACATACTAACGGGCAGAAATAAATACATAGGAATATTTGTATGAAGGGATATGTTTTATTGAAATAGATAAACAGCGAGAGGATCAAAGCGTAGATAAATATATATATATATATATATATATATATATATATATATATATATATATATATATATATATATATAT
>CM042148.1:96934441-96941941 GCA_023376005.1 Doryteuthis pealeii | reverse complement strand
TAAACGTATTAAAGCGTATGCACGATTTTCAGGTATAAATCGATATGTACATCAACAAGACAGACGCGACCACTTATATATATATATATATATATATATATATATATATATATATATATATATTGGTTTGGAGGTTGATTTTGAAGACTATCACGATGCAGATGCAAAGAAAAAATAATAAGGTAACAATGGTGTTTTTTGATAACCTGTGATTTATTCTTGATATTTCGAGATAAAATCTCTTTTTCAGAAGAACACTGGAACTGAAGTAGTGGCATTTTTAGTTAAATGAAATTTTATCTCGAAATATCAAAAATAAATCACAGGTTAACAAACAACACCATTGTTACCTTATTATTTTGTTCTTTACACCTGCACAGTGATAGCCTTCAAAATCAACCTCCAAACCAATGTATACACAATGCTTCAAGCAAATTATAAAACCCTTATTATATATATATATATATATATATATATATATATATATATATATATATATATATATATATATATATACGCGGAACCACACATTCATAAACACATAAAAATGCACAAACACTTACACATTCTAATACTCACACTGCAAAAAAGAATATTTGACGTCATATTTCAAACCGTTCATTTTTTCAACGTTCTTTTTTCTCAGACTTCAAATTCAAACAGACCGATAAACAAGGACTATTACTCGCCTTTCTCCTTATTCTGCGATAAAAATTTTTTTATCACTTTCCACATACCAACATAAGCCCTGAAGATGATCTAATTAATAGATCGAAACACTGCAGCGTCGGCCAATAAACTCACTACTTAACTCATTTAAACCTGTGTTTTTTCAATTTTTTATCATACTACACACCGTCGGATTCACTTCCTTTTATTCACACACACACACACACACACACACACACACACACATATATATATACTTTGGTGCGGTGCCAAGTTTCTTGGTACAAGGTGATTCTAGACGGGTCCTAATTCTCTACCTGTAGTTTGTTGTAGAGTTCAGGTTCCGTATGAGAGCTCAATGTTTAATTATTGTAAACAGAGCAAAGTTATTTGGGAATAAAAGGCCTTAAATACCATGGGTATCGTGGTTATGGACCATTTCCACTCGCGAGTATACTCACAAACTTCTTCAGACCACTGATAGTCTGAAGAAGCTCGTGAGCATACTCGCGAGTGGAAATGGTCCATAACTACGATACCCATGGTATTTAAGGCCTTTTATTCCCATATATATATATATATATATATATATATATATATATATATATATATATATATATATATATATATAGCATTCAATTGCCCCTTTAACATTTCCGTTGCAGAGGCATCAGTAAAGAATCAATATATTAAAAACATAGAGCAGTAATAATAATAAGCTGCACGCGAAAACAAAAGAGAAAAATATCAACTAGCGTTCAACCGCTATTATCCGAAAAGAAATGTATATGAGTTTACCTAGGGAATTACATCGACTTAGCTAAGAGTCGAGTAGGGTCTTGATGAAATCATTTGGATTGAAACCATGATAGACCCATAACTTATTCTCTACTAATATATATATATATATATATATATATATATATATATATATATATATATTAGCGTGTGTTTGTCGTGTATATATATATATATATATATATATATATATATATATATATATAAAGAGTGAGAGGGAGAAGATAGTAATGGACTTAGAGAGGTAGATAGGTAGATTTAGAGAGACGGATGTATTGTAATTGAAATAGAGAGATAAACAGATCGATATGAGCACACTGAATTGGATAATAAGTAGTTAAGGAACGCAGACAAATAAAAATCTAAATAGAAATAAAGATCGAAGTCGGCGGCAGGAAATGCGAGTCTCTCCTCCGCCCCTCTCCTCTTCGTCGCCGCCGCCGCCGCCGACCTACATCTTTCGTTGTTCGACGGATCCACGAGTAAAATAGATAGCGAAGTCATCTGAGGACGTTGGCAAGCAAAGTGGATAGATCGAATGATTTGATGAATGTGTTTATCAGGTTCTTAGACTCTTCAAGGCGCATCAGTTGCCTCGTAAAACAACGTCAGGTATCGGAAAGTTTTGCGTCAGTTTCAGATTAAGCGACGGGGAAAGCTATTTCCGTCTCTGTTTGATGGATGTGTGAGAATTGGGCGCTGGACGCCCCGGCCGGAGCCGAAGCCGAAGCTGTAAGTGAAAATAAAGGAGATCGAATGTATATATGGGAGAGAAGAAGAAGAAAAATCCCAGGGAAAAAGCCGGCTTTCTTGTCGTAGTTAAACGAGATAGCCGCTGTACGAGATTGGAATCGGCTGGTTTAGATGCCTGAGATAATGCTCATCTTTATACGATAGTACCGTACGAGAATAGATAGATGTGCATTCGTAAAGCCGAAGAACGAAGAGTACATGAGACAACCAGATAAGGAGCTATTCGGATTTAACCAAAAAAAAGAGCTTGGTTAATAGAAAATCCCAACGAAAAAGACAAAACAAAAAAGAATTATTAGGAACTAGAAGCAGCTACTCAACATCGCTTAGGTATATGAGATGGAAACAGAAAAAAATCTAGTCTATTGATTTGTTTACTTTTGAGATTTAAAAATGTGTGAATATGATGTTATTAACCGTTAAATTTTATATCCGCGTTTGTTTACGTATATAAAATATTAACAGTTAATAACATATATTACATTCACTATCACTTAACATCTTTCATTTTGTCTCACATAAGCATTACTTTAAAGTTGAAGATGGTAAATTACCGAAATGCTTAAGTATTGACACATAAAATTGTTTCCCTTGATCATAACATCCTGTGTTTATTATATTTTTAAAATATTTTCTTCTCATATAATATATATATATATATATATATATATATTTATAGACTCTCTCATCGATTTCGACGCATGAGGTTTCGTACAATGAACAACCCACACGTTTCTTTGTTTATAGTGGTGAAGGCTTGTGTTGGACCATCCACTTTTTGCACAGTCGATAGGAAAGAATTGGTGCACAAGGAATGCCACAAACCTAATCAACGACTGACCTCAGGAAATTTGAATTTAGAGTTTTCCCTCTCCTAGACTGGTTACCTACCCAAGGTTAAAGAGCCCAGTCTGCCCTACTATTTTACCCATATATATATATATATATATATATAGAGAGAGAGAGAGAGAGGGTGGGAGAGAGAGAGAGGGAGGGGAGAGGGAGAAATAGATAGTAATGGACTTTGGGGGTCAGATAGGTAGAATTTACACAGTCAAATCAAGAACCGGTGATATCTAATATGCATATATATTTACTTTGTCGTTAATTGTTTTATTGTCGTAGTTTCATCCGTACATACATACATACATACATACAGACACAACGGCCCTTTATATATATATACAAGAAGCAGCTACCCGGCATTGCCTGGGTAGACGGAGGAGTAGAATATGTTTGTCTCGCAGATCCATTGATTCTTTTTGTCTTCCATAATTGATTTGTTTATGTTTTAATCATGAACGCCACCAATGATTTTCCCTTCACTTACTATTCAAATCCAAATATTGAAATATCCTCACGAATATTGATAAGATATTCTTTTCTTTTTACACGATTAGTAAGCTCTGGTGATAGTGAATATATATATATATATATATATATATATAATATATATATATATATATATATAGGAAATAACAAAGACTTAGAGATTTAGCATTATATATCTATAATTAAATCTTTAAGTCTTTTGTTATTTCTTTACTTATATATTTGCTCTGTGACTCTATCATTAAGAGCACACATTGAGCTCTCAAACTGCGACAGGTTTTTTTAAATAAACTCTTGTGTCGTTAGGAAGATTTCTTCTCCGGACTTTTGGATTATATATATATATATATATATATATATATATATATATATATATAATTTACTTTGTTATTACTTTCTTTGTTTTCGTAGGTCACCTGAACTTATTCTATTCTCCCACTGATTTTTCAAGATACTAGTGTGAGTCAAAAGTCTTGTAGTATTTTGGTACGTGCTAATTTGCAGCATCTATATCACTTGACCAGGAAGCGCGTGGTGTAATGGTTAAAGTCATGGGAAATGGACTCGTCGACCCGAGTTCAAATCCTGGACGTGGCAATTATTTCACTTAGCGCTAATACCATTGGGAAAAGATATGAATCCTACTCTCCCTCCAGCTATGGGTAAATAGTAGGGCTGACTGGGCTCTTTAACCTTGGTTAGGAAACCGATCTAGGAGAAGGAAAACTCTGAATTCAATCCTGTTAAACTCCGCTTAAGAAATTGACCTTGTGTCGCATCCTGCTCGTGCGAAGGGGTTGGTAAATATATATATATCACTTGACCAAAGCAGTTTAAGCCATTGAAGGTACCGGAAGTGGTTAGTATTGTGGTAGTTGGTGTGCTGACATGTTGTGCATTGCTTTACTATGTGTGTGATTTGAAAGCCCCTGGGAACTCATAGTGCGCGTTGACAATGTGCCTCAATGCTATTTCCTCTGTTTACATAACATTACAGCCAATTGATTTTAAACGCCAAATCTTGAAATAGTAATCAATTAGCAATAGATTATTTTTAAATTGTATACACTGGAATATTATTTTATTTATTACTTACCTGAAGAGATAGTATAACATTGAAACAGTTTTTCACATTTTCCCGAGTCCATATTGGACGTGACCAGCCGATTGATCGGAGGGGCCCTCTCTGACCGCCCGTCTAGCCTAAGTAAGGGTATAAGTGGAGTGTTGCATGTCATGGACTGCTCATCCACCAAGACTCCATCCTTAAGCATAACGGGTCGCCATCCACGGCTAACAGGTGGCCCCATTTTGGGGAGACTTGCCCCTCTGCAGAGGTGCAGTCGGTGCATTCTAATGCCCCAGCTGACAGGGCGGAAATGTTGTCGGTGCAACACGTGAACTTAAAGATGAAAGAGAAGGATGAGAGACTTGGAACACAACAAGTCTATATATTAATACGCGTGTTCCTTAAAAAGTACGACCGATATATATATATATACATCACCCTGTTTGCAGTTTATTAATGACTGTGAAAAGATGTAGAATCTGTATATCTGTATACGGTAGGTAGATACGAGAATAGATAGATACGTTCGTGTACATCCATGGACAGGAGGATATGGGAGACAAACAAATAAGGAAATATTCGGATCTAACCAAAATTAAAAAGAGCTAGGTTACTAAAAAAAGTCAAGTCGTCTGAGAGAACTAAAGTCAGTATCAGCCAGACAGCGAGAGAGTCTATCTCCTTTCACTAGCATTAGATCAAGGAGATTGTTTGGACATCTGTGTGTGTATGTGTAAATATGGATGATAACAAGACATTGTTGGACAAGCACACATACACAAACACACATAAACACATACACACACTTGCACGTACACACACGCAGAGAATTTGGAAGATATAAGACAGAATGAACAGTTCCTAGTAGCAGCTCCAGACTTTCAAAAATCTTCTGACAAAGAGATCTTTATTTCGAAATATTAAGGACAAATCAAAGGTAAACAGACAACACCACAGTTACCTTTATTTTTCTTTTACATTTGCATTGTGATAGCCTTGAAAACCAACCACCAAATCTATATAAATGCAATGCTCCAAGCAAATTATAAAACACTTTATATATATAAATTACACCATCGTATGTCACCCCGCCGAAAGAAAAAAAATACCAAAAATCAGGGAATTAACCGAAACTAATGAAATCTTGAGTGTTGATATATTAATGAATGAAACATTTAAGGGACCAGTTTTTTTTACTTTTAAAGGCGTAACACAGATTCTCAAAGATACGTGGTTCAAAGTTAACTGACCTGATAAAATGTATATATATATATATATATATATATATATATATATATATTATATATATATATATATATATATATGTACAAACTCTTCCTAAACTTTTATTTACTAAATTACCATACCACAAATATTTTATCAAAATATAGATCACCAAGCAAACTCTTCCTAACAGTTATTTACTATAAATTACCATACCACAAATATTTTATAAATTATTAAATAATTCCACATTTATTATATAACGCAATATTATATAATAATAAATATACCTAAAAACCCTTTTCTTCCCATATTATCTGGCCTCAAATTTTCAAGCAATAATGGAATCACATTCTTCATTATATACACTGTAACTTTTAACTTAACATAAGCTGCAAATACAAACATATACACAACCAAACAGAACCATCTTACGAAAACATCAAAATAAAAAATAACATAAAAAAATTATTTATTATCACAGTTAGGTTCTTTTTATAAACGATTACTTTTTTAATACTTCACCGTTTTTGTTTTTTTCAAAACAATAACATAAACTAGGCTCCGAGAAAATTTTTTCAACATGTTAGGGATAAATAATAACACTTTATTTTTGCAATACAAAATTATTTTCTACTATAACCCCTAGAAAAATCAAATATCCAAATTCTAAAGGTCTATTTCAGCGTTCCAAATGTGATTTTTGAAAAATTCTATTCGAACATCTCCAAAAATTCTCCGTTGTTCCCCAACGAATTTTTTCATTCAAAATAAAATTTCACTCTGATGAAGGTCGAATCTTCTCTGTGTGCGAAATATTTTCATACAGATGAACTGGCCGAAACACATGTGTAAGTGATATTGATTAAATTCATCTTTTATTATCCATTCTATCCTTTCTTTTCTTTATTCATTCTTCCTCATATTGTCCGATTCATTTCCAATTTCATTTATATATATATATATATATATATATATATATATATATATATATATAGAGAGAGAGAGAAGAGAGAGAGAGAGAGAGAGAGAAAGAGAGAGAGAGATGTAAAAAGTGAGACATGGGTGGTGTAGAAATCATTATAAACTTGAAGAGATGAACATAGAAATATAAATACATAGCGAAATGAAGAACGTATATAACAGAGAGAAAGACAATTACTCTTTCTCTCCTCTTTATAGACGCGATCGGTTGCACCAATCGGTAGGGTCTTTAATGATTTCTACACCACCCACGTCTCACTGTTTACATCTATATCTACATGTTATATCTATCTATCAATCTATATATATATATATATATATATATATATATTTAGCATCTGAGGTGGAACGCAACACCTACACTCAGCTCCTCACAATATATATATATATATATATATATATATTATATATATATAGTAGGGCCGGTTTAGCTCAGTCGGTAGAGTGTTCAGCTAGGACTCATAAGGTTCTTGGTTCGATACCGGCCCTCGCCAACTCAGTGAATGAGTAGCACAGGAATCTGTGCGGTAAAGTGAGGAGCTGATGGTAGGTGTGGCGTTCCACCTCAGATGCTAAAATAATCTCCTTGGTTTAGCACCAGTGACAAGGGGATAGACTCCCTCGCTGTCTGGCCGATACCGACATTAGGCCGCCCCGACGACTTTACTTTT
>CM042148.1:96921941-96926941 GCA_023376005.1 Doryteuthis pealeii | reverse complement strand
GCCATTTTATTTTGTACAGACAACGAGACATATGTTATTATAGAGTGAGGAAACATCATCTAGGCCGACACAGATGCAAGCAATACTAGCAGACATTGCACATACACTTACGCAAATGGTCGAGGAATTAGAAGTCTTCATATAAATATATATATATATTTACCAACCCCTCCGCACGAGCAGGATGCGACCTAAGGTCAATTTCTTAAGCGGAGTTTAACAAGTTTGCATTCTTCGAGACTAGTTACCTAGCCATAGTTAAAAATCTCAGCCTACTCTGCTAATTACACATAGCTGGAGGGAGAAATATTCATATCTTTCCCATGGGTATTAGCGCCGTGTGAAATGCAAACAGCTTCATCCAGGAATTGAACTCGGGCCAACGAGTTTCACATCTTTTTATCTGCATTCTTATTTAGTTTCATTAGCTTTTCCCGCACGAACATTACTCGGGAACAGACGACAATTACGTCCGTCCCCTTCGACTAGCAACCAAATTCCAACTAACTCTAAGTTCCCCTTTCACATGCTTTTAGCCAATGGTAACTCGGCACCTACATGAAAGGTTAACTATTGTCAATAGCTTCTATAAAGGTTATGGTAACTTTGCATCCACAATACCTCAATTTAAATTTTACTACACTACAGTCATAATTCGTAGGCTACCCACGGATTATTGTGACTGTCGTAGGAAATAGATACAACGAGAAAAGTTCAAGTCCTGGATAAGGTTGTTTGCATTTCACGTATCGCTAATACCATTGGGAAATATATGAATCTAACTATACTCCCACCAGTTATGGATACATAGTAGGGCAGACTGGGCTCTTTAACTTTGTTAATAATATTGTATTACTTAACTTAAATACTTTCATCAAGAGGCTGCATATAATTACTTACATACGATTGTATACTTTTGGAAACATCCTGTATCTGATCAACAAATCATTCGTTGAGGAAGAAGATCTGACTTGGAATGTGAAATATTGACGTAGATGTGTACGAAAGGAATTATAAAAATTACATCCAATATGTCTTCATTAGTGTCTATTCTCTGCTGAAATATCAGAGAGCAGAATAGCCCGGAGATTCCAACCAGCAGAGGAAGAGCATGGATACCGATATGCAAATATGGATTCATCGAGGCACACATATACGCATGTTCATACGCATACGTTAGATTTTAATGTAAGAAGACGATATATTAAATATCAGATTTTTTTATCCTCGACAAAATTTACTGCAGGGTAGAGTATGTTGCCTCAATACACACATACACACACGCACGCACGCACACACACACACACACACACATATATATATATATATATGTGTGTGTGTGTGTGTGTGTTTGGTTGAACTCGAGTGACGATTCCTGTCGTACGAGTTTCTGTTCAATCCTTTCAAGGTGTCTGGCCATCTTTTTGGTGTCAGGGTGGAACTGGTGTAGTAATCCTCCCACTACCAATTACTTTGCTACTGCTCGTTTTCTTTAAAAACGAGACACCACGAAACATACCATCAGTTTCCAACCTGAAGTTGGCAGATCGACATGCCGAAAGCGATCGTAAAGACACCTTTGGTGGATTGCTACAACAGTTTCACGCTGACACCCAAAAGATGGCCAGACACCTTGAAAGGATTGAATAGAAACTCGTACGACAGGAATCGTCACTCGAGTTCAACAAAACGTGTTTAAAGGAAAATGCTGCCAAAATACACTTATATATATATATATATATATATATATATATATATATATATATATATATATATATCGGCTGAAACGTTGTACAGAAAACAATAAAGATGAGGATAATAGTCCGAATAATCCAAATAATTAAGTTAGCTTGAAAGTATGCTAGAGTTAAGTGGACTGATAGTTGTCAGCGAGGCTTTGATATTTTAAAAGTTAAACTGATTATTTATCTGAAGTTTTGAGATGATGCTTGATAATTTGTATTACTTAGATTTTTTTAACTATTGTCCTCATCATTATAAATACTAGCAAATATATGCACCCTCCGGCCGCATGTATTTAAGTTTTAATGTAATAAAATATTATGTTAAATTAGAAAGGATAATGAAACTAAATAAGAATGCAGATAAAATGATTTGAAACTGAATGGGGTATAATAGAAAAATAAAACAACTGAAACTTACTCTTCCATCATTCCCGTCTTTCATTGTTTAATTTTCCTAATTCAACTATTTAGTTAAAATAGGAAGTAAAGAATAAAACTGCAATTATTTCTTCTTGTTAACGGGTTTCTTTTAAGATTTATTGAAGAGATTTCTGCTCATACTATTTAAGATAAAACCTTACAATTAGAAATTGATAATATCAACACATATTAATTAAAATCCAATTTTTGATATCAATATGCAAATTAGCCTCTCCATTCACACTGTAAACTGCTATTTTGTTGTATATATAAATACAATTGCAAGTCATTAGCATGTAGACAGTATTAATAATATGAAACAATTTTTATTAACAGTTGAGTTTTAAACAAAATAAAATTATGGAGAATGTGAAGTAAATAACAAATGGAATTGTGACTTAAGTCGTGATATAGTTTCGGTTACAGACAGAAAACACACAATCTCCATTATAATAAGAGATATACACGACGATTTGGGCTATGTGCCCTTCTGAGGTGGCTGAGGGTTCGATAAGAAACACCTGGTTTCTTGAGGAACTCTCAGCCACCGCCGTCTATCATCTATATGATAAAAAGAGGCGTGTGGTTGCCATGAAAGCAATTTGAAAAATATAGTCGGGACAATCATATAGTTTCTTGGGCTTGACATGACCAGCCGATTGATCGGATGGTACTTGTTCGATCGACGGTTACATCCAGGTAAAGGCCAAAGTAGAGTGTTGCATGTCATGGGACCACTTAGCATTCTGGTCACGGACCGCTCAGGTACCACAATCCTATTCTCAGCTATGTCTTAAACAAGTCAAAAGGTAGTCTCGTTAAGAAGGGTCTTACCTCTCAGGTGAGATACTGTCAGCGTATTCCACAGCCCCAGCCAAAGGGACGGCGATTCTATTTAATTCCAGTCCCCAAAACGCCTTCACTATTTATCACACTAACTGACAAGGGACCACCTGGTCTGTAGGAAAGCATTACTAATAATCACCAAGTGTTTCTCTACATTTACAGGGTGACCAAAAAAAAACAGAAACCAAATAATTTTTATTCAATCTTATCAACTTCTGTAAAATTTCAAGAAATTTGTTAGGCTTAAAATTCAGCCTTTTAATTAAAATTATTTTTACAATATTTTATACCGCAAGTTTACTGTATATTCTGAAAGAAAAAACAATTAGAATTAACAGTTTCATTACAAAACAATTAGAATTAATAATTTTATTAAAAAAACAATTAAAATTAAGTTTTATTACAAAACAATTAGAATTAACAGTTTTATTAAAACAATTAGAATTAACAGTTTTATTACAAAACAATTAGAATTAACAGTTTTAATAAAGAACAATTAGAATTAACAGTTTTTAAAAAAACAATTAGAATTAACAGTTTTATAAAAAAAAAAACAATTAGAATTAACAGTTTATTTTAAAAAACATTAGAATAACAGTTTATTAAAAACAATTAGAATTAACAGTTTTAATACAGAACAATTAGAATTAACAGTTTTATTTAAAAAACAATTAGAATTAACAGTTTTATAAAAAAAAAACAATTAGAATTAACAGTTTTATTAAAAAAAACAATTAGAATTAACAGTTTTATTTTTTTTTAAACAATTAGAATTAACAGTTTTATGAAAAAAAAACAATTAGAATTAACAGTTTTATTAAAAAAAACAATTAGAATTAACAGTTTTATTAAAAAACAATTAGAATTAACAGTTTTATTACAAAATTTGTGGGTTCGGTTTTTTAGGGGGTCGCCCTGTATATCACAAGTGTCAATACCGTAAATAGTATTCCTAAGTACATATTTAACCTATTTCTTTAGTAAACAGCGTATATTTAGATCTGCATCTATCCCTGTGATTCGTGTATTCGTGGGGTAAGTCTAAATGAAACTAATCAGTGAGTTGTGCCAATGTGATGACTTGTGCCTGGTGGAATGTTCGTGCGGGAAAAGCAACGGGCGTTTTTTAGAATTGGCATCACTGATCATCAGAGGACGTGATTAATGCCAGATTTTTCATTCCTGTTTCGAAATACCGACACGAACCAAAATGGACAAGGAGTATTCGCTTTCAAACGAGATTCTTATTTATGGAACCAATTAATATTTTAATGAGTATTCATTTTTTCAATCTTTATATATATATATATATATATATATATATATATATATATGGGAGTAAATATGGAAATTAATCCGACAATATGTGAAGAAAATATTTTCCAAAATATAACAAACACAGGATGTTACGATCAGAGGAAACAATTTTATGTGCCTATACTTAAGTGTTTCGGTATTAAACCATCATCAAGACACTGTTACAGAAATCTTTGTGAGGGAGAAAAATGAAAAATGTTAATGCAAAATTCAGAAAGGTAAGACAGCGATATAACAAATGGAAAGTGCTCAATACGTTAGTTGAGCAAATTTATTACAATATAGGTACAAGAGATAACCTACACAAGTTTCACGATAAGGATCTTCAGGGTTAAATCCACTGAATTAATTAAGATATTGCGAAAGACACACACGTGTAATCGACTGCAATTAATCAATATCTTGATTAATTCAGTGGATTTAACCCTGAAGATCCCTATGGCGAAACTCGAGTAGGTTATCTCTTATACACACACCACATATATATATATATATATATATATATATATATATATGTGTGTGTGTGTATATATCTGAGTGAGTAGAGATGGATTCATGCCTTTCTCAAATGCATTATCTCAAAGTGAAACAAAACGCGTCGTACAGGATTTGAACGTGGGTCGCCGAATGCATTTTCAACGTCGATAACTATTATGCTAAGCATGCCACCTT
>CM042148.1:96899441-96919441 GCA_023376005.1 Doryteuthis pealeii | reverse complement strand
CGGTAAATAAATGGAATTATGACATAATATTCAACCAACTTCTTTATTTATTTCACTCTTTTCTTTCATGCCTCTAAAAAAACAAAAACATATTTTCCCATGAATATATAATGTAGATATTTGTATAATATATATATATATATATATATATATATATATATATATTATATATATTATTACATACATAAAATACATACGTACACACACACACACATATATATATATATATATATATATATATCGACATTAAAGAGAGTCAGAAACACAACATCACAGTTTGTGTGTAGTCAGTGCAGCAAATTTAGGAATAGTTCTACACCCACATGCGCAGATGCAGATCATTTTTTTATTTAGATATTTTTGGACACTACGCTATCATCCTTAGTGGAGGGAAAGGTGCTAACAATATATATATATATATTATAATATATATATATATATATATATATATATACGCGCAAACACACACACACATAGATATAGATATAGATAGATAGATAGATAAAAAATACTCTTTTATGTACGTTTGAATAGATGCTAATTGCTGTGCGTGTTCCTAACATAAGAAAATGTTAAAATAGTGTCTAACTGTTAATATACATGACCAACGTGCTTAGCAAGATATATGTAGTAACAAATGATGTTCATCAAAATCATGGGATGTCTCATGTAAATAATGATTAAAACAAACTAATACATAATTATCCGGTGTTATTCATTTTAAATTTTATTGTTTGTTTTATATTATATATATAATATATATATATATATGTGTGGTGTGTGTGTGTGTGTGTGTGTGTGCGCGCGCGTGTGTGTGTTTTGATTGTTATATATATATAGGTGTGTGTGCATATATATATAAATATATAATATATATATATATACCTGTGTGTGTATATATATATATGTTATATTTTATATATATAATATATTATATATATTCATATACATATACATGTGTTATATTGTGTTATATTCATACATATATATATATATTATATATATATATATATATATATGATAGTTATTTACTGTTATTTACTATATTACAAGATGTGACACAAGGCCAGAAGTATGGTGCGCCCAGTGAGAATCGAACTCATTATCATTGGTCTGCTAATTTAGTTCGGTAACCATACACTACATAAGGTGCCCTATATATAAATATGAATATGGGAAAATGTACAAAGATATACAAATATAGATATGGGAAAATAAATTTTTCGTTGTTTATAAGCATGAACAAAATGAGTGGAATAGATAAAGAACTAATTTGAATATCATGTTCAAAATTCGTTTAAAACATCTGCACCTGACATTTAAAACAACTGCACCTGATGATTGCATCGCATGAAACCAATATGGTTGTGAATGTTCCTTTGTCACCTAATAAAAAGATATGTCAAACCTTTATATATTTATCTTATTATATTATATAACAGCTCTATTTATATTGAGCACTCTACCAATAATACTGCCTTTGTACACCATTCCAGCAAAAGCTGAAACAGTGACCATCTCTCACACTATATATATATATATATATATATATATATATATATATATATATATATATATATATATATGATGTAAATTTGAAATGAGAAAAACTTTAAATCTCTCATGTTAGCCACGATAAATATCTATTCTAATCTAACTTATCTTTAATAGGCTGTCTGAATGTGCAAATATGTTGCACTCAGTTTTATGGTTTCAAGTATACCCATCTAATTCCAATGCTTATATGGTTTCAAGTAATTATTTCTTGCTTATTTCTTATTAGTAGTAATTTGCTTGCACACCTGTGACATAGTAGTGAGTTCGACCTCCAGTCGTACTATTACGTTCAGTTTCGGCTTAATACCCTTAAAAAGTTATGGACCTCATAACCCAAGCTATCGGTTAAAGAGTACCACTACTCTTCTTCTACAAGGATAGCTTGGGTCATAAATAACCTACAAATGTTTATATGCAATTAAGCAAAGAAACCAAACCAAAAACCAAATGAGTTTGAGGTTCAGATATGTAGCATCGAGTATTCCTATCGAATACAATTTTTTTTAAACAGATCTATTTGACCCATAGATGAAACCCAAACAAGTAATACCACTCTGACTTAGAGTGGAACTCGGAGTAACTGCAAGGAAAAGATACTACACACTCCCCAGATCTCCAGAATTTGAGCTTCAGTTTGGATTATACACAGGACAATCCTTTAAAGGGGATAGAATAGGATACTCCTTTTGTTGGGGATGGAATCAAAAGTAGAACACTCTTTTTGCAGGGAATGGAGTCATACCCAGGATACACATTTGACAGGGGGTAGAGCCACTTCTTTGGCAGGATACAAAGTCATACCAAGGACATTCCTTTGACAGGGAATAGTGTCATACCCAGGATACTTCTTTAAAATGGGATAGTGTCATGCCCAGGACACTTCTTTGACAGGGGATAGTGTCATACCCAGGACACTTCTTTGACAGGAGATAGTGTCATACCCAGGACACTTCTTTGACAGGGATAGTGTCATACCCAGGACACTTCTTTGACAGGAGATAGTGTCATACCCAGGACACTTCTTTGACAGGAGTTCTTTGACAGGAGTAGTCATACCCAGGACACTTCTTTGACAGGAGATAGCGTCATACCAGGACACTTCTTTGACAGAGGATAGTTCATACCCAGGATACTTCTTTGACAGGGGATAGTGTTATACCCAGGACACTTCTTTGACAGGGGATAGTGTCATACCCAGGATACTTCTTTGACAGAGGATAGTGTCATACCCAGGACACTTCTTTTACAGGGGATAGACATTCCTTTTGCAGGAATGGGGTCATACTTAGGACACTCCATTTACAGGGTTTACAATCGGCGTATTCTATGCCCCACTGACAGAACATTTTATCTCTGCTCCAAACTATCTTTTATGGTAGAGTGGTACTTATTTTAAATTGGTTGAAAATTAAGATTACACTGAAAGAAAGAAAACTATTTTTGTTGGCGTGGTCCCTTGGTTACACTGAATCATCAATCAATACAAATGACATCTGGTTTAAAAGGGGATTAAGGATGTTCTGGGGGGATGATGGAGGGGGGACAGTTCGAATAAGATCTTAGAAATGATAAAGTCCCGAAACAAATATTATTTAGCCCATTTGTAAAGATGCTTTTGTTTTACGAAAACATACTTCTCCATACACATTACACATTTTTCTATAAATGTCACATGGTTTTCACTTCTCAGCCAACAAAACATTGATGACAGACCTCTGTTCACATCTGTAACAGCACTGTTTGATTTGTGACCATTTTGAAATATTTTTGTGAGATTAAGATTAATTTTGCAATAAACCAATTCGAAACAATGCAGAGTTTACATGTATGGAAAGAAATTCTGGAAAAAAAACAATTGTTTTTTATCCCTTATTTATTGGATGACCTCATATGTATTATTTCAACATTTACATATCATCATCATCATCCTCATCATACTCCTCATCATCATCATCGTCATGGTAGATCCCTAACTCTTTTCCTCTATTATTATTATTATTATTATTATTATTATTATTACTGCTCTATGTTTTTAATATATTGACTACTTTTGGATTGTTTACTGATGCCACTGCAATGGAAATATTAAAGCGGCAATTGGATACTAATATATATATATATATATATATATATATATATATATATATATATATATAGTGATGTCTTGACTCTTTTCTCTACTAATATCATATATATATATATATATATATATATATATGAGGAGGATGTATTTATCTATACATCATCATCATCATCATCATCATCATCATCCTAGCGTATGGACAGCACGAATTCCTTTGACTCTCTCGCCATGCGTACATATCGACCATAGCTCTTAGTAAAGGGCTCTCAATGCCTGCTCAGAGATGATCAATGTAAATTTGTGCTTGTTTTAGACAAAGATTAAGTAACTGCGGACATTGAAGGTATAATTCTAGATTAGGGGGGGTATTTTTAAAGATTTTTTGGCACACAATTGTATAATACCAAATAGGAAATTAAACTCAAGAGGGAGGTTTTGTGGATTAGCCTAGCTTACCTTTCGTAGAGAGTAAATTAGCCAGTCCGAGACTATTTGTACACTGCAGTTTTAGAAAATCTGTGATTGCTGGGCCGTCAATGGCGCTTCGGGGCCTGATCTAGAGCGCTTCGGCCTCTGGAGTGGCTTGACAATAAATTAACATCGTCGATCCCAGGGGCTATCACCCCAGACAATATATGCCCCTTGATTTAAAGGGGCGGGGCTGGGTTTATTGCCCAGCGCCTGAGGCGCCCCTCGAGGGGAATGCCGACGGGATCGACGCATTTTTTGTGCCTACCACCCATGAGCTTCGGCTTCTGGGTGGGCCCACATAAAAATGTCCTTGTGTCACGCCCTCATAAGTGGGATGAGAGGCAATTATACCTGAGACTGCAAAGATTACGGAACCATTACGCGAACCGTCTAACACAATGTTTTAGCACTTTGTTGTTGAGATAATTACTCTATGTCTGGCGCAAACTGTATTTGGATGGACTAGTATACTGAATATTGTATGATCCAGTATACAAAAGTTCCCCACGATAGCTGTAGTAAAAAAATCAAGCCTTTAAGCAGGGTGCATCCGGGTACCTTAGCATTAAGGGAACTGTCCTCTGAGATAAAACTTGTCTGCCTCGTATGGGGACTGCGAGGGGGTATGTCCCCTTTTAGATAGCGCTTGACCAGGGAGATTGTTTTTTCTGAGGTGGAGTGTCAAACCTACCAGCATATCTCCACTTTACTGCACAGATCAGATTATCCAATCTGTGTTACTCAATTGACGGGGACCGGTATCGAACCACGTACCTTGCGATTCCTAAGCGCGTGCTTTACTGACTAAGCTAAACCGATCCTTTAGGAGATTTATTGACTTGCCTGAGATGCCCACCAAAGGATGAATAGTTGTGTAGCTATGCAAGTTTTTGGTTCCACTCTCTAGAGCGCATTCGTGTGTGATAGAAACTCCGATTAAAACCAGACCTCGAGCTACATCCTGATCATGGTGGAGAGCATGGTGGAGAGCTTGACAGGGAGAATGGCGGAGAGCCTGGCGGAGAGCTTGACGGGGTAAATTCAACCAGTGTCACTTATTGAACGACAATAGACCCTAACTCTGTCAGGCTTCACTGCAGAGTACATCGTTTTCTTTTATTTATTTCTCACACAGTTTATGGATCCTAAAGGGTTTCTGTCCTCGTTACGATCCTGAAATAAAAATGGACGGATACGATAACAGAATGGTGACAGAAATTCAAATTTCAAAGAGCATGATTTATAATAATAACAACCCCTATGTGACCGAGTCGACCGGTTACAATAGACAACAACACCAAAAAAAGGGGGGAAAAAGAGAAAAAAAAGAAAAGAAAAGAAAAGAAATAACCTGTGCAGGTTGTGGGAACTGCAAGGCGAAAGCACATTAGATTTCCCTGCGAGCGCGTAAAATCGCGCACGTGCGAGAATTCTGACGCATTAAAAAGGAATAATTGAACGAAGAATAATATGCAATATTGTGTTAAGGTGGCCCGTGGGCAGGTAACAGGCGAGAATCGTAAAAAGAAGGAAATCGTCAAAATTTGCGAATTCTCTCGGAAGAAAAGACGACGGAATACGGGAGAGAAGTGTGTGTGCGGGAAGGGGGAGACGATGATAGGAATATGCTGCTCTTCGAGAAGTTCAATTCTCTCCCTTCTGGTAATGGAGAAGAATCGTTGAACGCAAAAACTGGCAGGAATATTGTTCTAATAAAAGATGGAATTGTCTAGTTTTCAAATTTTTGGAAGAATAATAATAATAATAATAATAATAATAATAATAATAATAATAAACTGTGGAATATGAGGACATTGAAAAAAATGGAATATGAGGGTGAAAGTGACAGTAATTGTAATTGGGGCACTTGGAACAATCCCAAAAAGCTTGGAAAATAGACTTTAGGAACTGGAAATCAGAGGAAGAACTGAGACCATCCAGATAACTGCATTGCTGCAATCGGCTAGAATAATTAGAAAAGTCCTGAGAACCTGGGGAAACTTGTTGGCACACACATGCCAGTGCGAGACAATAAGCTAACGCTGGTGTGAATAATAATAATAATAATAATAATAATAATAATAATAATAATGATGGGTTGGGAAGGCGATCTACTGGGAATTATGCAAAAAATTAAATTTTGATGGTATATGCATAAACCAGAATCTGTTTTTGAGAACGAAACGCACAAAATTCTCTGGACTTTGAGATAAAAACGGATCACCTTATCCCAGCAAGAAGGCCAGACCTAGTGTGATAAACAAAAAGAAAGAACTTGTCCAGTGCCCACAGGGTGAAGTTAAAGGAAAATGAAAAACAAATATCTGGACCTTGCCAGAGAACTGAAAAAGTTATGGAATATGAAGTGAAAGTGATACTTGTGTTTGGTGCACTTGGAACAGTCCAAAGGGATTGAAAGGGTTTGGAACATTCTGCACTGCTGCAATCTGCAAGAATACTCAGAAGAGTCCTGGAGACCTGAGGAGACTTGCTGTCACTCAGACTCCAGTGAAAGACCATCAGCTATCATATGTGAAAGCGCCCTGGAACAATCCCCAAGGGTTGGAAAGGAGTCTGGATGAATTGAAATCGAAGAAGAATCGAGACCATCCAGACTACAGCATCATTGAGATCGTCCGGAATACTCAGAAGAGTCCTGGAGACCTGAGGAGACTTGCTTTCACTCAGCCTCCAGTAAAGCACCGGCTTCTGCAGGTGGGAAAAACTCGAATGGAGTGAAATAATAATGGAAATATTAGGATGATAGTGATACCAATTGTAGTTGGTGCCCTTGGAACGGTGTCCAAAAGGTTAGAAAACAGACAAGAGCAATTGAAATCAGAGGAAGACCCGAGGAGACTTGTTGTTACGCAGACCAGTGAAAGACTATCACCTTACGCTAGTGGAAAAACTCACAAGGAGTGAAATAATAATAAAAATAAATTTTCACCATACAACTAAATGGTATATGCACAAGCCTGAACCTGTCCTGGAGAATAAAATTCTCTTGGAATTTGAGATACAGACCCTAATCCCGGTCAGGAGACCAGACCTAGTATTAATTAACAAGAAGAAAAGAACCAATTATCTCGTGGATTTTGCTGTCCCGCCCGACCACCGACTGAAATTGAAAGGAAGTGGAAAGATAGACAACTACTTGGACCTTGCCTGAGAATTGAGAAAACGGTAGACATGAAGGTCAATGTGTAATTAGTGCCCTTGGAACAGTCCCCAAAAGTCAAGAAAAGAACTTATGAATTGGAAATCAGAGGAAGAATCGATGCCATTCAAACTACAGCATTGTTAAGATCGGCTAGAATACTGAGTGATGAGTTAGTTTATATATTTCCCAAGTCAATAGTTTGAAAGTGAACGTGAAATCGTAACTGGAGTTCGAAATCGCTTACTACTATATCGCAGTTCAGTAGGGTAGGCTATACACCACGGTAAAATCCCGCAAATTGTTATTATTATTCAGCCATTATTTACAAGATCATTTGTTAAGGTTCACATTTTATTAAAATTCTTCTGTCATGATTCATATATATGGTAGTTAGCTTTAAGTTTCTAAAATTACGTAGTTAAAAGTTACCAACAGAAGATTTTTGTTTTTTTCATGTTGAAGATAATAAGTAAATATTGTCTCAGTGGGCTTCCATAATTTAAAGTAAAATCGAAGAAAGTTTTGAGAAAGAAATAAGTAAATGAATGATGCAGAAAGTGAATGTTTAATAGAAAGAAAGTAGAAAGAAAGAAAACTATAAAAGAAAAAATAAATTAAATAAAAAGAGTATGTATGGTTGAAAGAGAATAGAAAGAAAGAAAGAAAGATGAAAGAAAGAAAGAAAGAAAGAAAGAAAGGAAAGGGGTGAAGTGGAAATATTTTTTTAGAAAGAAAGAAACCAATGAGTAAAAAATGGAGTAAAAAGTGATCTAAAGTAAAAAAAATGTTTTGAAAGAAAGAAAGAAAGAAAGAAAGAAAGAAAGAAATGGGGTAGAATGTGAATGTATTGTAGAAAGAAAGAAAAATATCAAAATGATAGACAGAAAAAAACTCATTAAAAAAGGAGAAATCTAAAAGGAACGGATGGTCAAAGAAGAAAAGAAAAGAAAAAGAAAGAAAGGAAACACTGAGTAGAGGAAGTGAACAAAAGTCAAGAATTTTTTGAAAGAAAGTGAAGAGGAATGGAATAAAAAGTGAAGAGAAGTCAAGAATCTTTTGAAAGAAAAAAGAAAAAAGAAACAAAGAAGATAGGAAGAGGAATGGAGTAAAAAGTGAACAAAAGTCAATAATCGTTTGAAAGAAAAGAAAGAAAGAAGAAAAGAAAAAGAAAGAAAGAAAAAGAAAACGAAAGAAAGAAAGAAAAACGAAAGAAAGTGAAAGAAAGAAAAAAGAAAGAAAGAAAGAAAAAGAAAACGAAAGAAAGAGAAAGAAAGAAAGAAAGAAAGAAAGAAGAAAAATAAAGAAAGAAAGAAAGAAAGAAAAAGAAAGAAAAGAAAGAAAGTGAAAGAAAAAAAGAAAGAAAGAAAGAAAGAAAGAAAAAGAAATTGAAAGAAAGAAAACGAAAGAAAGAAAGAAAGAAAACGAAAGAAAAAGAAAGTGAATGAAATAAAGTATGAAAGAAAGAAAACTACTGAAGGGACGAATTAGTTAACGAAAGTTTGAACACTTTTTAGAAAGAAAAAAGAAAAAAAACCTAGGAAAGTGGACACTTTTTCCAAAGAAACAACGAAGGAAAAAGACTGAAATAAACCAAAAAGAAAATACAAAACTACATGAGAGAAGGAAGAATGTTACAAAGAAGTGTTTTAAAAATCGGTGAGAAAACCAAAGTCAGAAGTTCAAATGAAAGTGCTAACAAGTTTCAACCACACAAGATCTGGTAGAATTAGAAACAAAAGTGAAGAAGTGTTGGTCTTAACAGGCCACTGAGTTTTTCGGAGCTAATATCGGTGCTAGGAGCTACATCTTCATCTGAGAGAACTCTGATCCTATGATAGGCAAAAAATGGCCCTTTGCACAAGGCGGTCAGTCTTGATTCGATGTTATAAATGAATCGGATATAAATAACAGTGCACTTGTGTGGCCATTCGCAGAATTAATGACACACATTTCCGTTATCACGAACGCCTCTTAAACACGAACACACAAGGGGGGGGGGAGATTTTTCTTCTTCTTCTTCTTCTTCTTCTTCTTCTTCTTCTTCTTCTTCTTCTTCTTCTTCTTCTTCAAATCGTTCCAATTAGAAGACACGCAAATAGTTTTCATGCCAAATCAAACCCCTACGAAAACCCCCTCACTTTATAATCATTATCTCTTCTTTCTCCACTCCCCACCCACACACACTCACTCTCCTCTCTATCTCTCACTCTCTCAATTTCTTTTCCTCACCCCTCTCTCTCTCTCTCTCTCTCTCTCTCTCTCTCTCTCTCTCTCTCTCTCTCTCTCTGGGTTCCATCTTACTCTTTTTTTTTAACTCATGGAACAATACCAAGACATCTTGTGTGTATACAACTGATCCTCCCAAATGCCTTTTCACAGGATACATTGATTATATATATATATATATATATATATATATATATATATATATATAATATAGTTTCAATGGAAATTGTTCTTGTGGTCCAACGGGAGAAAATAAAATATCTTATAATAAAGAAGGTCCTCAAAAAGTTTGATTTTTATTTATTTTTTCAAAAATCTATATTCAATATTTTATTTGCACCATATTTTAAGATATTCTTGGATCTTCTTCAGGCAAACGTTTCTTTGTGATTACACACACGCATACTCACACACACACAACACACACACGCACACACACACACACACATATATATATATATATATATATATATATATATATATATATACTAGCAAAAGTATATATATATATATATACTAGCAAAAGTACCCAGTCCATGACCGGACGATGTATAAAGATTGAACCATAAATAGGTGAGAGATTCCGAGGTGAACCACTTAGACTGCGATTTTGTTCACTAAAATTAAACCAAACTTCTGGTATAACTATAATAGAAAGCAGGCAGTGAACAATATTTTATTATCAGCAGCAGCTGGTATACGGACAGTTCCGCAAATCGGTTGATTTTTGTTTACTCATTTAATTATATCCATTAATCAGTAAAAATCAATAACAAAATTGTGCGTGTTTCTTAGTTAGAAGATATATATATATATATATATATATATATATATATATATATATATATATATGTGTGTGTGTGTGTGTGTGTGTGTGTGTGTGTGAGCAGGTACAACGTACAACGAAGAATCAACACCAGCGGAAGCCTTGAAGAGAAGTAATATCGACAAGTAGAAGCAGAGTAATTAAATAAGAAAATCAATTATTATCTGTTTCTCTGTTTCTGTTATGTATCCGATGTTTTATAAGGTCTATATAATATAACTTTTTTAAATACAGTTTTAAATGTAAACCAAAATATATAGAAATTGTAATAGGAAAACACAGACACATTTTTAATTCTCTTTATTGCTACATTTTTATAGGGTAAACAAGAAAAAATTAAACGAATACATTTTAATCACTGTAACTTAACAGTCCATGGAAAATTACCGACACTTATTGACAGGTAATGACCTTTTGATTTGAGCCCTTAAAAACATGCCACTATATGTGAATATGTTTTAGTTTAGTTAGTCAGGTGTAAGCCAGCACTATATCAGAGAGGATGTCCCTTAGGGTTTGCAGAGTTGAAAATAAAAGCTTGAACAATAAATAACCAAGTGTTGTTGTGTTAATTAAATGTTAAAACAAGTAATATCCAGTCCAGAACGAAAAAGGATTAAACCCAGCCGAAGCCCTGAAGATAAGTATGACTGACAAGCAGAAGCAGAGTAATCAAGTAAGACAATTAACTATTATTATCTAATATATTTAATTATCTATCCTTCTCTCTCTTATATACCCGACGTATTATGTGGGTGTATATGACTATATAACACTTTCTTTTCAGGTGAAATTATCATTTACCCGGAGACCCCTAGCGGCTGACATTTATTTGGCAACCAAGAAATACACATATCCGGTCGGCCTGAATTGCGACCGAGGATTCCCGTATTTCTACTTCGCTATTACCTATAATTAACCTCATTATTTTATTATTATTTGATTATCAATACTATTATTGTCAATATTATTTCCACATCAAAATTTCCAACGAATAATGGCCTGCGTTTTGCAGCTATTCTCCAAACAGGAACCCAGAGTGGATCGACTCGGGTGATTGGGGGAAATGGCAGGGTTATAGGGGTTAAGAATATTGTGTTGGACCCATTTTCCTAGCAGTAAATTATCTCTCTTGAAAAATCACCATTCGTAATTCGTAATTGAGGTGGGTGGCGAAATATTTAGAAACGGAGGAAATGGACTCGTCGACCTGAGTTCAAACCCAAGACGAAGCAACAGTTAACAGATACCCTTGGGAAAGGTATGAATACAACTAATCTCCTTCCATCTATGGGTAAATAGTAGGGCAGACTGGGCTCTTTAACCTTGGTTAGGCAACCAATATAGAAGAAAAACCTGAATTCAAACCTGTTAAATCCGCTTGGCGTGGTCACTACTAGAATAAGCTCAGTCCTAATTAGTGATATATTTCACTAATTTATTTCATTTTATTTTCTCTCTCTCCACCCCCTCTCTCTGTCTGTCTGTCTGGGTTTTTTTCTCTCTCTCTCTCTCTCCCCATGCATGAAAGGGAAACTTCTATTTGGGTGAATACGCTCTATGTATATATTTTCTATTTCACTGATTTAATTTAATTTAATAAATTTAATAAAATTAAAATAAGTAATTGGTCTTTTACATGAATCCCCAAAACTGACTTCTTCAAACTTTTGGAAAATGCAACTATTTTTACCACCAAGTAGACCTGGCATATTGCGGGTATCAGCCGGACAGCGAGGGAGTCTTTACCGCTTTCACTAGCGTTAGATATGGTTCTATGCCAGTCACGATACTTGATAAGATGACTTAGTTCAGTGACTACATTTGTTTCCGGCCAGTTGCTCTGTAGATGCCTTATGAGTCCATGTCGTGTTACTTTGATCCGCAGAATTGGACAGAGCATCTTTGTGACGTGTGTGAAGATCAGTGGAAATGCGTTGCCGTAGTTATTTGCAACTCTAAGAATGAGACAATACACCGTTAACAATAACAACGGTTTTATTATGATACATAACGAAGAGGAATATGTTTTGCACATTAGATCGGAGAGAAAAGACACGGTGAGGAGCTTTGCCTGGCGTTTTGTTCGATGCTAATTAGCATTGAGGGATTCAGAAAATGTGAACTAGACTGTCAGTTTTTTTATCGGAATCATTTTTCTTGGTGGCAAGGTCTATTTCATCTAGAGGTAAAGGTTTCTTATTTGAGCAATTTTAGTGGTTCTACCCTCTGGCTCTCTCCGGTCTGACTGACTTTTTAACTATTCAGAGCGTATTCTATATAGAATTTTTTATAGCTATTCTGCGATCGTGACAAGGTTAACCAGAGCTATCCCCTGCCCCCAAGATAAGTCTACCCCTTGATTTCTGACAGAATTGATAAACATAGCCTTCAATGTCCTTTACCTGTATCTGTAAAGACAATAAGTAAAAACAAAATTTATACAATATTTTGATTTTCCCATCTTATCAAAACCATTTTCTTTAACTAACAAAAATGACATTTACACTTGTACTCTTTCATTAAAAATTAGTTGACGCCAACAAAAAGAAGTCGTCGTGTTACATAGACCAGGTTGATTGGTTTTGCTGAGGTGGAGCGCCACTCCTATCGTCAGCTCACAGAGGCTCTACCGCACAGATCAGATTACCTATGTTGTGCTATTCATGCGTTCAGTTGGCGGAGACTGGTAACGAACCCGGTCCTTTGCGATTCTGGGGCGGGTGTTCTACCGACTGAGAAAAATAGAACCCTTTTATACACTTTTATAATCTTTTATACTCTTTCTCTTAGTCTCCTTTTATGCTATTTGCAAATTGCATCTTCCTGGAGAGTAAATACTGTTATATTTATTATAACTAGCAAATATATGCACCTTCCGGGTGCAAGTATTTATTTTAAGTAATGAATATCGTATTAAATTAGAATCCAGATAAAAAGATATGTAACAGAGTTATAATAGAAAAATAGAAATTTATCTTCCATCATATCTTTCATTGCTGAAGTTTACTTATTTAACTATTTAGTTAAATTAGGAAATAAGAATAAAATGACAGTATTTTTTCTTGTTAATGGATTTCATTTAAGATTCATTGAAATTTTGTTTATATTCATTAAAATCCAAACAATTAGAAATCAATCTAAGCAATATTTAATTTTTAATATCAATATGCAAATTAGCCTTCCCATTCACACTGTAATATTTTTATATAAATACAATTGCATGTTACATATGGACAACACTAATAAAAGATCAATTTTATTAATAATTTTTTAAATATAAATAAACATGGAGAATTGATGTAAATAACAGGAATTTACTTATATTATATATTTCGCTTACAGACAGACAAATACACAATTCCATTATAATAAGATATGATTGTATAGAAACGATATAATAATTGTGTTAGGCTACTATATACTGAAAATGGAGGCGCATGGTGTAGTTGTTCTCGTCATAAAAAATGTCCTCGGTAACACGAGATCAAATCCTGGATGCGGCTGTTTGCCTTTTACATAGTACTAATACCCTTAGTATGCATCCAACTAATTTTCTTCCAGCTATGAGTAAATAGGGCAGATTGAACCCGTTAACTTTGATTAGGCAAACAGCCTGGAAGAATAAAACACTGAATTGAAACTTGTTGATAGATAGATAAGAACATCAGATAGATAGATAGATATGAATAACCTAAAATAGATAGATAGATAGATAGATATAAATAAATAAATAATAGATAGATAGATAGATAGATAGATAAAATAACTTGATATAGATATATAGATATGAAGAAAAGAAATAGATAGATAGATTGCTAGATAGAATGAAGAACTTGAGATAGATAGATTGATAGATAGATGTACAGGTAGGTACATCAAACCACAAACACACGCACACACACACACACACACACACACACACACACATATATATATATATATATATATATATATATGATTAATCGATCAATCGGCTGGTCACGTCCAGCCCTAGCATCTATATAATTTTCCCAGCAGCATTGCTCTTATCACATGGCAAAACTACACCATGAACAGACTGATACACACACACACACACACACAAACACACACACACACATACATACATACATATATATATATATATATATATATATAGTGTATGTGTGTGTTGTGTGTGTGTGTATACATTTATATACATATATATATGAGTGTTTTCATATCTATCTATCTATCTATATATCTCGGTCAGTATCTATATATATATATCTATCTGAATTTGTTCCTTATTTATTTGCCATTCTGTTTCCTATTTCTCTTGTAATTCACTTATGTTCTTACTTTTTGCTTCAATGTTGTTTTCCTCTATTTTCCATTGAAAATCTTGTTTGTTTTCGCATGTTTTTTTTTTTTGTGTGTGTGTGTGTGTGCAAGGTTGTTTTTTAATTCTTTTTTTTTTTTTATTCTTTTTTTTTTTTTTTGGCTCAATTTCCGCTCCTTTCTGAATGGTAAAACTATTTCCAAACTCGAAACAGGAAAAGAAAGAAAAAAGAATTTTTTTTTTACATTTATTCTACCGAAATAAAAAAAAAAAAAAGAAAGCAAAAAAAAAACAAAACAAAAAAAAACCCACTGATCTCACTTCCTTTTCTCGTTTTACGCCACATTTGTTGGGTGTATTCCCCCCCCCCTGTTTATACGAACCGGAACGCGAACCCGAAATACAACAAATCATACTTTGTCAATTTGTTATTTACCAAATTTTCCCGAGTGAAACCACATGGACCAGTCTGCTTCCCCCCATTCTCTGCCCTCCACCACACGAACCGATCCGCTTCCCCTCATTCTCGGCTCCCCTACCACAAGGACCAATCCACTTCCCCTCATTCTTCTGCTCCCAACCACAAGGACCGATCTTCTTCCCCTCGCTTCCTGCTCCCCAACGCCCTTAGCGGTCAACAGCGGTCCCTGTTTGCTCACCGTCCGATCATTTGCAAATTTAAACGCAACAAGTTCTATACTGTGAGTAATTAGTCCTTTGAAGGGCCCTGAACAATGGCCGATGTATTTGGAGCGAATTACCCGAGGCAACGTGCTTATCCGTGCTCAAAGCCGTAGCACAGTGATACAAGATGGCGGCTAAGCCGGTTAGAAATGTTTTTCAGTGCAGGTAAACAATCAGCATGCATAACAAAAATATATTCAATCGAAAACAGATTGAGCACGGATTAGTTCAAATTTAAACCAACAACTAATAGACATATTGGTTACAGGTTTTAGCTCAGTCGGTAGAGCACCCACCATAGAATCGTGGTTCGATACTCGTCCCGCCAACTCAGCGCATGAGTAGTACAGATTAAGAAATCTTATGTGTGCTATAAAGTGGAGAGCTGACGGTAGGTGTTGGGAAATCTGAAATGTGTAGTAAAATGAAGAGCTGGTGGTAGGTGTTGGGAAATCTGAGCTGTGCGGTAAAGTGCAGGGCTGGCGGTAGGTGTGGTGCTCCACCTCAGCAATCTCTTAGGTCTAGCTCTAGCAAAAAGGGGATAGACTCCCTCGCTGTTTGGTTGATACTGACAATAGGCCATTCCGCCAACTTTACTTTAGTTTTGCTTTATCGACTATATCGTTGGTTGTTTGGTTAGAATTTACGATATATCAACCCTTGCTGGGTTATTTTATGCCGATGACATTTTGTTTTATTTCTTCTTGTTGGGTATAATTTTTTTTTAAAACTCACGTCTTTTTAAATACATTTTTGATACTTATTCTTTAATCTATCTAACCCATAGATGGGACCCTAACAGTTACTTCCACCCCAGATCATGGTGGATCTGGGAGTAATGGCAATAAAGGGATGCTCCACAATCCCTAGTTTCAGAATTGAAATTTCACTACAAGATGCAGATAAATGTCATACTCAGCACATTTACCATATGGAAAACTGATATCTGATAAAATAAAACAAAAATTCTTCTGACCTGTAGCTGTGCCTCTACTACTATATGGCTGTACCTCTGTTGGTGTTACTTCTTATAATCTTTTTCTATGCTGGTCGGATCATCTATACATTCTTGTTGCTATCTAGGCAGGTTCCTTTCTATCTCCCAATTTTCTTTCTGGTTGTGTCCGAAATATTGCACTTCATTTATTTAATTTTTCCCGAATATTCCTGAATATATATTTGGTTTGATTTTAATTTTATTTTTTGTTTTTGGCTTATGTATTGTTAGAGTATTCAATATGTGCGTGCTGTTATTATATAATGGGGTTTCCAATTATTTGAAGCAAAACTTAAAATCGATGTAAATTATGTTTAAAAACACACAAATGGGTTGACGTTCCGTAAAATCCAACTAACCAACCAACTAAACATATATGGGTTAAATAGACTAAAATATTTACCTCGCATCTCTCGTATGCGGGTATGATACAAGGTCTGTTAATGTGGGACCACCCACGAGCCGAAGCTCATGGGATGGCAGGTCCAACAAATGCGTCGATCCCGACGACATTCCTGCTCAAGGGGGCGCCGCAGGCACTGGGTAATAAACCCAGCCCTGCCCTTTTAAATCAACGGAGCAGGTGATACCTGGGAGGATAACCCCCTGGGATCACACCGTTAATTAACAACACAGGTCAAGTGGCCGAAGCCACCGGACGCCCGCACCGAAGAGCATGTTATTAATGCATAAATAGAATAGATAGAGTTCAAATATAGTTCAGAAATGTGTTTAAAAAATTGTGTATCCATAGATAATTAACAAAAACTGTCATCGGCATAAAACAACCCAACAGGGGTTGACATGCCGTAAAATCAAACCAAATAACAAACCACGGAGTTTTAATGAGTGTATAGTTTAACGAAAATCTCTGCTCATGGCCGCCCTGTCGGCTGGGGCATTAGAATGCACCAACTGCACCTCTGCAGAGGGGTAAGACTCCCCCAATGGGGCCACCTGTTGGCGGTGGGTAGCGACCCGTGATGCTTAAGGATAGAACCCAGGTGGATGAGCAGTTTATGACTTTCAATCGGTTGGTCACATCAAGCCCTAGCACCTATATGATTGCCTCAACCCTATTTCCCTTATGGCAACCCCTAATCCTTCTTATCATATGGGTGCTAGAAGGCGGCGGCTGAGGGTCTGCATGTCCTGAGAATGACGTTAAACTATCTGATGGTGAGGTTCCAGTTCTGGAGGTTTGGGGAATGTGGAGAACCCCTTCATCACCATTGCTCCCAGATCCAGTCTGACCCGGAGTGGTAGTACCTGTTAGGGTCCCATCTATGGGTTGAATAGAAAAACATGAGTTTATAAACAAGATTGTATTATGCATTAAGAATTAATTTATTTCACAACATTGTCGGCATTAAATGTCCCACCGAGGTTGATATGCCGTAAAACAAAACAAACCAAAACAAACCAATCTACTCATGAATAGAATACGCGTATGACTCTGTGTGTGTGTGTGTGTGTGTGTGTGTGTGTGTGTGTGTGTGTGAGAGTAAATAGGATGCCGGCCTATTTCCAACACCTCCCTGTGTGGTCGCAACTCCGTTCGACTCAGCCCGACCCTACACTCTTGATTTGATGAGGTTATCCATAGATGCCTTCGGCTGGCCTCAGCCAACAATTCTCGCGCGAAGAAACTAACACCAAATTCCGTTGGATTTGGCCAGAAGAGGAAACGGGCACCCACCCAAATCTTAATAGTACTACTTCCGGCGCACCTGGCAGGCGCATCTGCACTACATTACCGACAATACCATCATCACCGCCGTAACTATCATTATCATTACCATTAATAATAATAATAACACCCCTTACTATGACTGCCTGTAAATTTCCTCCGGCACAATTCCCTTAAAATATTTTCCATAAAAATCGATATAAAGTTATGTGGTTTTCTTTTTTTCATATAGAAAATCAACAGTATATTTATTAAATACTTTCGGTACAAATGCACGATAGCGCGCAAGAGATAATATAATTAGAATTGTATTTTACGTATATATAGCATTAGATGTTGGAAACTCACGTAATAGCTTAACGCTAACCCTAACACTAACTCTAACCCTAGAGTCACAAAGAGTTCGGGTATTTCCGTGAAATGTAAAACTTATATATGTAAATATATATATATATATATGATTTTATATGATAATGGTGACTTACCGGTGAAATTGGTCACAATGGTTAGTTGATAAAAGTTTCACGATGATAAGGCAGCGATATAACAAATATAAAGTGCTCAATACGTAATTAGAGCAAATTTATTATTATAATGGTATACACAGGAATAACCGTGTATACCATTATAATATATATATATATATGTGTGTATGTGTGTGTGTGTATATTTACCTACCCCTCCCCACGAGCAGGATTCGACGCACGGTCAATTTCTTAAGCGGGGTTTAACAGGTTTGAATTCAGTTATCTTTCTCCTAGACTGGTTACATAACAACGGTCAAAGAGCCTGGTCTGCCCTACTATTTATCCATAGATTGAGGAGTAATTAAATGCTACCTTTCCCAATGGTATCAGCGCTATATGAAATACAAACATCCTCGTCCGGGATATGAACTCGTGTCGATGAGACCATTTTCTATGACTCTAACCATTATACCACGCGCCTGTATAGCTTTTTACCCGTAATCTAATGATATTATCTCTTGGGAACGCAATGATGCATTAGTAGTACCATACTGTCGATAATTCTTGAAACCCTGAAAACTTGAATTGAGATTTTTGCTCATATTCATTAAGATAAAAACCAAACAATTAGAAACCAATAATACTAAGCACATATTTATTAAAATCAAATTTTTGATATCAATATTCTTCCCGTTCACACTGTATATCACTGTTTTGTTGTATATATAAAAACATTTGCATATCATTAGTATGCAGATGTAGCCAACAGTATCAAAAATGTACAACAATTGTATTTATAATAATTATAAATGTTATTTAATAATATCATGGAGAATGTGATGTAAATAATAAAACAGATTGTGACTTAAGTAGTAATAGAGTTTCGTTTACAGACAGACATACACACAATCTCCATAATAATAATAATAATAATATATATATATATATATATATATATTATATATATATATATATATATATAGAGAGAGAGAGAGAGAGAGAGAGAGCGAGAGAGAGGGAGATGAACACACACATACATAGTGTGTCTACAAAGTTTGTGTGTACTTCGAAATGTAAAGTGCACACTGACTTTATGGACAGGTATATATATATATATATATATATATATATATATATATATATATTGTATATATATATATATAGTTTGGCAGAAATCCTCCTCTTAAGCACGTTTCATTAAAAAAAACTCAGACAAATTTCTTTTTTTAAATAATTTTCTATTGATTTCATCTTATCTTTTTTTTAAAGTTTAAATTTGTGAGAAAACTTCTTAGCAGCCACTTTTCCGCCATTATTGGTCATATTCAACGGTGTAATAACATTTTAAAGAAACTTTTTTTCTCTCTAAAGTCCAAGAAAACTTTTCTTTTGCTCTATCACTTAAAATGATGACGAAGGCTTTTTCACGGCGTCACGTGTCAGTCAGGATTACAAAGATTATTCCTATTGAGAATTGATTGTATTAGTAATAATAACTATCAGGACCTATGGATATACCACAGTAAGTAAGTA
>CM042148.1:96861941-96894441 GCA_023376005.1 Doryteuthis pealeii | reverse complement strand
CCCTTCTTTTTTCCCGGGGTTAATGCATACCCCCTTTGGGGGGTTTTAGCATTTATTTCTTTTTTACAGTCTGTCATCGGATTAAATGGAGCCTGGCAGCCTAATTCCGAGATTGTCAAGGATTTTAAGCTGATAACATTCCAATGACAATCTAATCTGGCGGGGGGGGGACTGCGGGTGGAATTGGAAGATAAGCCCTTCTTTTCTTGAATGAGCTTCAAACGATATAAATAAATGGAAAATAAAATAACGATAAGCACTTAAGTACAACAACTATATAAAAATTATAATATATGGTTTTAAACAATATATATATATATATATATATATATATATATATATATATATATATATATATATACACGCATATATATTTAAAATATGTATGATTGTATGCATGTGTGTGCATCTGTGTGTATATATATGTGAGTATATATATAAGCATGTATGAGTGTGTATATACTTGTATGTATACGTGTGTATATATGTGTGTGTACATATGTGTCTCTTGTATATATATATATATATATATATATAGTTGTAGATATATGTATGGTATATATATAAGCGAATATGTATTCGTATATATATATATATATATATATATATATAGAGAGAGAGAGAGAGAGAGAGAGAGAGAGTTAGAAAGATAGATAGATACACACAGTCCTAGTTATGCATATATATATATATATATATATATATATATATATATATTGGTATGTATTAGTGCATATATAAAGAAACACACAGATATATATGTATATAGATAAATATACATAATCGAATATGTCTACGTATACATATACATATATATATATGCATATGTATATTTATATGTGTGTGTGTTTACAAGATATATACACATACGTATATGTAGATGAATACATATACGCATACTCATATATATATATATATATATATATATATATATATATATATATATGTGTGTGTGTGTGTGTAAGTGAATGAGTTTTCGTATATATATATCTAAATATATATATATATATATATGTGTGTGTGTGTATTTATGTATACATATTCATATATGTATATTTGTATATATATATACATATATTACACACACATATGTATATATATATATATATATATATATATATATATATATATATATATATATATAATAGATACTTGTGTTGTGTTAATAATGCGACGCAAGCTATGTAAATATAGACAAAACCAAAAAAATATCCTTCTAAGTACGTAGGATATGGAGATAAGCTTCTCTCTGTAGATAGAAATACATCATGTTAAAACCTATTCATATATAATTGCATATGATTTTATCATGTTATCTCTGTTTATCTATGTTTTAGAAACATTTTTTTATTTCTTGAAGTAAATCACAAAAGATTGACAGTCGCTAAAAGAGATGAAAATCAAGATTATTCCTCAAGACAACGTTGTTTGCTTGTTTGTTTGTTGTTTTTTTATTTATTTGTTTGTTCTTCTATATCTTTTTTTTGGGGAGGGGGGGAGGGTATTTTCATTTTTATTTGATGCCTGCACTTTTTTATTTTATTTTTTTCTTCTCTTTGTATAGCTATCTCTAGTTTCATCTTTTTTTGCTTCTTCTTCTTCTTTTTTATTAGTGTCGGGTAATAATTACATGTTTAGTGCTCGCACTACTTAATACTGACATTAATACCTACACACAATTTCGCGCTCATATTATACTTTAATCGACTATCAAGTCACAGGCGCATCTATTATCGCAGTTGGCAGCCTAGGAATTAATAGGGGACATCTGATAGGAAACACCGTCTTACTCGAATCGAGTTTCTAGCAGATATCTGAAACTCCTTACTACTAATCTACCCTTTTTTTAAAGCTTACTTTTCTTATCTTTTCTTATTCGAAAATGTAGTTTTCTTCATTTTTTTTCTTTTTCATTTTCCACCATCTTTTTATTTTCTCACTTCGCAATTTACAGCTCTTTCGTTTCGTCTCCTGATATTTCATTCTTTATTTCCCCTGATTCTAATTTCTGTTTTTATATGTTCCTTACTTTATTATTATATATTTTATTTTATTTTATTGCGGTAAATTTTCTTCTGTTCTAACTGATTAGCCGTCTGAAACAAAATCAAGTGTTAACAATAATGACTTCGGCACTGTTTTCTTTTTTATTCTAACTAGCAAATATATGCACCCTCCGGGTGCAAGTATTTAAGTTTTAATGTAATAATATATTATACTAAATTAGAAAGGCTAATGAAACTAAATAAGAATGCAGATAAAAAGATTTGAAACAGGGGGTGGTATAATCGAAAAATAGAACAACTGAAACTTACTCTTCCATCACTCTTGTCTTTCATTGTTATTTTTTCTAATTTAAGTATTTAGTTAAAAGAGGAAGTGAAGAATAATATTACAGTTATTTTTTCTTGTTAACGGATTTCATTTAAGATTCATTGAAGAAATGTTTGCTTATATTCATCATAATAAAACCAAACAGTTAGAAATCAATAATACTAAGCACATATTTATTAAAATCACATTTTTAATATCAATATGCAAATTAGCCTTCCCATTCACACTGTAAACCGCTATTTTGTTGTACATATAAATATATTGCATGCTATGAGTATGTAGATATGGTTAACAGTGTAAGTAATGTAAAACAATTTTATTAATAATTGAGGTTTAGATAAAATAAAATCATGGAGAATATGATGTAAATAAATAAAGGAATTGTGACTTGTATAGTAATATAGTTTCGGTTACAGACAGACAAACCCACAATCTCCATTATAATAAGAGATATCTAAACGTTAAAGGGGCGTCTCGTCGCGTTGTAATAGGTAGCAAGCTAGAGTTGCAGATCCATTAATATTGTAAAAGCAAGTTCGTTCATCACTTGATGACCCATACTAGTAACATTGTCCTAAATCCTAACTGAGGTAATCGGTTTGGTTAAATCATTCTTTTTAAACGTTAAATTACAGATGTGTATGATTCTTAACCGATCTCACTGAAAAACTAAAATTACAATTCTTCCAGGCTGTGGTTATATCAGTACTGCTGTATGGTTGCACCGCTTGGAACCTAACAAAGCGCCTTAAGAATACGCTAGATGTGAGCTGCACAAGAATGCTGCTCGCAGTCTTGAACAAGCCGTGGAAACAGCACCCCACCAGAAAGCAGCTGTATGGCAACCTGCCCCCCATCTCGCAAACCATCCGAGTGAGACGTACTAGGCATGCGGGACACTGCTGGAGAAGCAAGGATGAGCTCATAAGCGACGTTCTCTAGTGGAAGCCAACACATGAACATGCTAGTGTGGGTCGCCCACCAAAGACCAACATTGACCAACTATCCGAGGATGCTGATTGCTGCACAGAAGACCTCCCAGGGGCAATGAGTGATAGGGAAGGTTGGCGAGAGATTGTCATGGATATCCGTTCTGCATGCGTGACATGATGATGATGATTCTTATTCTTTTCATCTTTACCACGCGTATTACGCGATTCTTTGTTGTTGTTGCTGTTGTTGTTCTTCTTCTTCTATTGTCTTTAACTTGTATATACTTACCCAATCTTCACGTCTGCTATTTCTATATTCGCTCATTTGTTTTGCGTCTTCTTCTTTCATTGATCACGGAAGGTCTTCCGCAGATCATGCAGTATCCGCACAGAGCTGATCTATATAGATCTTTGCTGGACGACCCGCAGTACCATGTCCAAGCGCTGGTTTTCACAGAAGGACGTCGCTTATGAGTTCATCCTTACTTCTCCAGCAGTTTCCAGCATGTCTTGTTCGTCATATATATATTGATAGGCATGAAAATTACACACACACACACACACACACACATAAATTAAAAAAACAGACAACCAATAAAAAAAAAGGTAGGCCATATCTGGAATGATAATATGATAATCAGACAGACTGACAGACAGACACACACACATACACACACACACACACACACACACAGACACATAAGAAAACGAGAATATGGTGGTCCTGTTAATAAACAAAAAAGTTTATGCTTAGAGGGTGATCTAGACCTGGAATTATAATCAGACTCTATTGAACAGGCACACACACATAAGCACACAGATACACACATACACATACATACACACACATAAACAAATATACACGCACACGCGCGCGCAGAGAGTTTGGAAGACAGGAAACAAAACCAAATGGACAGTCACTAGCAACGACTTCAGTTTCGGAGATCTTCTTTATCTCGAAATATTAATAATTAAAAAAAAATAAATACAGGTTAACAGATAACACTATAGTTACCTCATTTTTCTTTACACTCTCATTGTGATAGCCTTCAAAACCAACCACCAAAACAATATAAATACAATGCTTAAAGCGAATTATAAAACCCTTTTATATATATATATATATATATATACCCGTCCGCATTTCTGCCCTGTCGGCTGGGGCGTTAGAATGAACCGACTGCACCTCTGCAGAGGGGTAAAACTCCCACAATGGGGCCTCTTGTTGGCCGTGGGTGGCGACCTGAGATGCTTAAGGATATACCCAGGTGGCTGAGCAGTCCATGACTTGCAATATTCCACTTTAGGCTTTTCTTGGGCTAGACGGGCGGTCGGAGAGGCCCCCTCCGATCAATCGGCTGCCCACGTCAAGCCCTAGCACCTATATAATTGCTCCAACCCTATTGCCCGCATGGCAATCCCCAATCCTTCTTATCATATGGGTGCTAGAAGGCTGTGGCTGAGGGCCTATATGTCCTGGGAATGACGTTAAACTCTATCTGATGGTGAGGTTCCAGTTCTGGAGATTTGAGGAATGTGGAGCACCCTTTTCATCACTATTGCTCCCTGTTCCACTCTGACCCGGAGTGGTAGTACCTGTTAGGGTTCCATCTATGGGTTGAATAGAAAATCATGAGTTTATAAACAAAATTGTACTACGCATTAAGAATGAATTTATTTCACAGCTTTGTTGGTATTAAATGACCCACCGAGGTTGATATGCCGTAAAACAAACCAAACCAAACCAAACCGTCCGCATTTCTTGACCGGTATCGAATCCGGAACCTTGCGATTACCATAGCGGATCCTCTACCAATTAAGCTAAACCGACATCAATACTCGTATTATATTTCCTTATATTCTTATGCATCTTCTTCTACTTCCTATATGTTAGTTTCCAACTGTTTCTTTTATTTTATTTATCGCCTTCTCTGCTTTCATAAAGTATGACAACCTCGCATACCTTCTGGTTTTTTTACCTCTTTTTAAAAATTTTTCCCCTCCTTGTCAATCAGCATCTACTCCAATTAATCCCTCCATTACTCGCCAATAGTTTCACGGTAGATACTATCACAACTTTGCAATGTACCACAGCCAACTAATTTGATACCTGGCATAATTCTTATCTCTCTTCAAAGAATTCCTACAGCGAAAAAAATTTTCCCTTACTTTTTTTTGTTCGTTGTTATGAAGAAGGAAAAAAACTCATCTCGGGTATTTGAAAATCAGGGAAACTAACAGGGTACAAGAGAAAAAAACACTCAAAGCTACAAAATAAGATAGGAAAAATCTCGTAAAAAATAAATAAAATTATCTACGTTGTATAAGTAGGATAATAAAATAAAATCCTACGGATGATAACAAGATTTGGGTATTATCGCATAAATGCGTCTTGGCCTCCTGCCTTAAAAAACGCTAAGAAGTGCTTGCTAAAAAAACTAACCCGCGCTACGATTGAACTCCGTAACTGTTTGAAGGCGTTTTCCCGAAAAGTTAATGCGATATGAGAGCAATATTTTAGCACCCTCCCCCCAAGTCTTTTCACGGCAATTAAATCAAAATATTTAACGCTCCCCCTCTTTAGAATTTTTTTTAAACGGTTTGAAGTTGTTTTTATCGACAAATAAACTTTTTTAGTGATTTGAAGGCGTCAAAAGTAAGCCACGCCCAGGCTTCAACAAGATAAATGTAGATATTTTACTCCTCTTTTATACCAAAAGAGGATATTTTAAAGGGGGAGGTAAATATTTACATTTACTTGTCCATAAATAACCTGGGTGGTGGCTTACTTTTAACGCATTTAAACCATTAAAAAAGTTATTTGTCGATAAAAACGCCTTCAAACCGCTACAAAATTTAAAATCAAAGAGGGAAAGGGTTAAAATATCTACATTTACTTGTCGAGAAAAAAACTTGGGGTGGGAGGTAAAACATCGCTTTCATATCACATTAACTTTTCGAGAAAACGCCTTCAAACAGCTAGGGAATTCAGTAGTTGCGCGGGTTGGTTTTTCAGCAAGCACTTCTTAGCGTTTTTTTTAAGGCAGGAGGCCAAGACGCATTTATGCGATAATACCCATATTTTGTTATAATCCGTAGGATTTTTTTATTATTATTATGCTACTTATACAACCTTGATTATTTTATTTTATTTTTTACGAGATTTTTTCTATCTTATTTTGTAGCTTTGAGTTTTTTTTTCTCTTGCACCCTGTTAGTAGGTTTTTCAGCAAGTACCGCTTAGCGTTTTTTAGGACAGGAGGCCAGGACGCATTTATTCGATATGCACCCAAGACAATTTGAACGGTCTCATTTTTAACCAGAAGATGATGCAAGATGATAACGGCCGTACAATTAAGGAACGTAAATATTAATATATAGATGTTTTGATCCATTTTTCGTATTTCAAATTCATGGGAATTGGGATTTGTTTCGTTTGCTTTCTATAATTGCTTTTTAAAAAAAACTGTCAGACTCCAGTGTATTGAAGAGGAAATGAGTGTATTTCTCTAATGTACGTCTTAATCCCAAAAACCGCTAAATATCATCAAACCAAAATTTCACTTGATCAGTAATACTGAATTTCCGGAGTAAATTTGCTAAATTAATTAACAATAACATTTTGATGGAGTTCCCGTGACGTAATGGCTAACGTACTACACTGCGATATCGTAGTAAGCGAGTTCGAACTCCAGTGGCGTGATTACGTTCACTTTCGGATTAATACCCTTGGAAATTGTAAATATTTATTCATCCCGTTCTCCATTGGTAGGATGTGACACAAAGTCGCAAGTATGTGGTATTCAGCGATGATCAAAGTCGCTTTTAAATTAGCAATGGATCAGCGATACTAGCTTGTTAACCATTACATTACGATGCCCGCCCGAATTAGGTATTTACCCAACTCATTCGCCACAGGTAGGATGTGACATAATGACTCAAGTATGGGGCATCCAGTGAGGATTGAACAATATATTGCAGTAGTAATGCATCTACGAGTTAAGCCTGTTAAACATTAAACTACAATGTGACGCTCTTCCTTTGCCAAAGTTATGATTCTTCATCCTCTGGTTTGGTTTGTTTTGTTTTGTTTTACGGCATATCAACATCGGTGGGTCATTTAATGGCGACAAAGTTGTGAAATAAATTCATTCTTAATGCATAATACAATTTTGTTTATAAACTCATATTTTTCTATTTAACCCATAGATGAGACCCTAACAGGTACTACCACTCCGGGTCAGAGTGTACCAGGGAGCAATGGTGATGAAAGGATGTTCCACATTCCCTAAACCGCCAGAACTGGAACCTCACCATCAGATAGAGTTTAATGTCATTCCCAGGACATGTAGACCCTCAGTCACCGCCTTCTAGCACCCATATGATAAAAAGGGGTTGGGGCTTGCCATAAGGGCAGTAGGGTTGGGAAAATCATATAGGTGCTAGGGCTTGACATGACCAGCCGATTGATTGGATGGGGGCCTCTCCGACCGCCCGTCTAGTCCAAGATAGGGTCAAAATGGAGTATTGCAAGTCATAAACTGCTAATCCACCTGGGTTCTATCCTTAAGCATAACAGGTCGCCGCCCACGGCCAACAGGTGGCTCCATTGGGGGAGTCTCACCTCTCTGCAGAGGTGCAGTCGTTGCATTCTAACGCCCCACCGACCGGGCGTCCCCATCCTCTCATCTATGAGTTAAATAGTACCACTACTGAATATCACACGAATGTTGATATTGTTACATAATTATTGGATCCCTAATATCTTTTTAAGGTAGTGTAGAAATCATTATGGCGATTAGTACAGCTGATGGCCTTGAGAGTGAGTGACGGCGTTTGACCTTCCTCTCACCCCACCTAGCGGGGATGGATCGTGAGAACCGGAAGGCAATAGAAGGCCCTCTTCCGGTTTAAGGATACTAAGTAACTTAGTCAGTTAGAAGTTAGAATCTGAGCTAGCAAGATGTAAGGATCGGCGCGCATTGTCTGGTTGGGGATTCATAAATAAAGTAACATCAACGTAAATCGAAGTCTTGTGTTTATTACAAAACTAACAATGACACAGGGCTTCTGATAAGGAGTGATCCCTAACAGAAACCAGACCGGAGTCCCCAAGAAGACCAGACCTTAGAAGATATACCAGACCAAGATAGATGATAGACGATCAGAAGCAAAGTCGGCCAGAAGAATAGACGACCAGAGTAAGAAGAAAGAAAGGTATATAATGTTATATGCTGATTTGGTACTGTGAAAAGATCAGTATATAACATGTTATTGAACAAAGAACCGGGGAAAACATTTTGTGATGTCAAATTGGTTGGTTGGATTTTACGGTATATCAACCCTTGTTGGATTATTCTATGCCAAAGACATTTTGTTTAATTGATTTTGTTGGGTATTCAATTTTTGTCAAACAATGTTTAACACATTTTTTGATAATCATTATTTATCTGTTTAAAACATAGATAGGACCGTAAAATATATTATCACTCTGGGTCAGGGGGTACTAAGGAGTAATGGCGATAAAGGAGTTGGTGGGACCGGTTTTGCTCAGTTGGTAGAGCACCCGCCAAGGAATCGCAAGGTTCCTGGTTCGGTACTACTCCTTATTTGTAATGCATCATATCAATATATCTATCTAACTTTATCTATCTATCTATCCTATTGTTTTCAAGTCTATCAATCTAGCGCACTATTTTCAAATCTCTCTCTCTTACTCTCTCTCTCTCTCTCTCTCTCTCTCTCTCTATCTATCTATCTATCTATCTATCTATCTATCCCATTGTTTTCAAATTTATCAAGCTTTCACTATTTTCAAATCTCTCTCTCTCTCTCTCTCTCTCTCTCTCTATCTATCTATCTATCTATCTATCCCATTGTTTTCAAATCTATCAATCTATCACAGTATTTTTAAATCTCTCTCCCCCACTATCTATTTATCTATCTATCTATCAGTCTAAACAATTGTTTTCAAATCTATCAATCTATCACAGAATTTTCAAATCTCTCTCTCTTTCTCTCCTCTCTCTATATCTATCTATATATCTATCTATCTATCCAATTGTTTTTCTCTCTCTCTCTCTCCTCTCTCTCTCTCTCTCTCTCTTCTCTCTCTCTCTATATATATATATATATATATATATATATATATATATATCCAATTGTTTTCAAATCTATCAATCTATCACAGAATTTTCAAATCTCTCTCTCTTTCTCTACCTCTCTCTATATCTATCTATATATCTATCTATCTATCCAATTGTTTTCTCTCTCTCTCTCTCTCTCTCTCTATATATATATATATATATATATATATATATATAATATATATATATATATATCCAATTGTTTTCAAATCTATCAATCTATCACAGAATTTTCAAATCTATCTCTCTTTCTCTCCCTCTCTCTATATCTATCTATATATCTATCTATCTATCCAATTGTTTTCTCTCTCTCTTTCTCTCTCTCTCTCTCTCTCTCTCTCTCTCTCTCTATATATATATATAATATATATATATATATATATATATATATATATATATATATACAATTGTTTTCAAATCTATCAATCTATCACAGTATTTTCAAATCTCTCTCTCTCTCTCTCTCGCTCTCTCTCTCGCTCTCTCTCTCTCTCTCTCTCTCGCTCTCTCTCTCGCAGTATTTTCAAAACTATCTACCTATTAATCTATCTATTTTACGCCGTGTGTTCCTCTACACATTCCTCTGTTTGTGAAATAATCAATATGGAAGTATAAAGTATGACGACACATTTAAAATCCACTTCACGAACGATCTTAAAAGAGCTAATTCATTAAACAGTTCTCTCTTCTTTAACCGATTTTTATCTCGAGGCAATTAAGAAAAGACTAGAAAAATACATCTCGTTCTAAGCGCAGAAAGAACTTTCAACAATCTATTGTTTTATCTCGTATACACATTGGAAGATAATATTTTTTCTCCATCTTAAGTACTTAACATCAGTTTATTCTACTGGTAGACTCGTATTTTTTCTAACGATTTTAGTAGTTTCATTTATTTTCTCTGAGGATTTTTACGTCTTCGTTCTATTATTGTCCTAAGCTTATAAATAAAACACAGTTTAATCATGTATGTTAACAACAGATGTATTATTGGGGAAAAAAAGTCCAAAATTCAGGAAACAGCATAGAAAATATACCGAAGAAATCCAGAACAAACGCGTTGCAGAAGAATTGTTCTTGTTTTATTTATCATTGTTATTCATTGTAGAGAAGAGTTACTTATTATGTGTAACACGTTAAAAAGTTAGTAAAATTATCAAAGCTTATACATCTTATTATAATGGAGATTGTGTTTTTATGTCTGTAACCAAAACTATATCACTACTCAATTCACAATTTCCTTAGTTATTTACGTCACAATCTCCATGATTTTATTTCTATTTAAACCTTCATTATTGATAAAATTGTTAATAGCGCTGGTCATATCTACAAACTACTAACACGCAATTGTATTTATGTATACATCAACCTAGTGGTTTACAGTGTGAAGTGGAAGGGTAATTTGCAAAGGACTTCATTTTTACTATTGTTGGAAGGGGGATTAATGCCGTAGCAAATAGCAAAGGAGAAAACATTTTGGACCATATGACCTTTAGGCACCCCTTTTGCGATCTCAATTCATAAGGACATGCTTTTCATTTACACCGTCAAAATTCGCTGGTCCGATTTTTAGAGTTTTCTTTTTAATTATAAAACTAACCACTAACCCTAACCGCTAACCCTAACCCTTAACGCTAACCCCTAACAAACAACCGGATTTTGACGATGTAAATGAAAAACATGTCCTTATGAATCGAGATCGCAAAAGGGGTGCCTAAAGGTCATATGGTCCAACATTTTCTTGGTATAAAAATTGCTAAAAATGAGTTGTTAATCAGAGTACTGAAAACTATATCTGTAGAGAAGGTATTTTGAGTCCTTGCATTAAAGAGAATGAATTCCGTTACTGTCGTAAAACAGCTTTTAAAAACACGTTAGAAATGCTGTGGCTATTTACCCAACTCTTTCGACACAGACTGAATGAGACATAAGATCACAATTTTGGAGTATCCAGCGAGGATCGAACATCGTTATCCAGTAGAGATAGATCCAGATTATTAGCTTCCCAACCATTGCCTCACGACCGCCAAAAATCCAATGTTATAAATATTAAACCAACCTATTCGCCACGGGTAGGATGTGATACAACGTCGCTAGTCTGACGCATCCACCTTGAATCGAAATCACTATCCAGTTCTGGATCTGCGAGACTAGCTTATTACAAAACGATGGGATGCCCTTTTGCACAATCCATTCACCACGGTTAGGACGTGACACAAGGCCGCATTCATAGGGGGAATCCAGCGAGTATTGAACACGCTATTCAGTAGTAATCAACCTGTGAGACTAGCTTGCTAACAATTACACAACGATTCAATCCACAGCCGGGATGTTCTAGAAAAAGAAGCTGCACGAATGGAACATTCGTTTGGTGTAAAGAAGAACCAGAAAGAATCTATACAGGCAGAAACGCGTAGTATAATGGTTAAAGTCATGAGAAATGGACCCGTCGCCACGAGTTCAAATCCTGGACGTGCTAATTGCATTTCACTTATCGCTAATACCCTTGGGATAAGATATGAATCCTACTCTCCCTCAAGCTATGGGTAAATAGGAGAGCAGATTGGGCTCTTTAATCTTGGTTAGGCAACCGGTCTAGGAGAAGGAAAATTCTGAATTCAAATCTGTTGAACTCTGCTTAAGAAATTGACCTTTTGTCACATCCTGCTCGTGCGAAGGGTTTGGCAAATATATATATACAGGCAGAAACGAGAGATTAATATATTGATTGATGTAACAGAAATTTCAAACCGTTAGGGGTTATTTTATTCCAAAAGATTAAGGAATCACCTGCATTGCACATTTATATTTATATTTTTGTAGTTTATAAAAAAAATTATGCACATGGTTATATGATATCAAGTATACGAATAATTTTCAAAAAGATATATTTATCCCATAGATGGTACACTAACCGGTATTACCACTCCACATCAGAGTGGGCCTTGTGAGCAATTACAAGGAAGGTGTAATTCGTACTTATATCTCCAGAACTGGAACCTCAACATTAGATGCTGTTTATTGTCATGTCCAGGACATGAATGTGTTGGAGAATGTAGCGAGAGAAGGAATAACTTACCTCATTCGGCGAAGCAGACACGCTCGTATCTTACATATATTTACCAACCCCTCCACACGGACAGGATGTGGCACAAGGTCAATTTCTTAATCGAAGTTTAACAGATTTGAATTCAGTTTTCCTTCTCCTAGACTGGTTACCTAACTAAGGTTAAAGAGCCTAGTTTTCCCTACTATTTACCTATAGCTGGAGGGAAAATAGGTAGATTCATAACTTTCCCAAAGGTATTAGCGCCATGTGAAATGCAAACAGCCTCATCCAGGATTTGAACTTGGGTTGACAAGTCCATTTTCTACGACTCTAACCATTACACCGCGCACCTTCACACGTTCGTCTTACATGGAAGATATACAGGAAACGAAAACATGGCCCTTCCGGAGTTATAACTTAAAAAAAAACCTGGTTTCGTGTTCGAATACAGTCTCGTGAGACAAACTTGTGGACGTATACATGTTTCGGCTCCTCTTACTAGCACATAAAGGAGCGGATTACCGAAGTAAGAAGGTTAGCGTTTTGTGTATTCTGACCCTGACTTCAGAATACGAGTATAAGCTGATTATACTGAGAAAATAAAAAGATATGAAGGCGTTGCAGGCATTGTGTTTTGACCCAGATATAGGATTGCTCAGAAAGCAACTTATTTCAAATAAACCTGTTGGGTTATTTGAGTTATAGGGTGTGCTAAAGACCACGACTTATATTTGTAGATTGTTCCAAAAAAGCGGTGCCTGAATAGGCCGATAAAAAACGCCCAAAACATGTATTTAATTTACTATTTAAAGGCGTTGATTAATTGTCCTAAAATTGCTGGCTGGAAAGACTGCTTAAAGGAATAACTGACAAGGATTATACAACTTTCTACTACAAGATAGGGTCAATTTTGATATAACTTCTACTTAGAAGAGAGATTAACAACAAGGATTAAAACTGATGCTACCTCTTTCTACTTAGAGGACAGAAGAACAAGGATTAAAACTGATACTACATCTTTCTTCATCAAGAAAGCATCAAACCTTATGCGACAAAGGATCTCTACTGTAAAACTGTTTTCATCTACAGCCTTAAAATGGCCACGTGAATCGTAACAAAAACGAAATAACTTCTTAGTGAGAAAAAAAGAATATGTAAGACAAATTCATGCATATCACTAAAAAAAGTAGCGACGAGAAAATGAACATTATATTCAGGAAGTGGGACAATTATAATGTCTCACAAGGACACATAACTCTTTTTAATTGGTTGGTTGGTTGGTTGGTTGGTTGGTTGGTTTTACGGCAAATATATCCCTTGGATTATTTAATGCTGAAAACGTTTTGTTTTATTCAAGGCACGGAGAGGGGTGAGACAGAGAGGAGAGTAGCATCGATAGAAAAGAGAGCCAGAAAGAGAGAGAAAATCCAACAGCCCCAGAAAGCATCACAGTTTGTGAGCATTCAGTATCCCAAAGACTGCCACTCAGGAATTGGCCTACAGCATCAATTGCTCAGATGCAGATAAAAATTTTATTTTTATTTTGGACACTCCACAAGGATCCAATAAATTCAATTTTTTTTCAATTCAGTTTTTTAAGCATTTTTTAAAAACTTATTTTTGATTTATTTAACCGATTTTTGGGACCCTAACAAGTATTATTACTCAGCGTCAGGGTGGCCTGTGAGTAATGGCGATGAAGGGGTATTCCACTCCCTAGAGCTCCAGGATTGGAACTTCACAATTAGATATAGTTTAACATTATACCCAGGAAACGCACGCAACTGGTTCTGAACCAAAAACTAAATAGACAAAATAATATGATAGGAACCTGCCAAGATCGGGAAAATATCTCCTATTCTAGGGCAAATCTGGTTGTTCAAAAGATTTAACAAAACATTGTGTATCTGTTACTTTCTGGTGCGATAGAATTGCCCGACTATTTATGCTTCACTCTTTGCACTTGATGCATTAGATGCGAGTCACTTCAAACGGGTAGTAAAACAGAAACCTAACCCTTTATTATATATATATATATATATATATATAATATCGGGGTTTTCATTTCATATCCATCTATTTCAGTTCGTTCATTTCAATTTATATATCTATTTATCTTCTCTTTCTGGTATTTTATGTTAGTAAGAGCATATATATATATATATATGTATATGTATATATATATATATATATATATATATATATATATATATATATATATATATGTATGTGTGTGTGTGCGTGTGTGTGTGTGTGTGTGTGTGTGTGTGTAGTGGTATATATTACATTTGTATCTTTAAACCTGTAAGATGTGCATATCCATAGCGCCTACCCATCACCTGTTTAAGCGTGTTTTTAAACTTAAAAACTACTATTTCTTTGTTCTTTTTTGTGTTTTTTTGGCAAATAGAAAGAAAAAAATAAAGAGGCAAAAAACTTTCAATAACCGGAAGGCATCCATATTGTTTCAGAGGAAGCTGCGCCTTGCACGCTTCCGGCTTAGAAATTTACCTTCAATCGCTCCAGTTTTATTCTTTGTTTTCAATTCGCTTTATTTATTCTCTTGCATCTTTTGTTGTTTCTTGTTTATTTTATTTATTTATTTTTTATTCGATTTAAACGTTAGATCTTTTTTTTATTTGTTGTTGTTATTGTTTTGTTTTTTTTGTTTATTTATTTATTTATTTATTTTTCTTCTTTCTCATTTCCAGAGACATTTTATCACATCTGCGTACTTTCACTTAGGTTCTTTATTAATTTTTCTTGTTTTCTGTTCTTTTGTTTCGTGTTTCTTTTTAGTAAATCCTCCATTCTCTTTAACAGCCTTTTAGATTCTTTTATTGTCGTGTGTGTTTGCAGAGTCTTTATGCTTGTTTTTTTCTTTTCATTATCCCATGAATAATTCTTTCTCGCATCTTTCGTTTCTTATTGATCTTATATTCTACGATTCTCTAAACAAGATTATTGAAACACAAATGCAATAAAATAAAAAAAAACATCAAAAAAACAATGAGACGTACAATGTAAAAAGAACAGGTATACAGCACCGTTTGCCTTCTAGTAAAACTTTTGGATTTTTACCTGAAAACAAATCATTTTTTACAAGATAGGTGGCTTTCCATTAAAGACACGATTTTTAAGCGCTTTAAATAAATCTATCTAATGCACTACGGCGAGTCAAAAGTTTTGCAATATTTTGGTATATATATTTACCAACCCCTCCGCACGAGCAGGATGCGACACAAGGTCAATTTCTTAAGCGGAGTTCAACAGGTTTGAATTCAGAGTTTTCCTTCTCGTAGACCGGTTGCCTAACCAAGGTTAAAGAGCCCAGTCTGCACTACTATTTGCCCATAGCTGGAGGGAGAGTAGGATTCATACTTTTCCCAAGGGTATTAGCGCTAAGTGAAATGCAATTACCCCGTCCAGGATGTGAACTCGGAGCGACGAGTCCATTTCCCATGATTTTAACCATTACATCACGCGCTTCCTACAATATTTCGGTATATGCTAGTTTTCGTATAAATAGAAAGCGATTTATTTGTACTGGTTGCGCTTCCACCCACCACTCCGAAATAAATAAAAAACCTTTCAGAACTTTTTTTATTACGAAGGAGATACTAAAGTGCCACCATGCCTCGGTATATAGCCGGAAATTCGAATGGGGGGAAAGGTAGTATGACAAAACTGGTCATACTTTTTATAATAAGTAATTGAGAGTTACTTCCCCTACTTTATGATTTCACCCCCTTTCGAGAACTCTCTAGGGAATACTAGATTATATAAACTCTTAATAAGTGTACCAAATATTCTAAGCAGAATGAAGCTTTCTAAAGTATGTCACTGTTATCGTTTATCATTACAATTTATTCTACTTGGGATAATTGGTACACTTATTAAGAGTTTATATAGTCTAGTATTCCCTCGAGATTTCTCCAAAGGGAAGTAATCATAGAGTAGGGGAGGTAATTCTGAATTACTTATTACACTACTATTCAAGGTACATGCTCTGATTCATCCATACAAAAAAGAAAGACTTACGTTCTCCTTCCGCAGTCTGCTTTCACTATAATACCTTAGTCTCTTCATGGTTTCAACCTACTTAAAATATCCCCACATATATATGATTGTCCCAATCCTATTGCCCTTATGATAAACTGCAGCCCTTTTTATCATATGTTGTCCTTTACACAAGGCACCATAGTACTCGAAAGATGTCCCCTATGTGCTAAAAGGCTGTAGATGAGGGTCTAAGTGTACTGGCGTTAAACTCTATCTAATGGTGACGTTTCAGTTCTTGAGCTCAGAGGAATGTGGAGTACCCCTTCATAACCATTATTACCGGGTCCACTCTGGACCGGAGTGGTAGTACCTGTTAGGGTCCCATCTATGTTTTAAATATGTGAGATTTAGAGTGAGAGAGAGTGGGGGATTATAGTTATGGTACTCTTTAACCAATAGCTGGGGGATGAAGGAGTTCATACATTTTCCATGTGTATTATTCCGAAAGATAAAGAAATAACGCGAATGGAGTTCGAACTCGCTTATTATGATGCCGCAGCTCAGCGGGTCAGGGTGGGCCAGGGAGCAATGGAGATTAAGAGGTGAACCACGTTTACCAAACCTCCAAAATTGGAACCTTATCATCATATAGTTTAACGTCATTCCTAGAACATGAAGACCCTAAGCCACTCTCATCTAGCTCCCGGATGATATAGATTGCTGGGGCTTGGCATAAGGGCAATAGGGTTGGAGCAATCATATAGGTGTCAGGGCTTGACGTGACCCGCAGATTGATCGGAGGGTGCCTCTACAACTTCCCGTCAAGCCCAAGTAAGGGCCAAAGTGAGGTTAAATCGAACTTAACGCACCTAAATTCCACCATCGTATATCACCCCACCGAAAGAAAAAATACCAAAAATCAGGGAATTAACCGAATTTAATGAAACTTTCAGTGTTGATGTCTTAAGGAATAAAATATATAATACAGCAGTTATTTTATTTAAAAACGTTTACATTCTTTTCAGGTCAGTTAACTTTGAACCGAGTACCTTTGAGGCGTAACACATATTCTCAAGGATACATGGTTCAAAGTTAACTGACTTGAAAATAATGTAAATTATTTTAGATAAAATAACTGGGGCATTATATCATTTATTCATTAATACATCAATGAAAATTACAGTAAATACGGTTAATTCCCTTGTGTTTTTTTCTTTCGGCGGAGTGACATACGATGGTTGGAATTTAGGTCCGTTAAATTGGATTTAACTCAAAAGAGAGTAATGCATGTCATGGACTGCTCAGCCACCTGGGTTCTATCCTTAAGCATCACGAGTCGCCACCCACGACCAACAGGTGTCCCTATAGGGGGGAGTCTTAACCCTGTACAGAGGTGCAGACGGTGTATTCTAACGCCCCACCGACAGGGCGAAAAAGAGTATGACGCGTAAATAGAGAGAGAGGGGGGTAAGATTGGGGCGAGGAAAGGTTGAGCGAGAGGAAGTGGAGGAATGTTGTAGTGGTAATATTTAACCCATAGCTGGAGGAATGGTGGGATTCATACATTTTCCAAGGGTATTAGCCCGAAAGTAAACGAAATGAAGCGACTGGAGTTCGATCTTGTTTACTACAATGTTGCAGTTCAACGTGTTAGCTACTACACTACCGGGAATATTCCCGACCGACAGAAAGAGGAGAAAAGTCTACGATAGACCAAAATAAACATTTAGGAGAGAGAGGGTAGAGAAAGAAATAAAGAAAAGGAAAGAGAATGACAAGTAACGAGAACGAGAGAGAGAGACAAACAGAGACAGAGAGAGAGAACAGAGAGGAAGAGAAAAGAGAGGAGAGAAAGAAGGAGAAAGAGAAGGAGAGTAGGGAGGACTACCCCCGATAAAAAGAAGTGAAAATTCCATGATAAACAAAAATAAACAGGAGGGGGAGAGTAGTGAAGAAATAAAGGAAAGTAAAGAGAATGACACGTAACGAGAACGAGAGAGAGGGAGAGAGAAAAGAGTGAGCGAGAAAAGAGAGAGAGAAAGAAGGAGGAAGAAGGAGAAAGAGAAGGAGAGTAGGGGAGGGCTACCCCCGATAAAAAAGAGGCGAATATTCTATGATAGACCAAAATAAACAGGAGGCACAGAGTAGTGAAAGAAATAAAGGAAAGGAAAGAGTGAGACACATAACGAAGGGAGAGAGAGAGAGAGAGAGAGAGAGAGAGAGAGAGAGAGAGAGAGAGAAGAAAGAAAGAGAGAGATAAATAAAAAGGAGAGAGAAATAAAAGGAGAGAGAATAAATAAAAGGAAAAAGTATGAAATGTAACGAGAGAGAGAAAGAGAGAGAGAAAGAGAGAAAGACAGACAGACAGACAGACAGAGAGAGTGTGTGTGTGTGTATATATATATATATGTGTGTGTGTGTGTGTGTGTGTGTGTGTGTGTGTGGACTACTCCCGATAAAAATCGGAGAAAATTCTATGATAGATCAAATTAAACAGAGTAAGGAGGGAGAGGGTAGTGAAAAAAATTAAGAAAGAGTAAGACACCCAAGGAGATAGAGAGAGAGGGGAGGGAGATAAGCAAAAGAAAAAGAGACAGAGGGGAAGGGAGAAGCAAAGAAAAAAAATAGTGAGAGGGGGGGAGAAGCAAAAGAAAAGAGATAGAGTGAGGGTGAGAGAGAGAGAGAAGAGATAAGAAGAGCGAGCAAACAAGATTATGCAAAATTAGGACTTTAAAAAAATCGACATCAGGTTAATCTCCTTTGATCTTGTCAGATTAGATTTTTAATCGAAGCAAAATGGCCGTGAAGAATACCAGCCGAGCCGTCGATCAACATTGAACAACCACAAAAGATACAGACATGTATAAAGATAAAGACAGCTTAAAAGACCATCATTACATACATTTAAAACTGATTTGAATAACACGCTCATATTTAGCCAGGCACAAATCACAAGCTGAAAATAAGCATGCACATTAACACAGGCATACACATAACATACACACACACACACACACATATATATATATATATATATATATATATATATATATGTATGTATGTGTGTGTGTGTGTGTGTGTGTGTGTGTGTGTGTGAAAGTTTGAAACACAGTAATTGACTATATATGTATATATATATATATATATATATTATATATATATGATTTTTGTCTCCGCTCTTGACAACACGGATTATAAACAAGCATATATATATATATATATATATATATATATATATATATATATAAACAAACAAATGTGTTTATTTTATATGGCTTTAAGATGACAATTTTTGTAGGATATGTGCTTAATTGAAGTCATACCTAATTTTGAAAATTAATTAGTTAATAATTAATGAATTTAAGGCGGGCATATATGTTCAAATGTAAGTCTAAACAAATCGAGAAAATGTCAATCCCTGAATGTTCATTTCCATCTATTAGGTCTCATGAACAAGGTTATAGACATGGGAGACTGCTCCGTGTGTGACTCGAAACCTTGACAGTCAAGCTGACAGGCGAAGTCTCTAACCGTTACACTAGCTTTCCATTTCCACATTCTTCGTTTGTTTTGCAGGGATTGACATTTTCTCGATTTGTTTAGCCTTACATTTGAACATATATGCCCGCCAAAATTCATTATTAACTAATTAATTTTCAAAATTAGGTATGCATTCAATTAAGCACATATCTTCCATATATATATATATGTGTGTGTGTAATGGTTAAAGTCATGGGAAATAGACTCGTCGCTCCGAGTTCAAATCCTGGACGTGTTAATTGCATTTCACTTAGCGCTAATACCCTTGGGAAAGGTATGAATCCTACTCTCCCTCAAGCTATGGGTAAATAGTTGGGCAGACTGGGCTCTTTAACCTTGGTAAGGAACCGGTCTAAAAGAAGGAAAACTCTGAATTCAAACCTGTTAAACTCCGCTTAAGAAATTGACCTTGTGTCGCATCCTGCTCGTGCGGAGGGGTTGGTATATATATATATATATATATATATATATATATATATATATATATATATATATAAGTTAAAAGATTTATCTGTATATGTATATATGTATATAGTAAAATGATATAGTCAGATTACTTACTGGGTTTCAACTCGTTTGGATCATCAGGGTTATCTGCGATTAATTAATCCAATTAATAAATTAAAAATAAACGGAGGGATGAAAGTATTCTTGTTGGGTTATTTTTGTATATATAAAGCATGCTGTAATCCACCACTTAAACATATAGACTCAGCGAGGTCACGTGGTTTAGGCACCAGCCAATCAACAGCCCAAATACGTGGTTGAATAACTCTTTCATCGCTGATATTGACAGTCGTTCATTTACACCCGGAACCGTGTGGTTCTCAGCCGGGCACTCTACCGATTGAGCTAAGTCGGCCCTAATTATTCTTTAGCTAATGGATATGTACATCATAATCCATATTTTTATATATGAAATCACTACAGCCAGAACCTGTGGATATACCAAAGTATAATAATTCAATTATTACAACGTTTGATATGTTTACTTAAAAGCTATTGCAAAATAGTTCAAGCCATTGTTCAACGATGGGACTTCTATAAAAAAGAAGGAAATTATGAACTAAGAAAATAACGAATATTACACAGAATAAAAAGAATTACGAATTAAAAGGAAAGAAAGAAAGAAAGAAAGAAAGAAAGAAAGAAAATTGATTACACACAGAAAGGAAGAAAGAACGTACCGAATAAAAGACAGAAAGACAGAAGGAAAGAAAGAAAGAAAGAAAGAAAGAAAGAAAGAAAGAAAGAAAGAATTGAATAGAATATAAAGAGGGAGAGCGAAATGACAGAATAAAAGAAAGAAGGAAAGAACTGAATAAAAGACTGACAGACAGACAGACAGACAGACAGAAAGAAAGAAACAAAGAAAGAAAGAAACGACCGAATAAAATACATAAAGAAAAAGAAAGAAAGAATTAAATAGAAGACTGAAAAGAACATTGAAAAGACTGAATAAAAGACAGAACGAAAAGAAGAAATAGTTCAGTATGTAAAAAGTATAATAATCTCTCTCTCTCCTCCCCCCTCTCTCTCCCCTCTCTCTCTCCCTCTCTCTTTCTCCCTCTCCCTCCCTCCCCTCTCTCTCTCTCTCTCTCTCTCTCTCCCTCTCTCTGTTTTTGGTGTCCTTTCCTTCTTTCCTGTTTGGTTTGGTTAGTCTTAATGGCATATCAACCCGTTGGGTTATTTAATACAAACTCTTTATGATACATAAAATACATATAAAAATTGCAATATAACATAATACGTGATATAAGGTAACGAATAATTTAAGATAATATATAGCATAACATAATATATATAACGCATGCAACATATTATATATATGTGTGTGTGTGTATGTGTGCGTGTATATATATGTATATATATATATATATATATATATATATATATATGTGTGTGTGTGTGTGTGTGTGTGTGCGTTGTAAGAGATTATTTTGTGGGGTTTTTTTTCGAAGAACAAATGTTAGGTGGTGAGATTACAATTAGTAATCTAGTATTGTTATATATTGTACAAACGGAAATATGAATTTCCGGTTTTATTAAACAAAGAAATATAACAACTTCCCGTTATCAGATCAAGACATAAAAAAATGTGTAGGAGTAGCTATGAATATAAAAGAACCGAGGGCTCGAGACAGGTCAGTCGTCAGTCAGCCCCGGAGGCAGTCAGCCGGAGAGAGAGTGAGGTGATCGGGGTCAGTAGTCGGGAGAGTCGATGCGAGTTAGTTGGCCGAGCGGAACCTCGTGTAGCTAGTCTTAATATTTACCAACTGAAAAAGCTTGTCACCCAGAAATTTAATCGAAGGACCGAAAGTCTAAAGACTGAATATATTAATTAAACTGACCCTCTCTCTCGAAGTTAAGAACCTTGAATTTATTTCAATAAACTTCTGGAGGATAACTTTGGTGTTATTGTCATCCCTTACAACGAAGATAAAACTATTGCAATTTAGTACCGTGACGACGCCGCTACGCAACAGTGTGCCTCTTAGGTGAATTCCTTTAAGTTGTCTTGTGGACGTATCCCATGTCCGATTCATACTTTTCATCAATTTCGATTGAAACAGATTAGCTTCATCACTTCGGCGCACTCACCCCCTCTCTCTATCTTTCTCCTTCTCTCTTTCTTTCTTATTACATTTTTTCTGTGTAGCGTATTTTTTTCTCTCCGTTCTTTCTTTATAGTAAAAACGGAATAGCCTATTTAGTTGTGGTGACGACATTCATAAGAAATAAGAATTCAGTAGATAAACGACACCAGATAATCAGGATAAGTCTTCTTGTATTTCATCTTGGACGATTTGGACGGTCTCATTTTTAACTAAAGGTTGTTGCAAGATGATAATGGTCATATGAACACGATGAATCCTCTAGAACATACAACTTTGATAATTTTTCCCTTTTTATTTTTCAAATTTATTTTTATTCAAAGAAAGAAAAAAAATCGATTCATATTGTTATCCCATTAAATTCTTAACTAGGATAGAGAAAACGGCAAGATTCCTTATCTGGACGAATATTCCACCAAGGAAAAAAGAAAAACACATTTAAAAATGTCTTTTAATAAAGCATTTTAATAACCTAACCGACAGGCATTCTTTTATCAAGGTTAAATCCTTTTCCTTATTTCATTTCTCTATTAGACATATTAATCTAGATCCCTCTCTCTCACACACACCTATACACTCTTCTCTCTCTCTCTCTCTCCTCTCTCTTCTCTCTCTCTCTCTCTCTCACACACACACACACACACACACACACACACACACACACACACATATATATATATATATATATATATATACATGTGTGCAGGTATATATATATATATATATATATATATATATATATATATAAGAACGTTCTTTATGTATACTGTACATTTGGGTTTTATATATATATATATATATATATATATATATAAATATATAAATAATGTGCATTTAAGTATATATGTATAAATTTACGTATATATATATGTATATATATATACATATAGGAAAATTATTTCATATCCTTCATAGTCCGCAGGAGTTATATAATAATATATATATATATATATATATATATATATATATATATATATATAAGCAAGGGTTTTTGTGTATACTGTATATTTAAGTGTTTACATATCTGTGCAGCTCTAAAATTCCTGGAACAATTTCAACCCAAATACATAAATTATTTGTTTTTATTTATCTATTACTCTTGTACTCCCCATAAGGAGTTACGTATAGATTGGATTTCTGTAGAATCATGGAAAACTATATATTCATATGAAAAGCGTTAAATTTCTTTAAAATAATATTTCTTCAGTCCCCGAGCAGATAATTACTGTTTTCATATACACACCCTTGCAAAAGAAATAGGTAAGCAACATTTCAATTAATGTTTTGCCGATAACTTGAAGATTAATTCATGTAAGAAAAATGTGGGCAATGAATAAGCATATGGTTCCTTAGGGAAGATCTCAACATAATTATTGTAGATTCTTCACGATTTTCTCCATTGAAATAAAAGGGAATTTAATTACGGTTGAAACGAATTAAGCACGTAAATTAAGGTACCATTTAATGGATTTGATAGGACCGTGTGTAAATAAAGTCTCTTAACCTCTTTCCTTGCCCCCTTTTTTAATTAACCCTCTCTAACTCTTTTTTCTTTATTTTCATCTTTTCATTACGTTTGATTGAAACAGATTAGCATTATTGCTTCCACGTACTCACTTCCTCTCTCTATATTTCCCCTACTGTCTTTCTTTCTTTCTTTCTTTTTTATTATATTTTTCAATGTAGCATGTCCTTTTTCTTCCTTTTCATTATGATAAAAAAAGCATGGTTCATTATTTAGCTAAGGTGATGACACTCATAAGAAATAAGAATTCAGTGGATAAGCAACAGTAGATCATCAGAATTTACATGCAATACGTTTAGAAAGAAGGAAAAAATTGTGGTATATTTAGAAAGAAAGAAAGAAAGAAAGAAGGGTCCCTGAAATTTTTTCCATGGCACTCTAACGTGAGAAGAGACAATAAAGAAAGAAGTGCCTCTAGGTTGAATTAGATGGATAAGGAACAGTAGATAATCAGTATGTACATGTGGCACGTTTAGAAAGGAGGAAAAAATTGTGGAATAATTAGAAAGAAAGAAAGCTCCCTGAAATTTTTTCCATGGACCTCTAATGTGAGAAGAGACAATAAAGAAAGAAGTGCCTCTAGGTTGAATTAGATGGATAAGGAACAGTAGATAATCAGTATGTACATGTGACACGTTTAGAAAGGAGGAAAAAATTGTGGAATAATTAGAAAGAAAGAAAGGTCCCTGAAATTTTTTCCATGGACCTCTAATGTGAGAAGAGACAATAAAGAAAGAAGTGCCTCTAGGTTGAATTAGATGGATAAGGAACAGTAGATAATCAGTATGTACATGTGACACGTTTAGAAAGGAGGAAAAAATTGTGGAATAATTAGAAAGAAAGAAAGGTCCCTGAAATTTTTTCCATGGACCTCTAATGTGAGAAGAGACAATAAAGAAAGAAGTGCCTCTAGGTTGAATTAGATGGATAAGGAACAGTAGATAATCAGTATGTACATGTGGCACGTTTAGAAAGGAGGAAAAATTGTGGAATAATTAGAAAGAAAGAAAGGTCCCTGAAATTTTTTTCCATGGACCTCTAATGTGAGAAGAGACAATAAAGAAAGAAGTGCCTCTAGGTTGAATTAGATGGATAAGGAACAGTAGATAATCAGTATGTACATGTGGCACGTTTAGAAAGGAGGAAAAATTTGTGGAATAATTAGAAAGAAAGAAAGGTCCCTGAAATTTTTTCCATGGACCTCTAATGTGAGAAGAGACAATAAAGAAAGAAGTGCCTCTAGGTTGAATTAGATGGATAAGGAACAGTAGATAATCAGTATGTACATGTGGCACGTTTAGAAAGGAGGAAAAAATTGTGGAATAATTAGAAAGAAAGAAAGGTCCCTGAAATTTTTTCCATGGACCTCTAATGTGAGAAGAGACAATAAAGAAAGAAGTGCCTCTAGGTTGAATTAGATGGATAAGGAACAGTAGATAATCAGTATGTACATGTGGCACGTTTAGAAAGGAGAAAAATTGTGGAATAATTAGAAAGAAGAAAGGTCCCTGAAATTTTTTTCCATGGACCTCTAATGTGAGAAGAGACAATAAAGAAAGAAGTGCCTCTAGGTTGAATTAGATGGATAAGGAACAGTAGATAATCAGTATGTACATGTGGCACGTTTAGAAAGGAGGAAAAAATTGTGGAATAATTAGAAAGAAAGAAAGGTCCCTGAAATTTTTTCCATGGACCTCTAATGTGAGAAGAGACAATAAAGAAAGAAGTGCCTCTAGGTTGAATTAGATGGATAAGGAACAGTAGATAATCAGTATGTACATGTGGCACGTTTAGAAAGGAGGAAAAAATTGTGGAATAATTAGAAAGAAAGAAAGCTCCCTGAAATTTTTTCCATGGACCTCTAATGTGAGAAGAGACAATAAAGAAGAAGTGCCTCTAGGTTGAATTAGATGGATAAGGAACAGTAGATAATCAGTATGTACATGTGGCACGTTTAGAAAGGAGGAAAAAATTGTGGAATAATTAGAAAGAAAGAAAGGTCCCTGAAATTTTTTCCATGGACCTCTAATGTGAGAAGAGACAATAAAGAAAGAAGTGCCTCTAGGTTGAATTAGATGGATAAGGAACAGTAGATAATCAGTATGTACATGTGGCACGTTTAGAAAGGAGGAAAAAATTGTGGAATAATTAGAAAGAAAGAAAGGTCCCTGAAATTTTTTCCATGGACCTCTAATGTGAGAAGAGACAATAAAGAAAGAAGTGCCTCTAGGTTGAATTAGATGGATAAGGAACAGTAGATAATCAGTATGTACATGTGGCACGTTTAGAAAGGAGGAAAAAATTGTGGAATAATTAGAAAGAAAGAAAGGTCCCTGAAATTTTTTCCATGGACCTCTAATGTGAGAAGAGACAATAAAGAAAGAAGTGCCTCTAGGTTGAATTAGATGGATAAGGAACAGTAGATAATCAGTATGTACATGTGGCACGTTTAGAAAGGAGGAAAAAATTGTGGAATAATTAGAAAGAAAGAAAGGTCCCTGAAATTTTTTCCATGGACCTCTAATGTGAGAAGAGACAATAAAGAAAGAAGTGCCTCTAGGTTGAATTAGATGGATAAGGAACAGTAGATAATCAGTATGTACATGTGGCACGTTTAGAAAGGAGGAAAAAATTGTGGAATAATTAGAAAGAAAGAAAGGTCCCTGAAATTTTTTCCATGGACCTCTAATGTGAGAAGAGACAATAAAGAAAGAAGTGCCTCTAGGTTGAATTAGATGGATAAGGAACAGTAGATAATCAGTATGTACATGTGGCACGTTTAGAAAGGAGGAAAAAATTGTGGAATAATTAGAAAGAAAGAAAGGTCCCTGAAATTTTTTCCATGGACCTCTAATGTGAGAAGAGACAATAAAGAAAGAAGTGCCTCTAGGTTGAATTAGATGGATAAGGAACAGTAGATAATCAGTATGTACATGTGGCACGTTTAGAAAGGAGGAAAAAATTGTGGAATAATTAGAAAGAAAGAAAGGTCCCTGAAATTTTTTCCATGGACCTCTAATGTGAGAAGAGACAATAAAGAAAGAAGTGCCTCTAGGTTGAATTAGATGGATAAGGAACAGTAGATAATCAGTATGTACATGTGGCACGTTTAGAAAGGAGGAAAAAATTGTGGAATAATTAGAAAGAAAGAAAGGTCCCTGAAATTTTTTCCATGGACCTCTAATGTGAGAAGAGACAATAAAGAAAGAAGTGCCTCTAGGTTGAATTAGATGGATAAGGAACAGTAGATAATCAGTATGTACATGTGGCACGTTTAGAAAGGAGGAAAAAATTGTGGAATAATTAGAAAGAAAGAAAGGTCCCTGAAATTTTTTCATGGACCTCTAATGTGAGAAGAGACAATAAAGAAAGAAGTGCCTCTAGGTTGAATTAGATGGATAAGGAACAGTAGATAATCAGTATGTACATGTGGCACGTTTAGAAAGGAGGAAAAAATTGTGGAATAATTAGAAAGAAAGAAAGCTCCCTGAAATTTTTTCCATGGACCTCTAATGTGAGAAGAGACAATAAAGAAAGAAGTGCCTCTAGGTTGAATTAGATGGATAAGGAACAGTAGATAATCAGTATGTACATGTGGCACGTTTAGAAAGGAGGAAAAAATTGTGGAATAATTAGAAAGAAAGAAAGGTCCCTGAAATTTTTTCCATGGACCTCTAATGTGAGAAGAGACAAAAAAGAAAGAAGTTCCTCTAGGTTGAATTAGATGGATAAGGAACAGTAGATAATCAGTATGTACATGTGGCACGTTTAGAAAGGAGGAAAAAATTGTGGAATAATTAGAAAGAAAGGTCCCTGAAATTTTTTCCATGGACCTCTAATGTGAGAAGAGACAATAAAGAAAGAAGTTCCTCTAGGTTGAATTAGATGGATAAGGAACAGTAGATAATCAGTATGTACATGTGGCACGTTTAGAAAGGAGGAAAAAATTGTGGTATATTCAGAAAGAAAGAAAGATCCCTGAAATCATTACATTCCACTATTTTAATTACCCGTCCAAAACAAGATAGGTTTTTTTTATTTGCTTAATTATTGTAATGCTACGGGGAGTGGTTATGTTAAATAATAACTACAACCATAACTTACAATGAAAAGAGTTTATTTGGTAACGTACAACAATGAGTGAACAGTCGAATAGCTAGCATCACTAGGAAAGACATGTCCCCGAGAATAAATCGTCAATCGTCTTTTATTGAGAATAGAATAGTCCATTCTATTCTAGAAGGGTGGACAACATTAATTATCCCTTTTATATTTGATTAAGTGAATGTGAGAATGTTTATTATAAAATTATCAATATTTTTGAAGTTGTAAGGTTTTGACATTTATCCTTTTATTATTATCCTAAGTATTCTCGGTATAGACATTCCACACACACACACACAGACATACACAAAAACACACACACAAACATACACACACACATACACACACACAACACACACACACACACACACACACACACATATATATATATATATATATATATATATATATATATATATATATATACATATACACAAGAGCTCTCTTGTGACCTTGACATATATAGCTATATATTTATCAGTTAAAATTCCGCCTTTCACTTGACGGTCAAGGGCTTAGAGACTGTCGGGTTTCTAGCCAGACTGAGGAGACGTGATACGTCGAAACACGGTATATATATATATATATATATATATATATATATATATATATATATATATATATATATATGCGTGTGTAAACGTCAACATTTCTAACAAGGCAAATGCATAAAGTTAAACGGAATTTGATCAACGGAGCTTTGAACGATATTGAGCACTATTTACTTATAAATATATACCACTATATTATCAATATATATATATATATATATATATATATATATATATATATATATATATATATGAAGTAGTCAAACAGTGTGTTTGAAAATGGCGAATGCCGACAATTCGTGGGAGATTATGTGCTTAATTAAAATCATACCTAATTTTGTTAATTAATTAATTATGACTAAATAAATTAGGCGTGCATATCGGTTTAAATGTAAACCGTAAACAAATCGAGAAAAAGTCATCTCTGTATGTACATTTCAGCCCATTATTAACAAAATTAGGTATGACTTCAATTAAGCATATAATCTCCCATATATATATATATAAGTGTGTGTGTGTGTGTGTGTGTGTGTGTGTAATTATTTATGGGGCTACCAAGACAAATAGCATAAAGGATCCGCTGAGCTTTGAACTTAGTCCTCCTATTCCATTTTTCAGCATTTTGTCAACCAGGACCCATTAAATCTATTTTCTCTCAGTTTTTCACATTTTTTTTATATGAATTCATATCGATGCCATTGAGGAGAAAAAATAGCGCGACAAATAGAATCGAATTATACGAGTACTAAATTTGTGATAATAATTGGATTATATAAATTTTGAGAGTTTCGCAAGTTTATTTAAGTTTTTGTCGGAAAAAACAAAAATGTTAATAATTAAAGAAAGAAATGCAGTGTCAAACCTTCTCGCAATTGAACTGTAATGTTTCTTTTATAGAAAATAATATTTTGCGAAAAGGAAATTATAAGTTGAATTTAATTCTTTTTTTTTCTTTTTTTTAACAAAAATGAAGAAAAGTTTCGGTCATGTTTACCGTAAAGTTGAATCAATAGAAAACAGATTTATACACGCCGCAGTGATTTCAAATTTAATGTCGATTTTCTATAATATGCACCAGGAATTGTTTAGAGAAATCAATTTTCGGAAAAGAAAGAGAGAGAGAAATAGAGCGAGTGAGAGAGAAGGGGTGTCAGTGATAGACAAACAGAACACACACACACACACACACACACACATTACACACAAACACACACACACACACACACATATATATATATATATATATATATATATGTTTGTATGTGTATGTGTGTGTACTTGTGTGTGCGTATGTGGACGAGGAATTATTTAGAGAAATCAATTTTCGGAAAAAAGAAAGACAAATAAACAAAAGGGAGAGAGAGAGAGAGAGAGAGAGAGAGAGAGAGATAGATAGATAGATAGAGAGAGAGAGAGAGAGAGAGAGATGGTGACACACGCCTACATGCATGCAGCATATATATATATATATATATATATATATATATATATATATATATATATATGGGGGGGGCTGAACAAAAGTGATAAGACAAATTGAAATATTTTGCGATTATTTTCATGGAAAATAAGGGATAGATATATACTTATAAGAAAATAGGTTCACGCATTTTATCTATCTATCTATCGATCTATCACTCTCTCTCTCTCTCTCTATATATATATATATATATATATATATATATATATATATATATATATATATCCAGGAAATAAGATTATATGTAAGGTATAAGATGAATATAATTAGATTTAGATTGTTAGACCATCACCCTCCAAGACAGGCATATGCATATATATACATTTATATACATATATATATATACATACACAGAAACATATATATATATATAGAGAGAGAGAAAGAGAGACAGACAGACAGACAGACACAGACAGAGACAAAGACAGAGACAGAGACAGAGACAGAGACAGAGACACAGAAAGAGAATAAAAACATGTATATATATATATATATATATAATATAAATTTCTGGTACAAGCAAATTTAAATAATACTCTAAGGGTAATCATGATGATCACATAGGTGGATACGAAGGAAAAGAGTGATAAAAAAAAAAAAAAAAAAAAAAAATGTTTTATTTAATAAAACAAGGGCCCTTTCGTCCGGTTGCTCATCAAGGTTTTTACAGCCGGAGACGACTAAAAGTCAAATTGTAAATACATATGGGTATATATATATATATGAGGGGTTTTTTTTTTTTTAGGGAGAAGAAGAAAAGACAAAAAAAAAAAAAAAAAAAAAAAAAAAAAAATTTTACTTTCTTCTTTCAAGTCCCCATCAAGTGATACCAGGCCCCAGACACTCGCCCAATAAAATAAGCGAGTGCCTAGGTCTGATCTGTCTGCACAAGGTAGGACGAAAAAATTAATGATTACGGCCTCAAGGACCTGTAAATGGTGTTTCGTCCTAGCCCTGTGCAAAACAGAGAATTGGTGATCATTATAACTAGACCGGCAAGTGCTCATGCTGATTAGATGTTCGCAAATCGAAGACTCGTTGCTCTGCGACAACCCGGATGTTATTGGTCTGTGTTCGCGTATTACTCGGGGTATGTGCTGGTTAACCCTGACAGCCAATCTTTGGATCGTACGGCCAATATAAGTGGCTTCACAGGCACACGTATATTTATAAACAAGTAAGCTTTGATTGAGTATTGGCAGTACGTCCTTATTAGCAGAGCGAAAAGCGGCCCTGGTAGAAAAGATTGTTCTAACTTTGGCTGCGGGATAGCAACGGCCCACCGAGAAAGTAATTTTATCAGCTAAAGTCTGACTAGCCGGTCCAACCCAAGGTAGACGAATATACACTGGGCACCTGGATGGACCAAAAGGTCCATCACGATAGAATTTTGCCACAGTAATTCTAATTGTGTCTGTGATGACATCCTCGGGATACCCATTATTTAAAAAAATTTTCGTGATGTTCTTGAGTTCTCCATTGATTTTGTTACCTGAACAAATTTTAAGTGCACGAAAGGTTAGGCACTTAATCAAATTAATCTTTCTGGCTTTTGGGCAAATGAATCCCAGCTCAAGTACAGTCCAGTGAACGTCGACTTTCGAAACACGCTGGTCTCAAAAGAAGAAGAACACCTTTCTACAAGAACATCAAGAAAAGCCAGGGCACCATTATTTTCCTCCTCCATAGTAAACGTTAAGGAGGGGTGCAGATTGTTTAAGCTCTGGAATAATTTTAGAGCTTCATCCGGTTACTAAAGCACGCAAATGTGTCGTCAACATACCGTAAATATATATGCGGTTTGGGGACTTTGTTGAACAACTGCCTCTCAAGAAACCCCACAAATACATTGGCCATAAGAGGACCTAAAGGACTACCCATACTAACACCGTCTATCTGACGATACATTAAGTCGTCAAAACTAAAGGACACAGATTTCGTAGCCAATTCCATCAGTTCCACAAAGATATTCTCCGGAAACGGGGGAGACTTAACCCCAGGGCGACGGTACAAAAAATCCGCGCAAATGGAAATGGTCTCATCTAGTGGGACATTGGTGAACAAAGACGCAATATCAAAGGAAACAGATATTGCGTGTCACCACTCACAGGCAACTGACGGATAGTAGAGGCAAAGGAAAAGGAATCAAGAATACAGAATCCTGAATAAAACTGAAGTACAGGATTCAGTAAGATTACCAACCATTTAGCCAAATTATGTTG
>CM042148.1:96856941-96859441 GCA_023376005.1 Doryteuthis pealeii | reverse complement strand
ATATAACTATATATATACTATATATATATATATATAACTATATATATATAACTATATATATATATACTATATATATATATATATATATATATATATATATATATATATATATATATATATATATATATATATATATATATATATATATATACATATATATATATATATATATATATATATATATATATATATATATATATATACATTTGCAATTCCCAAACTTTAAAGTAAGGAAGAAATGGACAGAACACTTGATCTACATATATAAGTGCAACAGGTACACGTAAAAGAATTCATACGTACAGAATTTTAAAATTCAGCAGGATATGTAAGTGCCTTTACACAATAGATAACTATATTAAAGTCTATAGGAAGTTTAGTCAACATTAATCTATACATACACAGCAGTAAATCTGATTGCTCGCATATAGACACGCCGATGCAAAGACATTCGCACAATCGATTGGAAAACAAGCGGCGAAAAATAAAGAAGGTAAACAGAAGTAAAGACATCCAGGAAAGCTGGAAGAGAATGGAAGACAAAAAATTCAACTAAAAACAAAAAAAGATAATGCAATTTAAGAAAATATAAAATTGAAATAAGCAACCATGACAAAATAAGATGAAAAACGAAAAGCAACGGAGATTTCATCTTTGACATTGCACAATACATTAAACTGCAATAAAATATAATCTTTTTCACTTTTTTATTTCTTTTTTCAATTTTTGTACTTTTACTTTCACTTTCAGTCATTTCTACTTTCGGTTTCACTTTTGCGCACCGACGCTTTTCTATCTTAGATATTTCCTCCTCATATATCACCCTTCTTTAATTGATGCATTTAACCTCCCGCTACTCCTCTTCAACATCAACAAGTTCTTTTTCCTCTTCGTTATCGTTTGCACCTTTCTTTTCCTCAGCTTTCATTCATTTTATGGTTAAATCGAACATAACGGACCTAAATTCCAGAATCGTGTGTCACCCTGCCGAAAAAATGCCAAAAATCAGGGAATTAACCGAATTTAATTAAATTTTCAGTGTTGATATATTAATGAATAAAATATATAATGCACTAGTTCTTTTATTTAAAAACTTTTACATTTTAAAAAAATGTAAAAGTTAATTTGAACCACGTATATTTGAGGCGTAACACAGATTCTCACAGATACGTGGTTTAAAGTAAAAACTATCTGATGGTGAAGTTTCAGTTCTGGAGATCTGTGAAATGTGGAGCACCCCTTAATCACTATTGCTCCAAAGTCAACTCTGACCAAGAGTAGTAGTACCTGTTAGGGTCCCATCTATGGGTTGAATAGAAAAATGTGTTTATAAAAAATGGGTATCCATTAAGAATGAATTTATATCAAAACTTTGTCGGCATTAAATGACCCACTGAGGTTGATATGCCGTAAAATTAATCAAACCAAACCAAACATTACTCAAGCTCTGCTATTGATGCACTGAATTATTGAGGACTGTTATCGAACCCGAATCCTTGCCATCATATATGTGCTAGAAGTCGGTGACTGAAGTTCTTCATATCCTGGGAATGACGTTAAACTCTATCTGATGATGAGGCTCCATTTCTGGAGGTTTGGGAAATGTGGAGCACCCCTTCATCACCATTGTCCCCAGGTCCTCTCTGACCCGGAGTGGCAGTACCTGTTAAAGTCCCATCTATGGGTTAAATAGTAAAATGTGTTTATGAAAATAATTGACTATCCATAAAGAATTAATTTATTTCAAAACTTTGTCGGCATTAAATGACCCACTGCGGTTGATATGCCGTAAAAAACCCAAACCAAACCAAACAAATCCCCTTTTCGTCTACACCTTTCTTTTTCCCGGGTTTCATAACCTTTTTTCTCATCTTTTTCATCGCCATCTTTCTTCTTCTTTATCTTCTCTCCCTTCTCCTCTTCTTTTTCGCCTCTCGCTTTCTTTTCCTCATCATCCATCCATTTTTTTTTGTTTTTGTGTTTCTCTTCTTTCTCTTTCTTATCTTTCTCTATATCAATTTAATTTTCGGTTATTTCTATCCTTTATAGTTATAATTATTAACCCCATAGTTCTCTACTTCTCTTCATCATTATCATCTCTATATATTCGACTTCATCCTTTTCCGTGATATATTTAACTCTTCTCTCTCATTGGTCAACATTTTAACAATCACTATAATCAATTTGTTTCCCTTTGTTATTATATGTGTCCCCATTTTCATGCTGTAGATGAAAGCAATTTATAGGGGAGATCCCTTGTGTTAAGCATAGGCTGATTCTTTGTGAAGAATCCTTTGGTGTTCCGTATTGTTGGGTACAATCCTTTTGTTGCTTCTCGATGTTACTTAGTGTTAGGTAGAATCTTTTGGTTGAACAGAGTCATTGGTTGCAGATCCGTTCGTCAGTGGCGAATACGTGCAAAGGAACGGCTTTCAAGATCGACGATTGAATAGTTAATTAACCACGTATTCAAGCTGTTGATTGCTCTTGCTCTTTCAAT
>CM042148.1:96828434-96856841 GCA_023376005.1 Doryteuthis pealeii | reverse complement strand
AAACTCGAAACCAGTGGAAAAGCAAAGAAAAAAAGAATTTTTTTTTACATTTATTCTTTACCGAAATAAAAAAAAGAAAGCAAAAAAAAACAAAACAAACAAAAAACCCCACTGATCTCACTTTCCTTTTCTCGTTTTACGCCACATTTGTTGGGTGTATTCCCCCCCCTGTTTATACGAACCGGAACGCGAACCCGAAATACAACAATCATACTTTGTCAATTTGTTATTTTACCAATTTTTCCCGAGTGAAACCACATGGACCAGTCTGCTCCCCCCATTCTCTGCCCTCCACCACAAGACCAATCCACTTCCCCTCATTCTTCTGCTCCAAACCACAAGGACCGATCGTCTTCCCTCGCTTCCTGCTACCCAACGCCCTTAGCGGTCAACAGCGGTCCCTGTTTTGCTCACCGTCCGATCATTTGCAAAATTTAAACGCAACAAGTTCTTATACTGTGAGTAATTATCCTTTGAAGGGCCCTGAACAATGGCCGATGTATTTGGAGCGAATTACCCGAGCAACGTGCTTATCCGTGCTCAAAGCCGTAGCACAGTGATACAAGATGGCGGCTAAGCCGTTAGAAATGTTTTTCAGTGCAGGTAAACATCAGCATGCATAACAAAAATATATTCAATCGAAAACAGATTGAGCAGGATTAGTTCAAATTTAACCAACAACTAATAGACATATTGTTACAGGTTTTAGCTCAGTCGGTAGAGCACACCACCATAGAATCGCAAGGTTCCTGGTTCGATACTCGTCGCGCCAATCCAGCGCATGAAGTAGTACAGATTGGGAAATCTGATCTGTGCTGTAAAGTGGAGAGCTGGCGTAGGTGTTGGGAAATCTGATATGTGTAGTAAAATGAAGAGCTGGTGGTAGGTGTTGGGAAATCTGAGCTGTGCGTAAAGTGTAGGGCTGGCGGTAGATTGTGGTGCTCCACCTCAGCAATCTCTTAGGTCTAGCTCTAGCAAAAAGGGGATAGACTCCCTCGCTGTGTTCGGTTGATACTGACAATAGGCCATTCCGCCAATTTTACTTTAGTTTTGCTTTATCGACTATATCGTTGGCTGTTTGGTTAGATTTTACGATATGTCAACCCTTGCTGGGTTATTTTATGCCGAAGACATTTTGTTTTATTTCTTCTTGTTGGGTATACAATTTTTTCTTCAAACTCACTTCTTTTTAAACATATTTTTAATACTTATTTTTTAATCTATCTAACCCACTGGTGTGGACCCTAACAATTACTTCCACCCCAGGTCAGAGGGGATCTGGGAGTAATGACAATAAAGGGATGCTCCACAATCCCTAGTTTCAGAATGGAAATTTCACTACAAGATGCAGATAAACGTCATACTCAGCACATTTACCATATGGAAAACTGATATCTGATGAAATAAAACGAAAATTCTTCTGACCTGTAGCCGTGCCTCTACTATTATATGACTGTACCCTTGTTAGTGTTACTTCTTATAATCTTTTTCTATGCTAGTCGGATCGTCTATACATTCTTGTTGTTATCTAGGCAGGTTCCTTTCTATCTCCCAATTTTCTTTCTGGTTGTGTCTGAGATATTGCACTTCATTTATTTAATTTTTTCCGAATATTCCTGAATATATATTTGGTTTGATTTTTTTCTATTTTTTGTTCTTGGCTTATGTATTGTTAGAGTATTCAATATGTGCGAGCTGGTATTATATAATGGGGTTTCCAATTATTGGAAGCAAAACTTAAAATCGATGTAGATTATGTTTGAAAACACACAAATGGGTTGACGTTCCGTAAAATCCAACAAACCAACCAACTAAACATATATCGGTTAAATAGACTGAAATATTTACCTCGCATCTCTCGTATGCGGGTATGACACAAGGTCTGTTAATGTGGGACCACCCACCAGCCGAAGCTCATGGGATGGCAGGTGCAACAAATGCGTCGATCCCGACGGCATTCCCCCTCAATGGGGCGCCTCGGGCACTGGGCAATAAACCCAGTCCTGTCCCTTTAAATCAAGGGGTAGGTGTTGCCTGGGAGGATAACTCTCTGGGATCACACCGTTAATTAACAACACAGGTCAAGTGGTCGAAGCCATCGGACCCCCGCACCGAAGGGCGAGTTATTAATGCATAAATAGAATAGATAGAGTTCAAATAGAGTTCAAAAATGTGTTTAAAAAATTGCGTAACCATAGATAATTAACAAAAACCGTCTTTGGCATAAAATAACCCAACAGGGGTTGACATGCCGTAAAATCAAACCAAATAACAAACCACGGAGTTTTAATGAGTGTATAGTTTAACGTAAATCTCTGCTCATGGCCGCCCTGTCGGCTGGGGCATTAGAATGCACTAACTGCACCTCTGCAGAGGGGTAAGATTCCCCCAATGGGGCCACCTGTTGGCCGTGGGTGGCGACTCGTAATGCTTAAGGATAGAGCCCAGTTGGATGATCATTTCCTGACTTGCAATACTCCACTTTGGCCCTAACTTGGGCTAGACAAGGGGTCGGAGAGCCCCCCTCCGATCAATCGGCTGGTCACGTCAAGCCCTAGCACCTATATGATTTTCCCAACCCTATTGCCCTTATGGCAACCCCCAATCCTTTTTATCATATGGGTGCTAGAAGGCGTAGGCTGGGGGTCTACATGTCCTGAGAATGACGTTAAACTCTATCTGATGGTGAGGTTCCAGTTTTGGAGGTTTGGGAATGTGGAGCACCCCTTCATCACCATTGCCCCCAGGTCCAGTCTGACCCGGAGTGGTAGTACCTGTTAGGGTCCCATCTATGGGTTGAATAGAAAAACATGAGTTTATAAACAAAATTGTATTATGCATTAAGAATGAATTGATTTCACAACATTGTCGGCATTAAATGTCCCACCGAGGTAGATATGCCGTAAAACAAAACAAACCAAACCAAACCAATCTACTCATGAATAGAATACGCGTATGACTCTCTCTCTATGTGTGTGTGTGTGTGTGCGTGTGCGTGTGTGTTGTGTGTGTGTGTGTGTGTGTAAATAGGATGCCGGCCTATTTCCAACACCTCCCTGTGTGGTTCGCAACTCCGTTCGACTCAGCCCGACCCTACACTCTTGATTTGATGAGGTTATCCATAGATGCCTTCGGCTGGCCTCAGCCAACAATTCTCGCGCGAAAGAAACTAACACCAAATTCCGTTGGATTTGGCCAGAAGAGGAAACGGGCACCCACCCAAATCTTAATAGTACTACTTCCGGCGCACCTGGCAGGCGCATCTGCACTACATTACCGACAATACCATCATCACCGCCGTAACTATCATTATCATTACCATTAATAATATAAATAACACCCTTACTATGACTGCCTGTAAATTTCCTCCGGCACAATTCCCTTAAAATATTTTCCATAAAAATCGATTTAAAGTTATGTGGTTTTCTTTTTTTTCATATAGAAAATCAACAGTATATTTATTAAATACTTTCGGTACAAATGCACAATAGCGCGCAAGAGATAATATAATTAGAATTGTATTTTACGTATATATAGCATTAGATGTCGGAAACTCCCGTAATAGCCTGACGCTAACCCTAACACTAACTCTAACCCTAGAGTCACAAAGATTTCGGGTATTTCCGTGAAATGTAAAGCTTATATATATATATATTATATATATATATATAATATTTACTCATTTTTCCTCATATATATATATATATATATGATTTTATATGAAAATGGTGACTTACCGGTGAAATTGGTCACAATGGTTAGTTGATAAAAGTTTCATGATGATATGGCAGCGATATAACAAATATAAAGTGCTCAATACGTAATTAGAGCAAATTTATTATTATAATGGTATACACAGGAATAACCGTGTATACCATTATAATATATATATATAATATATATATATATATATATGTGTGTGTGTGTATGTGTGTGTGTGTGTGTATATTTACCTACCCCTCCCCACGAGCAGGATTCGACGCACGGTCAATTTCTTAAGCGGGGTTTAACAGGTTTGAATTCAGTTATCTTTCTCCTAGACTGGTTACATAGCAACGGTCAAAGAGCCTGGTCTGCCCTACTATTTATCCATAGATTGAGGAGTAATTAAATGCTACCTTTCCCAATGGTATCAGCGCTATATGAAATACAAACATCCTCGTCCGGGATATGAACTCGTGTCGATGAGACCATTTTCTATGACTCTAACCATTATACCACGCGCCTGTATAGCTTTTTACCCGTAATCTAATGATATTATCTCTTGGGAGCGCAATGGTGCATTAGTAGTACCATACTGTCGATAATTCTTGAAACCCTGAAAACTTGAATTGAGATTTTTGCTCATATTCATTAAGATAAAAACCAAACAATTAGAAACCAATAATACTAAGCACATATTTATTAAAATCAAATTTTTAATATCAATATCATTCTCGTTCACACTGTATATCACTGTTTTGTTGTATATATAAAAACATTTGCATATTATTAGTATGCAGATGTAGCCAACAGTATCAAAAATGTACAACAATTTTATTTATAATAATTATAAATGTTATTTAATAATATCATGGAGAATGTGATGTAAATAATAAAACAGATTGTGACTTAAGTAGTAATAGAGTTTCGTTTACAGACAGACATACACACAATCTCCATAATAATAATAATAATAATAATAATATATATATATATATATATATATATATATATATATAGAGAGAGAGAGAGAGAGAGAGACAGCGAGAGAGAGAGGGAGATGAACACACACATACATAGTGTGTCTACAAAGTTTGTGTGTACTTCGAAGTGTAAAGTGCACACTGACTTTATGGACAGGTAATATATATAATATATATATATATATATATATATATATATATATATATATATATATATAGTTTGGCAGAAATCCTCCTCTTAAGCACGTTTCATTAAAAAAACTCAGACAAATTTCTTTTTTTAAATAATTTTCTATTGATTTCATCTTATCTTTTTTTTTAAGTTTAAATTTGTGAGAAAACTTCTTAGCAGCCACTTTTCCGCCATTATTGGTCATATTCAACGGTGTAATAAATTTTAAAGAAACTTTTTTTCTCTCTAAAGTCCAAGAAAACTTTTCTTTTGCTCTATCACTTAAAATGATGACGAAGGCTTTTTCACGGCGTCACGTGTCAGTCAGGATTACAAAGATTATTCCTATTGAGAATTGATTTTATTAGTAATAATAACTATCAGGACCTATGGATATACCACAGTAAGTAAGTAAGTAAGTAAAGACGTTGCGTTGGCCTAAAGTCGGTATCAGTCAATAAGCGAGGGAGTCTATCCCCCTTTCACTAGCGATAGACCAAGTTGATTGTTTTTGCGTCTGAGGTGGATCGTCACACATCATCAGCTCCTTACTTTACCGCCGAGATCCAGTATCGAACTAGGAACCTAGTGGTTTCTAGCCGAAAGCTCTGCCGTCTGAACTAACTTGGTGCTGTATCTAATTATTACAACATTTGATACCTTTACTTTAGAGCTATTATGGAGAAAAGTAAATAAACACGGGATGTAGTACTGGATGGATGTGATATCGACGTTATAACGTTTTGGTCTATTAGACCTTCTCCGGGACAGCGGAGTGATTTTTTGTATTGAAGGGTGCCATTCTCATACTGACCAGAGTTTTGAGGTCGTGATTGGAGAGGTGGTCAGTTGCTCATACCTGCTGGAATGTTTAGGATAGTAGTGGGAGTTGTTTTTTTTTATTAAGTGTTATTGCAAATAGTCCTAGATGTAAAAAGGATGATAATCTTAGTTCAACTCTCTCTCTCTCTCTCTCTCTCTCTCTCTCTCTCTCTCTCTCTCACACACACACACACACACACACACACACACGCGCGTTTTTCTTTCTTTTTCTTCGTTTCATCCTTTCATTATGTTCAATTGAAACGGAGAAGCGTTATCGCTTCCGCGTGCTCACACCCTCTGTCCATCCTTTCCTTACTCTCTTTCTTTTTTCTTTCTTATATCTTTCTGTGTAGCATGTCCCTTTCCTTCCCTTTCTTTCTTTGTAATAAAAACGGAATGGTCCATTACATAGCTGAGGTGATGACATTAAAAAGAAACAAGAATTCGATGCATAAGCAATCCTAGATAATCAGGGTTTTCATTTTTGCATTTCATATTTACGATTTGGACGGTGTCATTTTCAACCAGGGGTGTTGCAAGATGATAACGGCCGGGCACACAGGGATATGTGTGGTAAAGTAAGGAGCTGATGATAGGCGTGGTGCTCCACACCTGACGCTAAGATAATCTCCTTGGTCTTGCGCTAGTGTAAAGGGGATAGACTTCCTCGCTGATTGGCTGATACCGATATTAGGTCGCCTCGACGACTTTATTTACTTATACTTACAAAAAAGAGTTCGATATAAGAAGGACAGGGCTAATTTATTACAATCGATATTTTTATTAAACTCAATATTTTATCTACTATAGATGGTACCCTAACAGGTACTACCACTCCTGGTCAAAGTGGACATGGGAAGAATGGCAATGAATGGGCACTCCACATTCCCCAGAGTTTCTTCACACAAGTAGGATATAGCACATGGTCAAAGTGGACCTGGGAAGAATGGCAATGAATGGGCACTCCACAACCCCAGATCTTCTTCACGCGAGTAGGATATAGCACATGGTCAAAGTGGACCCAGAATAATGGCGATGAATTATAATAAAAAAGTGGTGCTCCACCTCAGGCACCAAAAACAATCTCATTAGCCTAGCGTTAGGGAAAAGGAGATAGACTCCACATTCCCCAGAGCTCCACAATAGGAAACTCACCACTAGGTACAGTTTAGCGTCATTGCCAGGGCACTGTTTTTAAGGCTTCATCATTAAGTTTAAAAGTTACCAATACACGTAGGTTTACTCTCATTAAGAGGATATGCCTTCCCGGAAAATCAGCTTTCAAAGACAGTTGTTTATATTTCCTCGTTTCAAACCTGACATCCACACAAGTGACAACCTGGGGACAATCCTGTAGAACACATAGCTGACAGCCACAAAACACTCAATTGATCTGTTTGATTTTTAGTTCTGTCACAAACACATTTAAAATCCTGAAACCTTTTTTTTTCTTATTTTAATGTTTATTCTTCTTATATATTATATATATATATATATATATATATATATATATATATATATATATGTATGTGTGTGTGTGTATATATATATATATATATATATATATGTATATGTATGTATATATGTATATATACATATAAAGAGAATTTCACTTTGATAATTATTTGTCCTATCAATCACCCTTTGATTTCGAAATTATCTTGTCTCTTTTTATCTTCACTTAGTCGAGAGCTAAGAAAATATTTTGGATCAGTTTTTGTAGTTTCAGCACCGAATAACATGAAAACTACGTAAACAACGATTTTTAAAAAAAGAAAGAAGAAAAAGACCTATTCAAATAACAATAACAACTGAACGTTTTCTGGTCGTAATTTAATGTCCCGAAATGCAAGTGATTTTATGAAATCATATCTATGACGACAGATTTACAAACAATTTCTTTAATAGTCTCCTTAACCTCTCATAACACCCATCCTCGACTTCACTCGCTTTATTGCATTTGTGAAAAAATACGTGGCAAAAAGGTTTGCAATACTTGTCTTCAATAAAACTACAGGGTGCCGTTATAATATGTGGCATACCTTTTTGATTCTGTTATAATATGTGACCTAACCGGTTTGAATGTAAGAGTATATTTATAGATACAAGTAGTTGGCAATTTATTGAAACTATTTTTAACATATATTCAATTTTAAGGATTGCAATTCAGTTATAAGCTGTATATAGTAATTAAGAATAATTAAAAAATAATTTATCCATAATTTACATGAATCGGAGATCTATTAAATTCTAAAATAGTCTTAAATTCTGAAATAGGGTTAGGGTTAGCAATTGTTATTATAACCTTATAATATGCTTTTTATGGTAGGCCTCATTCTATAAGAGAGACATGATTTCGTGGGCTACATTCAAAAGTTAGGCCACATACTATAATGGTACCAACTACAAAATAGGATTTAGATAGGTCTACCACTAACATTTTTTAAATAAAAGTTTATTTTGTTCTTAAAATCTTAAAACAATTTAGAGAAAGTAACTTGCATAAATACATAGGGTTTTTCAAAATATTCTATGTCATTTGAGATGTACAGGTTTTTTAAGAAAGAATTATGTTTCATAATTTGATAATTTGAAGAATTCACTTTCAAACGATCTCCGAAATTTATTTTTAATATTTACATGGATTTGGATAGTTGGGATGGTGTTCATGGGATTCAAGTCAACTTTTATTTTTAGTACTAGCAAATATATGCACCCTCCGGGTGCAAGTATTTAAGTTTTAATGTAATGAAATATCGTATTAAATTAGAAAGTCTAATAAGAAGGCAGATAAAAAGATATGTAACAGAGTGGGGGTATAATAGAAAAATAGAAATGAAACTTACTCTTCCATCACTGCCGTCTTTCATTGGTGAATTTTACTTATTTAACTATTTAGTTAAATTAGGAAATAAAGAATAAAATTACACTTATTTTTCTTGTTAATGGATTTCATTTAAGATTCATTGGAGAGATTTTGCTTATATTCATTAAATAAAAACCAAACAGTTAGAAATCAATAATACTAAGCACATATTTAATAAAATCACATTTTTAATATCAATATGCAAATTAGCCTTCCCATTTACACTGTAAACCGCTATTTTTTGTATATATAAATACAATTGCTTGTTATTTGTGTGTAGATATGGACAACAATAATAAAAAGGTGAAGCAATTTTATTAATAATTGAGGTTTAAATATAAATAAAATCATGAAGAATGTGATGAAAATAACTATGATAATTGTGACTCGATTAGTAATATAGTTTCGGTTACAGACAGAAAAACACACAATCTCCATTATAATAAGATTTACATGGATTTTTTTTAGTTAATGACATTTCTATACCTGAAAAGTAAAAAACATAAACTATCAAATCTAGAATTTTGAGTTCGTCTAAACATGCTGTTCAAATCTGAAATCATTTAACGAGAATTGTTATTAGATTATGAAATCTTGTGAAGAGAGAGAGGGGGGAGAGAGAGATAATCAAATATATATATATAATATATATATATATATATATATATAGAGAGAGAGAGAGAGAGAGAGAGAGAGAGAGAGAGTTCAAAAAGAATTAGACAAATATAAATATTTCCTTTGTACTATTTATTTTTTGATAATTTTCAACTAGTTTACTCTAGGTGATTATCATGAGAAAAGTTGATTAGACAGTTTTTTAAGAGCTCATCTACTATATGAAACAGACAGACAGACAGACAGACAGACAGAGACAAATTAAGAGAGATATCTTACTATAAATGCGTACAGAATTTAAAAAAAAAACATCTCTTCCGGGGGGCTTCTAACAATTCATTAAAATAGTTATCGGAGGTAAATATATTTATTCATCTGACTTGTCTTTCGCATAGATTGGGCCCTAAGGGGTACTACTATCCCTTATCAGAGGGGATCTGGGGAAAATTACAACGAGTATTCAACACAGCTCCAGAAAATCACCACCAGATTCAGCTTAGAATCCTATCCATTTTTGTGGGTCTTACCACTCGACAGCGGATATAATCCTGAGTGAGGCTATTTGCATTTAGCATATTACTAATACCCTTGTGAAAGGTATGAATCCAACTATTCTCCCTCCAGCTATGGGTAAATAGTAGGACAGGCTGGGCTCTTAAACTTGGTTTTACAGCCGGTATAAAAAAATGAAATCTCTGCATTCAAACCTGTTAAACCCCGCTTAAGACGCATCCTGTTCGTTCGAAGGGGTTGGGTAAATACCCACAGGAGATATAATCAACGTATGCTACGCCCTGTCGACTGTGTGGAAGCAATAGAAAAAAGTAGTTTCAAAACCGCTTCTTAATTGCAAAGGGAATAATATAGACTTGTTCAAAATTTAAAAAAACACCCTCAGGGCGATGTAAAAATAGATTTTTGAAATATATTGCCTGAGGAGTGGGAGTAAAAAATTCAATGTCAGCGAGTTTGTACCCTAAGTAATTAAAATCATCAAATTTATTAAAGGATTAAAAAATAAAACAATTTGAAATGTAAACTTTAAATATGTATTAAAATAAAACAAACTATATATAGATATATAATACCAGTCATGTATTTATTAAAACTTGTTTTAAAAAACGATGAGGACTGTCTAATGTTCCATGTTCAAATTTTGAGTGTATTTATTCTATGTTATGACGATTTTGGGTAATGTGACGTAAGCAGTGACGTAATTTTTGTTACAGACAAAAACCGGAAGCGAATCTCCATTATTAATAGATATCATTAACTGAAGGATGGTATATCTATTAAGAATTCCTGTCCATTTTTTTTGTTCGTAGGAAGCACCAGTCTACAATCTATTCAGATGAGAAAATTCGCCCTTCTTTTTTCCCGGGGTTAATGCATACCCCCTTTGGGGGTTTTAGCATTTATTTCTTTTTTACAGTCTGTCATCGGATTAAATGGAGCCTGGCAGCCTAATTCCGAGATTGTCAAGGATTTTAAGCTGATAACATTCCAATGACAATCTAATCTGGCGGGGGGGGGGCTGCGGGTGGAATTGGAAGATAAGCCCTTCTTTTCTTGAATGAGCTTCAAACGATATAAAATAAATGGAAAATAAAAATAACGATAAGCACTTAAGTACAACAACTATATAAAAATTATAATATATGGTTTTAATCAATATAATATATATATATATATATATATATATATATATATATATATATATATATATATATATACATATACACGCATATATATTTATATATGTATGAGTGTATGCATGTGTGTGCATCTGTGTATATATATATGTGAGTATATATATAAGCATGTATGAGTGTGTATATACTTGTATGTATACGTGTGTATATATGTGTGTGTACATATGTGTGTCTTTGTATATATATATATATATATATATATATATATATATATATATATATATATATATTTGTGTATATATATAGTTATAGATATATGTATGTATATATATAAGCGAATATGTATTCGGATTGTGGGTATCTATCTATCTTTCTCTCTCTCTCTCTCTCTCTCTCTCTCTCTCTCTCTCTCTCTTCTCTCTCTCTCTCTCTCTCTCTCTCTATATATATATATATATATATATATATATATATATATATACACATATATACATATATATATATATATAGAGAGAGAGAGAGAGATATCAATCCTAGTTACGCATATATATATGTTTATATATAATATCATACATATATGTTTATATATAAATATATATATGTATATATATTGGAATGTATTAATGTATATATAAAGAAACACATATCTACATGTATATAGATACATATGCATAATCGAATAAGTCTACGTATACATATACATATATATATGCATATGTATATATATGTATGTATGTATGTGTGTATATAATATAGATATATATACATAACTTTAAATGGATATATATACATATAATCATATATATATATGGATGTAAGTGAATAAGTCTTCGTATATATATATAAATATATATATGTGTGTGTATGTGTGTGTGTGTGTGTTTATGTATACATGTATACATATTCATATATGTATATTTGTATATATATACATATACACACATATATATATTCATATATATATATTATATTATATATATATATATATATATATATATATATATATATATATATAGATACTTGTGTTGTGTTTATAATGCGACGCAAGCTATGTAAATATAGACAAAACCAAAAAAATATCCTTCTAAGTACGTAGGATATGGAGATAAGCTTCTCTCTGTAGATAGAAATACATCATGTTAAAACCTATTCATATATAATTGCATATGATTTTATCATGTTATCTCTGTTTATCTATGTTTTAGAAACATTTTTTTATTTCTTGAAGTAAATCACAAAAGATTGACAGTCGCTAAAAGAGATGAAAATCAAGATTATTTCTCAAGACAACGTTGTTTGCTTGTTTGTTTGTTGTTTTTTTATTTATTTGTTTGTTCTACTATATCTTTTTTTTTTTGGGGGGGGGTATTTTTCATTTTTTATTTGATGCCTGCACTTTTTTATTTTATTTTTTTCTTCTCTTTGTATAGCTATCTCTAGTTTCATCTTTTTTTTTCTTCTTCTTTTTTATTAGTGTCGGGTAATAATTACATGTTTAGTGCTCGCACTACTTAATACTGACATTAATACCTACACACAATTTCGCGCTCATATTTATACTTTAATCGACTATCAAGTCACAGGCGCATCTATTATCGCAGTTGGCAGCCTAGGAATTAATAGGGGACATCTGATAGGAAACACCGTCTTACTCGAATCGAGTTCTAGCAGATATCTGAAACTCCTTACTACTAATCTACCCTTTTTTAAAGCCTACTTTTCTTATCTTTCTTATTGGAAAAATGTAGTTTTCTTCATTTTTTTCTTTTTCATTTTCCCCATCTTTTTTATTTTCTCACTTCGCAATTTACAGCTCTTTCGTTCGTCTCCTGATATTTCATTCTTTATTTCCCCTGATTCTAATTTCTGTTTTATATGTTCCTTACTTTATTATTATATATTTTATTTTATTTTATTGCGGTAAATTCTCTTCTGTTCTAACTGATTAGCCGTCTGAAACAAAATCAAGTGTTAACAATAATGACTTCGGCACTGTTTTCTTTTTATTCTAACTAGCAAATATATGCACCCACCGGGTGCAAGTATTTAAGTTTTAATGTATAATATATTTATTATAATTAGAAAGGCTAATGAAACTAAATAAGAATGCAGATAAAAAGATTTGAAACAGAGGGTGGTATAATCGAAAATTAGAACAACTGAAACATACTCTTCCATCACTCTTGTCTTTCATTGTTTTTTTTCTAATTTAAGTATTTAGTTAAAAGAGGAAGTGAAGAATAAAATGACAGTTATTTTTCTTGTTAATGGATTTCATTTAAGATTCATTGAAGAAATGTTTGCTTATATTCATTATAATAAAACCAAACAGTTAGAAATCAATAATACTAAGCACATATTTATTAAAATCACATTTTTAATATCAATATGCAAATTAGCCTTCCCATTCACACTGTAAACCGCTATTTTGTTGTATATATAAATATAATTGCATGCTATGAGTATGTAGATATGGTTAACAGTTAAAAACAATTTTATTAATAATTGAGGTTTAGATAAAAATAAAATCATGGAGAATATGATGTAAATAAATAAAGGAATTGTGACTTGTATAGTAATATAGTTTCGGTTACAGACAGACAACCCCACCTCCATTATAATAAGATATCTAAACGTTAAAGAGGCGTCCCGTCGCGTTGTAATAGGCTTGATGACCCATACTAGTGACATTGTCCTAAATCCTAACCGTGGTAATCGGTTTGGTTAAATCATTCTTTTTAAACGTTAAATTACAGATGTGGATGATTCTTATCCGATCTCACTGACAAACTAAAATATCAATTCTTCCAGACTGTGGTTATATCAATACTGCTGTATGACTGCACCACTTGGAACCTAACAGAGCGCCTTGAGAATAAGCTAGATGGGAGCTGCACAAGAATGCTGCGCACAGTCTTGAATATGTCATGGAAACAGCACCCCACAAGAAAGCAGCTGTATGGCAACCTGCCCCCATCTCGCAAACCATCCGAGTGAGACGTACTAGGCATGCGGGACACTGCTGGAGAAGCAAGGATGATCTCATAAGCGACGTTCTCTAGTGGAAGCCAACACATGGACATGCTAGTGTGTATCGCCCACCAAAGACCAACATTGACCAACTATCCGAGGATGCTGATTGCTGCACAGAAGACCTCCCAGGGGCAATGAGTGATAGGGAAGGTTGGCGAGAGATTGTCATGGATATCCGTTCTGCATGCGTGACATGATGATGATTCTTATTCTTTTCATCTTTACCACGCGTATTACGCGATTCTTTGCTGTTGTTGTTGTTGTTGTTGTTGCTGTTGTTGTTGTTGTTGTTGTTGTTGTTGTTCTTCTTCTTCTTCTTCTTCTTCTTCTTCTTCTTCTATTGTCTTTAACTTGTATATACTCCCCCAATCTCCACGTCTGCTATTTCTATATACGCTCATTTCTTTTGTGTCTTCTTCTTTCATTGATCACGGAAGGTCTTCCGCAGATCATGCAGTATCCGCACAGAGCTGATCTATATAGATCTTTGCTGGACGACCCGCAGTACCATGTCCAAGCGCTGGTTTTCACAGAAGCACGTCGCTTATGAGTTCATCCTTACTTCCTCAGCAGTTTCCAGCATGTCTTGTTCGTCATATATATATTGATAGGCATGAAAACACACACACACACACACACACATAAATTAAAAAAAACAGACAACCAATAAAAAAAAAGGTAGGCCAAATCTGGAATGATAATATGATAATCAGACAGACAGACAGACAGATAGACAGACACACACACACACACACACACACACACATAAGAAAACGAGAATATGGTGGTCCTGTTGATAAACAAAAAAATTTATGCTTAGAGGTGATCTAGACCTGGAATTATAATCAGACTCTATTGAACAGGCACACACACATAAGCACACACACACACACATACACACACACACACACACACACACACAAACACACACATAAACAAACATGCACACACGTGCGCGCGCAGAGAGTTTGGAAGACAGGAAACAAAACCAAATGGACAGTCACTAGCAACGACTTCAGTTTCGAAGATCTTCTGTAGATGAGATCTTTATCTCGAAATATTAATAATTAAAAAAAAATAAATACAGGTTAACAGATAGCACTATAGTTACCTCCTTTTTTTTACACTCTCATTGTGATAGCTTTCAAAACCAACCACCAAAACAATATAATACAATGCTTAAAGCGAATTATAAACCCTTTTATATATATATAATATATATATATATATATACCCCGTCCGCATTTCTGCCCTGTCGGCTGGGCGTTAGAATGAACCGACTGCACCTCTGCAGAGGGGTAAAACTCCCACAATGGGGCCTCTTGTTGGCCGTGGCTGGCGACCCGAGATGCTTAAGGATAGAACCCAGGTGGCTGAGCAGTCCATGACTTGCAATATTCCACTTTAGCCTTTTCTTGGGCTAGACGGGCGGTCGGAGAGGCCCCCTCCGATCAATCGGCTGCCCACGTCAAGCCCTAGCACCTATATAATTGCTCCAACCCTATTGCCCGCATGGCAATCCCCAATCCTTCTTATCATATGGGTGCTAGAAGGCGGTGGCTGAGGGCCCATATGTCCTGGGAATGACGTTAAACTCTATCTGATGGTGAGGTTCTAGTTCTGGAGATTTGAGGAATGTGGAGCACCCTTTTTATCACTATTGCTCCCTGTTTCACTCTGACCCGGAGTGGTAGTACCTGTTAGGGTTCCATCTATGGGTTGAATAGAAAATCATGAGTTTATAAACAAAATTATACTATGCATTCAGAATGAATTTATTTCACAGCTTTGTTGGTATTAAATGACCCACCGAGGTTGATATGCCGTAAAACAAACCAAACCAAACCAAACCAAACCGTCCGCATTTCTTGACCGGTATCGAATCCGGAACCTTGCGATTACCTTAGCGGATCCTCTACCAATTAAGCTAAACCGACATCAATACTCGTATTATATTTCCTTATATTCTTATGCATCTTCTTCTACTTCCTATATGTTAGTTTCCAACTGTTTCTTTTATTTTATTTATCGCCTTCTCTGCTTTCATAAAGTATGACAACCTCGCATACCTTCTGCTTTTTTTACCTCTTTTTTAAATTTTTTCCCTCCTTGTCAATCAGCATCTACTCCAATTAATCCCTCTATTACTCGCCACTAGTTTCACGGTAGATACTATCACAACTTTGCAATGTACCACAGCCAACTAATTTGATACCTGGCATAATTCTTATCTCTCTTCAAAGAATTCCTACAGCGAACAAATTTTCCCTTACTTTTTTTTGTTCGTTGTTATGAAGAAGGAAAAAAACTCATCTCGGGTATTTGAAAATCAGGGAAACTAACAGGGTACAAGAGAAAAAAACACTCAAAGCTACAAAATAAGATAGGAAAAATCTCGTAAAAAATAAAATAAAATTATCTACGTTGTATAAGTAGGATAATAAAATAAAAACCTGCGGATGATAACAAGATTTGGGTATTATCGCATAAATGCGTCTTGGCCTCCTGCCTTAAAAAACGCTAAGAAGTGCTTACTAAAAAAACTAACCCACGCTACGATTGAACTCCGTAACTGTTTGAAGGCGTTTTCCCGAAAAGTTAATGCGATATGATAGCAATATTTTAGCACCCCACCCCCCAAGTCTTTTCACGGCAATTAAATCAAAATATTTAACGCTCCCACTCTTTAAAATATTTTTTAACGGTTTGATGGTGTTTTAATCGACAAATAAACTTTTTTAGTGATTTGAAGGCGTTAAAAGTAAGCCACACCCAGGCTTCGATAAGATAAATGTAAATATTTTACTCCTCTTTTATACCAAAAAAGGATATTTTAAAGGGGGAGGTAAATATTTACATTTACTTGTCCATAAATAACCTGGGTGGTGGCTTACTTTTAACGCATTTAAACCACTAAAAACGTTATTTGTCGATAAAAACGCCTTCAAACCGCTACAAAATTTAAAATCAAAGAGGGAAAGGGTTAAAATATCTACATTTACTTGTCGAGAAAAAACTTGGGGTGGGAGGTAAAACATCGCTTTTATATCACATTAACTTTTCGAGAAAACGCCTTCAAACAGCTAGGGAGTTCAATCGTAGCGGCGGTTGATTTTTCAGCAAGTACCGCTTAGCGTTTTTTTAAGCCAGGAGGCCAAGACGCATTTATGCGATAATACCCAAATTTTGTTATAATCCGTAGGATTTTTATTATTATTATTATTATGCTACTTATACAACGTTGATTATTTTATTTTATTTTTTACGAGATTGTTCCTATCTTATTTTGTAGCTTTGAGTTTTTTTCTCTTGGACTCTGTTAGTAGGTTTTTCAGCAAGAACGGATTAGTGTTTTTTTTTTAGGTCGGGAGACCATGACACATTTATTCGATATGCACCCAAGACAATTTGAACGGTCTCATTTTTAACCAGAAGATGTTGCAAGATGATGATGGCCATACAATCAAGGAACGCAAACATTAATATATGGATGTTTTGATCCATTTTTCGTATTTCGAATTCATGGGAATTGGGATTTGTTTCGTTTGATTTCTATAATTGCTTTTTAAAAAAACTGTCAGACTCCAGTGTATTGAAGAGGAAATGAGTGTGTCTCTCTAATGTACGTCTTAATCCCAAAAACCGCTAAATATCATCAAACCAAAATTTCACTTGATCAGTAATACTGAATTTCCGGAGTAAATTTGCTAAAGTAATTAACAATAACATTTTGATGGAGTTCCCGTGACGTAATGGCTAACGTACTGCACTGCGATATCGTAGTAAGCGAGTTCGAACTCCAGTGGCGTGATTACGTTCACTTTCGGATTAATACCCTTGGAAATTGTAGATATTTATTCATCCCGTTCTCCATTGGTAGGATGTGACACAAAGTCGCAAGTATGTGGTATTCAGCGATGATCAAAGTCGCTTTTAATTAGCAATGGATCAGCGATACTAGCTTGTTAACCATTACATTACAATTGCCCGCCCGAATTAGGTATTTACCCAACTCATTCGCCACAGGTAGGATGTGACACAATGACTCAAGTATGGGGCATCCAGTGAGGATTGAACAATATATTGCAGTAGTAATGCATCTACGAGTTAAGCCTGTTAAACATTAAACTACGATGTGACGCTCTTCCTTTGCCAAAGTTATGATTCTTCATCCTCTGGTTTGGTTTGTTTTGTTTTGTTTTACGGCATATCAACATCGGTGGGTCATTTAATGGCGACAAAGTTGTGAAATAAATTCATTCTTAATGCATAATACAATTTTGTTTATAAACTCATATTTTTCTATTTAACCCATAGATGAGACCCTAACAGGTACTACCAGGGTCAGAGTGGACCAGGGAGCAATGGTGATGAAAGGATGTTCCACATTCCCTAAACCGCCAGAACTGGAACCTCACCATCAGATAGAGTTTAATGTCATTCCCAGGACATGTAGACCCTCAGTCACCGATTTCTAGCACCCATATGATAAAAAGGGGTTGGGGCTTGCCATAAGGGCAGTAGGGTTGGGAAAATCATATAGGTGCTAGGGCTTGACATGACCAGCCGATTGATCGGATGGGGTCCTCTCCGACCGCCCGTCTAGTCCAAGATAGGGTCAAAATGGAGTATTGCAAGTCATAAACTGCTAATCCACCTGGGTTCTATCCTTAAGCATAACAGGTCGCCGCCGACGGCCAACAGGTGGCTCCATTGGGGGAGTCTCACCTCTCTGCAGAGGTGCAGTCGTTGCATTCTAACGCCCCACGGACAGGGCGTCCCCATCCTCTCATCTATAAGTTAAATAGTACCACTACTGAATATCACACGAATGTTGATATGTCATTGAACAAAGAACCGGGGAATGTATAATATTTTGTGATCTCAAATTGGTTGGTTAGGTGGTTGGTTGGATTTTACGGTATGTCAACCCTTGTTGGATTATTCTATGCCAAAGACATTTTGTTTAATTGATTGTGTTGGGTATTCAATTTTTGTCAAACAATTTTAACACATTTTTTGATAATCATTATTTATCTGTTTAAAACATAGATAGGACCGTAAAACATATTATCACTCTGAGTCAGCGGGTACTAAGGAGTAATTGCGATAAAGGAGTTGGTGGGGCCGGTTTTGCTCAGTTGGTAGAGCACCCGCCAAGGAATCGCAAGGTTCCTGGTTCGGTACTATTCCTTATTTGTAATGCACCATATCAATATATCTATCTAACTTTATCTATCTATCTATTCTATTGTTTTCAAATCTATCAATCTAGCGCACTATTTTCAAATCTCTCTCTCTCTCTCTCTCTCTCTCTCTATCTATCTATCTATCTATCTATCCCATTGTTTTCAAATTTATCATGCTATCACAGTATTTTCAAATCTCTCTCTCTCTCTCCTCTCTCTCTCTCTCTCTCTCTCTCTCTCTCTATCTATATCTATCTATCTATTTATCTATCTATCTATCCCATTGTTTTCAAATCTATCAATCTATCACAGTATTTTTAAATCTCTCTTCCCCACTATCTATCTATTTATCTATCTATCTATCAGTCTATACAATTGTTTTCAAATCTATCAATCTATCACAGTATTTTCAAATCCCTCTCTCTTTCTCTCCCCTCTCTCTCTCTCTCTCTCTCTCTCTATATATATATATATATATATATATAAATATATATATATATATCCAATTGTTTTCAAAATCTATCAATCTATCACAGAATTTTCAAATCTCTCTCTCTCTCTTTCTCTCCCTCTCTCTAATATCTATCTATCTATCTATCTATCTATCCAATTGTTTTCAAAACTATCAATCTATCACAGTATTTTCAATCTATCTATCTCTCTCTCTCTCTCTCTCTCTCTCTCTCTTTCTCTCTCTCTTTCTCTCTCTCTCTCTCTCTATCGCAGTATTTTCAAAACTATCTACCTATTAATCTATCCATCTATTTTACGCTGTGTGTTCCTCTACACATTCCTCTGTTTGTGAAATAATCAATATGGAAGTATAAAGTATGACGACACATTTAAATCCACTTCACGAACGATCTTAAAAGAGCTAATTCATTAAACAGTTTCTCTCTTTTAACCGATTTTATCTCGAGGCAATTAAGAAAAGACTAGAAAAATACATCTCGTTCTAAGCGCAGAAAGAACTTTCAACAATCTATTGTTTTATCTTCGTATACACATTGGAAGATAATATTTTTTCTCCATCTTAAGTACTTAACATCAGTTATTTCTACTGGTAGACTCGTATTTTTTTCTAACGATTTTAGTAGTTCATTTATTTTCTCTGAGGATTTTTACGTCTTCGTTCTATTATTGTCCTAAGCTTATAAATAAAAACAGTTTAATCATGTATGTTAACAAACAGATGTATTATTGGGGAAAAAAAGTCCAAAATTCAGGATACAGCTTAGAAAATATACCGAAGAAATCCAGAACAAACGCGTTGCATAAGAATTGTTCTTGTTTTATTTATCATATTATTCATTGTAGAGAAGAGTTACTTATTATGTGTAACACGTTAAAAAGTTAGTAAAATTATCAAAGCTTATACATCTTATTATAATGGAGATTGTGTTTTTACGTCTGTAACCAAAACTATATCACTACTCAATTCACAATTTCCTTAGTTATTTACGTCACATTCTCCATGGTTTTATTTCTATTTAAACCTTCATTATTGATAAAATTGTTAATAGCGCTGGTCATATATACAAACTACTAACACCCAGTTGTATTTATGTATACATCAACCTAGTGGTTTACAGTGTGAAGTGGAAGGCTAATTTGCATAGGACTTCATTTTTACTATGGTTGGAATGGGGATTAATGCAGTAGCAAATAGCAAAGGAGAAAACATTTTGGACCATATGACCTTTAGGCAACCCTTTTGCGATCTCGATTCATAAGGACATGCTTTTCATTTACACCGTCAAAATCCGCTGGTCCGATTTTTAGAGTTTTCTTTTTAATTATAAAACTAACCACTAACCCTAACCGCTAACCCTAACCCTTAACCCTAACCCCTAACAAACAACTGGATTTTGACGATGTAAATTAAAAACATGTCCTTATGTATCGAGATCGCAAAAGGGGTGCCTAAAGGTCATATGGTCCAACATTTTCTTGGTATAAAAATTGCTACAAATGAGTTGTTAATCCGAATACTTAAAACTATATCTGTTGAGAAGGTATTTTGAGTGCTTACATTAAAGAAAATGAATTCCGTAACTGCCGTAAAACAGCTTTTAAAAACACGTTAGAAATGTTGTGGCTATTTACCCAACTCTTTCGACACAGACTGAAAGTGACATAAGATCACAATTTTGGAGTATCCAACGAGGATCCAGTAGAAATAGATCCAGATTATTAGCTTCCCAACCATTGCCTCACGACCACCAAAAATCCAATGTTATAAATATTAAACCAACCTATTCGCCACGGGTAGGATGTGATACAACGTCGCTAGTATGACGCATCCACCTTGAATCGAACTCACTATCCAGTTCTGGATCTGCGAGACTAGCTTATTACAACACGATGGGATACCCTTTTTCACACTCCGTTCGCCACGGTTAGGACGTGACACAAGGTCGCAACCATAGGGGGAATCCAGCGAGTATTGAACACGCTATTCAGTAGTAATCAACCTGTAAGACTAGCTTGCTAACCATTAAACGATTCAATCCACAGTTAGGATGTTCTAGGAAAAGAAGCTGTATGAATGGAACATTCGTTTGGTGTAAAGAAGGTCCAGAAAGAATCTATACGGGCAGAAACGCGTAGTGTAATGGTTAAAGTCATGGGAAATGGACATGTCGCCCCTAGTTCAAATCCTGGACGTGCTAATTGCATTTCACTTATCGCTAATACCCTTGGAATAAGATATGAATCCTACTCTCTCTCCAGCTATGGGTAAATAGGAGAGCAGATTGGGCTCTTTAATCTTGGTTAGGCAACCGGTCTAGGAGAAGGAAAATTATGAATTCAAACCTGTTGAACTCTGCTTAAGAAATTGACCTTTTGTCACATCCTGCTCGTGCGAAGGTTTGGCAAATATATATATACAGCAGAAACGAGAGATTAATATATTGATTGATGTAACAAATTTCAAACCGTTAGGGGTTATTTTATTCCAAAAGATTAAGGAATCACCTGCATTGCACATTTATATTTATATTTTTGTAGTTTATAAAAAAATATGCACATGGTTATATGATATCAAGTATACGAATAATTTTCAAAAAGATATATTTATCCCATAGATGGTACACTAACAGGTATTACCACTCCAGATCAGAGTGGGCCTTGTGAGCAATTACAATGAAGGTGTAATTCGTACTTATATCTCCAGAACTGGAACCTCAACATTAGATGCTGTTTACTGTCATGCCCAGGACATGAATGTGTTGGAGAATGTAGCGAGACAAGGAATAACTTACCTCATGGGGCGAAGCAGACACGCTCGTATCTTACATATATTTACCAACCCCTCCACACGGACAGGATGCGACACAAGGTCAATTTCTTAATCGAAGTTTAACAGATTTGAATTTAGTTTTCCTTCTCCTAGACTGGTTCCCTAACTAAGGTTAAAGAGCCTAGTTTTCCCTACTATTTACCTATAGCTGGAGGGAAAATAGGTAGATTCATACCTTTCCCAAAGGTATTAGCGCTATGTGAAATGCAAAGAGCCTCGATCAGGATTTGAACTTGGGTTGACAAGTCCATTTTCTACGACTCTAACCATTACACCGCGCACCTTCATACGCTCGTCTTACATGGAATATATACAGGAAACAAAAACATGGCCCTTCCGGAGTCATAACTTAAAAAAAAAACTGGTTTCGTGTTCGAATACAGTCTCGTGAGACAAACTTGTGGACGTATACATGTTTCGGCTCCTCTTACTAGCACATAAAGGAGCGGATTACCGAAGTAAGAAGGTTAGCGTTTTGTGTATTCTGACCCTGACTCCAGAACACGAGTATAAGCTGATTATACTGAGAAAATAAAAAGATATGAAGGTGTTGCAGGCATTATGTTTTGACCCAGGTATAGGATTGCTTAGAAAGCAACTTCTTTCAAATAAACCTGTTGGGTGTGCTAAAGACCACGACTTATATTTGTAGACTGTTCTAAAAAAGCGGTGGCTGAATTGGCCAATCAAAAACGCTCAAAACATGTATTTAATTTGCTATTTAAAGGCGTTGATTAATTGTCCAAAAATTGCTCGCTGGAAGGACTGCTTAAAGGAATAACTGACAAGGATTATACAACTTTCTACTATAAGATAGGGTCAATTCTGATATAACTTCTACTTAGAAGAGAGATTAACAACAAGGATTAAAACTGATACTACCTCTTTCTACTTAGAAGAGAGATTAACAACAACGATTAAAACTGATACTACCTCTTTCTACTTAGAGGACAGATGAACAAGGATTAAAACTGATGCCACACCTTTCTTCATCAAGAAAGCATCAAACCTTATGCGACAAAGGATCTCTACTGTTCAACTGTCTTCATCTACAGCCTTAAAATAGCCACATGAATCGTAACAAAAACGAAATAACCTCTTAGTGAGAAAGATGGAATATGTAGGACAAATTCATGCATCTCACTAAAATATATTTCTTAGAAGTAGCGACGAGAAAATGAACATTACATTCAGGAAGTGGGACAATTACTGACGTGACAAGAAATTATAATGTCCCATAAGGCCATGTAACTCTTTTGAATTGGTTAGTTGGTTGGTTGAATTTTACGGCAAATATATCCTTTGGATTATTTAATGTTGAAAACGTTTTGTTTTATTCAAGGCACGGAGAGGGGTGAGACAGAGAGGAGGGTAGCCTCGATAGAAAAGAGAGCCAGAAAGAGAGAGAAAAGCCAGCAGCCCCAGAAAGCATCACAGTTAGTGTGCATTCAGTGCACCAAAGACTGTCACTCAAGAATTGGCCAACAGCCTCACTTGCGCAGATGCAGATACATTTTTTTATCTTTATTTTGGACACTACGCCATCGTCCTTATTGGACGGAAAGGATCCACTAAATTCAATTTTCTTTTCAAACTCAGTTTTTTTAAGAATTTTTTATAAAAACTCATTTTTAATCTATTTAACCGGTATATGGAACTCTAACAGGCATTACCACTCCGCGTCAGGGTGGCCTGTGATTAATGGCGATGAAGGGGTATTCCACTCCCTAGAGCTCCAGAAATGGAACTTCACAACTAGATATAGTTTAACATTATACCCAGGAAACACATGCAACTGGTTCCGAACCAAAAACTAAACAGACAAAATAATATGATAGGAACCTGCCAAGATCGAAAAAATATCTCCTATTCTAGGGCAAATCTGGTTGTTCAAAAGATTTAACAAAACATTGCGTGTTTGATACTTTCTGGTGCGATAGATTTGCCCGACTATTTATGCTTCGCTCTTTGCACTTGATGCATTAGATGCGAGTCACTTCAAACGGGTAGTAAAACAGAAACCTAACCTTTTATTATATATATGTATATATATAATATCGGGGTTTTCATTTCATATCCATCTATTTCAGTTCGTTCATTTCGATTTATATATCTATTTATCTTCTCTTTCTGGTATTTTATGTTAGTAAGAGCATATATATATATATATATATATATATATATATATATATATAATATATATATATTGCGGTATGTGTGTGTGTGTGTGCGTGTGTGTGTGTGTGTGTGTGTGTGTGCGTGTGTGTGTGTAGGTGTATATATTACATTTGTATCTTTAAACCTGTAAGATGTGCATATCCATAGCGCCCACCCATCACCTGTTTAAGCGTGTTTAAACTTAAAACTACTATTTCTTTGTTCTTTTTTTTTTTTTTTGGCAAATAGAAAGAAAAAACATAAAGAAGCAAAAAACTTTCAATAACCGGAAGGCATCCATATTGTTTCAGAGGAAGCTGCGCCTTGCACGCTTCCGGCTTAGAAATTTACCTTCAATCGCTCCAGTTTTATTCTTTGTTTTCAATTCGCTTTATTTATTCTCTTGCATCTTTTGTTGTTTCTTGTTTATTTATTTATTTATTTATTTTTTATTCGATTTAAACGTTAGATCTTTTTTTTATTTGTTGTTGTTATTGTTTTGTTTTTTGTTTATTTATTTATTTATTTATTTATTTTTCTTCTTTCTCATTTCCAGAGACATTTTATCACATCTGCGTACTTTCACTTAGGTTCTTTATTAATTTTTCTTGTTTTCTGTTCTTTTGTTTCGTGTTTCTTTTTAGTAAATCCTCCATTCTCTTTAACAGCCTTTTAGATTCTTTTATTGTCGTGTGTGTTTGCAGAGTCTTTTTATGTTTTTTTTTCTTTTCATTATCCCATGAATAATTCTTTCTCGCATCTTTCGTTTCTTATTGATCTTATATTCTACGATTCTCTAAACAAGATTATTGAAACACAAATGCAATAAGAAAAAAAAAATAAAAAAATAAAAAAATAAAACATCAAAAAAACAATGAGACGTACAATGTAAAAAGAACAGGTATACAGCACCGTTTGCCTCCTAGTAAAACTTTTGGATTTTTACCTGAAAACAAATCATTTTTTACAAGATAGGTGGCTTTCCATTAAAGACACGATTTTTAAGCGCTTTAAATAAATTTATCTAATGCACTACGGCGAGTCAAAAGTTTTGCAATATTTTGGTATATATATTTACCAACCCCTCCGCACGAGCAGGATGTGACACAAGGTCAATTTCTTAAGCGGAGTTCAACAGGTTTGAATTCAGAGTTTTCCTTCTCGTAGACCGGTTGCCTAACCAAGGTTAAAGAGCCCAGTCTGCCCTACTATTTGCCCATAGCTGGAGGGAGAGTAGGATTCATACTTTTTCCGAGGGTATTAGCGCTAAGTGAAATGCAATTACCCCGTCCAGGATTTGAACTCGGAGCGACGAGTCCATTTCCCATGATTTTAACCATTACACCACGCGCTTCCTACAATATTTCGGTATATGCTAGTTTTCGTATCAACAGAAAGCGATTTATTTGTACTGGTTGCGCTTCCACCCACCACTCCGAAATAAATAAAAAAAACCTTTCAGAACTTTTTTTTATTACGAAGGGGATACTAAAGTGCCACCATGCCTCGGTATATAGCCGGAAATTCGAATGGGGGGAAAGGTAGTATGACAAAACTGGTCATACTTTTTATAATAAGTAATTGAGAGTTACCTCCCCTACTTTATGATTTCACCCCCTTTCGAGAACGCTCTAGGGAATACTAGATTATATAAACTCTTAATAAGTGTACCAAATATTCTAAGCAGAATGAAGCTTTCTAAAGTATGTCGCTGTTATCGTTTATCATTACAATTTATTCTACTTAGGATAATTGGTACACTTATTAAGAGTTTATATAGTCTAGTATTCCCTCGAGATTTATCCAAAGGGAAGTAATCATAGAGTAGGGGAGGTAATTTTGAATTACTTATTATCCCACTATTCAAGGTACATGCTCTGATTCATCCATACAAAAAAGAAACACTTACGTTCTTCTCCTTCCGCAGTCTGCTTTCACTATAATACCTTAGTCTCTTTATGGTTTAAGCCTACTTAAGATATCCCCACATATATATGATTGTCCCAACCCAATTGCCCTTATGATAAACTGCAGCCCATTTTAACATATGTTTTCTTTTACACAAGACACCATAGATGTCCCCTATATGCTAGAAGGCTGTAGATAAGGGTCTAAGTGTACTGGCGTTAAACTCTATCAAATGGTGACGTTTCAGTTCTTGAGCTCAGAGGAATGTGGAGTACCCCTTCATAACCATCATTACCGAGTCCACTCTGAACCAGAGTGGTAGTACCTGTTAGGGTCCCATCTATGTTTTAAATATGTGAGGTGTAGAGCGAGAGAGAGTGGGGATTGTAGTTATGGTAAACTTTAACCAATAGCTGGGGGAAGAAGGAGTTCATACATTTCCCATGGGTATTATTCCGAAGATAAAGAAATAACGCGAATGGAGTTCGAGCTCGTTTATTATGATGCCGCAGCTCAGCGGGTCAGAGTGGGCCAGGGAGCAATGGAGATTAAGAGGTGAACCACATTTACCAAACCTCCAAAATTGGAACCTCATCATCATATAGTTTAACGGCATTCCTAGAACATGAAGACCCTAAGCCACTGTCATCTAGATATGATATATATGATATAGATGGCTGGGGCTTGGCATAAGGGAAATAGGGTTGGAGCAATCATATAGGTGTCAGGGCTTGACGTGATCTGCCGATTGATCGGAGGGGGCCCCTACAACTCCCCGTCAAGCCCAGGTAAGGCCCAAAGTGAGGTTAAATCGAACTTAACTTACCTAAATTCCACCATCGTATATCACCCCACCGAAAGAAAAGATACCAAAAATCAGGGAATTAACCGAATTTAATGAAACTTTCAGTGTTGATGTCTTAATGAATAAAATATATAATACAGCAGTTATTTTATTTAAAAACGTTTACATTCTTTTCAGGTCAGTTAACTTTGAACCGCGTACCTTTGAGGCGTAACACATATTCTCAAGGATACATGGTTCAAAGTTAACTGACTTGAAAATAATGTAAATTATTTTAGATAAAATAACTGGGGCATTATACCATTTATTCATTAATACATCAATGAAAATTACAGTAAATACGGTTAATTCCCTTGTGTTTTTTTCTTTCGGCGGAGTGACATACGATGGTTGGAATTTAGGTCCGTTAAATTGGATTTAACTCAAAAGAGAGTAATGCATGTCATGGACTGCTCAGCCACCTGGGTTCTATCCTTAAGCATCACGAGTCGCCACCCACGGCCAACAGGTGTCCCTATTGGGGGAGTCTTAACCCTATGCAGAGGTGCAGTCGGTGTATTCTAACGCCCCAGCCGACAGGGCGGAAAAGAGTTTGACATGTAATGAGAGAGACAGAGAGAGAGAGAGAGAGAGAGAGAGAGAGAGAGGCTAAGATTGGGGCGAGGAAAGGTTGAGCGAGAGGAAGTGGAGGAATGTTGTAGTGGTAATATTCAACCCATAGCTGGAGGAATGGTGGGATTCATGCATTTTCCAAGGGTATTAGCCCGAAAGTAAATGAAATGAAGCGACTGGAGTTCGATCTTGTTTACTACAATGTTGCAGTTCAACGTGTTAGCTACTACACTACCGGGAATATCCCCGACCGACAGAAACCGGAGAAAAGTCTACGATAGACCAAAATAAACATTTAGGAGAGAGAGGGTAGAGAAAGAAATAAAGAAAAGGAAAGAGAATCACACGTAACGAGAACGAGAGAGAGAGAGACAGAGACAGAGAGAGAAGAGAGAGGAAGAGAAAAGAGAGAGAGAAAGAAGGAGAAAGAGAAGGAGAGTAGGGAGGACTACCCCCGATAAAAAGAAGTGAAAATTCCATGATAAACAAAAATAAACAGGAGGGGGAGAGTAGTGAAGAAATAAAGGAAAGTAAAGAGAATGACACGTAACGAGAACGAGAGAGAGGAGAGAGAAAAGAGTGAG
>CM042148.1:96805934-96818434 GCA_023376005.1 Doryteuthis pealeii | reverse complement strand
GTAATCACGTATATATATAGTATATTTATATATATATATATATATATATATATATAATATATATATATATATATATATATATATATTGTATATAATGTGTATATGTGATAAAAGAGCGGAAGATTATAAAGAATCTATATTTGAAATGCAGTTAACAGCCGAATTTGATTTCAGTTTTTCATTGCCTAATGTTTAGAATCTCTGTGATTGATATGGACTCCTGAATAGGCTCAGGTTAAAAACATAACCATTTCTTCCCTACAATAATCCATCATTCATTTTTAGACAGTGAAACTACTGGTGCACTCACACACACACGCACCCCCCACAGACCCTCCATATATAATATAATAATATATATGATATATATATATATATATATATTTTTATTCTATATAGCTATATATATAATATATATATATATATAACTATAACTATATATATATTATATATATATATATATATATACTATATATAAAGTATAACTATATATATATATATATAATATATATAACTATATATATATATAATATATAATATAACTATATATATATACTATATATAATATATTATATATACTATATTAATATATATATAATATATATATATATATAACTATATATATAATATAACTATATATATATATTATATATTATATAATATAACTATATATATAATATATAATATATATATATATTATAACTATATATATATATACTATATATATATATAACTATATATATATATGTATATATAATATATATAACTATATATATATATATATATACTAATATATATATATATAACTATATATATATATATATATAAAAAATATATAATATATATAAATTATAATATATTATATATATAAATAACATATATACTATAAAATATATATATATAATAACTATATATATATAATAATATATAACTATATATATATATTATATATTTAATATAAGCATATATATATATATTACTAAATAACTATATATAGATTAATATAATATATATATATATATATATATAGGACATTTGCATTCCCAATTAAGGAGAATGGACAGACACATTGATCTACATATGAGTGCACACAGGTACACGTAAAAGAATTTCATACGTACAGAATTTTAAAATTCAGCAGGATATGTAAGTGCTTTACACAATAGATAACTATATTAAAGTCTATAGGAAGTTTAGTCAACATTAATCTATACGTACACAGCAGTAAATCTGATTGCTCGCATATAGACACGCCGATGCAAAGACATTCGCACAATCGATTGGAAAACAAGCGGCGGCGAAAAATAAAGAAGGTAAACAGAAGTAAAGACATCCAGGAAAGCTGGAAGAGAATGGAAGACAAAAAATTCAACTAAAAAAAAAAAAAAAGATAATGCAATTTAAGAAAATTAAAATTGAAATAAGCAACCATGACAAAATAAGATGAAAAACGAAAAGCAACGGAGATTTCATCTTTGACATTGCACATACATACATAAACTGCAATAAAATATAATCTTTTTCACTTTTTTATTTCTTTTTTCAATTTTGTACTTTTACTTTCACTTTCAGTCATTTCTACTTTCGGTTTTCACTTTGCGCACCGACGCTTTTCTATCTTAGATATTTCCTCCTCATATATCACCCTTCTTTAATTGATGCATTTAACCTCCCGCTACTCCTCTTCAACATCAACAAGTTCTTTTTCCTCTTCGTTATCGTTTGCACCTTTCTTTTCCTCGGCTTTCATTCATTTTATGGTTAAATCGAACATAACGGACCTAAATTCCACAATCGCATGTCACCCTGCTGAAAAAATGCCAAAAATCAGGGAATTAACCGAATTTAAGTAAATTTTCAGTGTTGATATATTAATGAATAAAATATATAATGCACTAGTTATTTTATTTTAAAACTTTTACATTTTTTAGGTCAGTTAATTTGAACCACGTATATTTGAGGCGTAACACAGATTCTCACAGATACGTGGTTTAAAGTAAAAACTATCTGATGGTGAAGTTTCAGTTCTGGAGATCTGTGAAATGTGGAGCACCCCTTAATCACTATTGCTCCAAAGTCAACTCTGACCCAGAGTAGTAGTACCTGTTAGGGTCCCATCTATGGATTGAATACAAAAATGTGTTTATAAAAAAAATGGGTATCCATTAAGAATGAATTTATATCAAAACTTTGTCGGCATTAAATGACTCACTGAGGTTGATATGCCGTAAAATTAATCAAACCAAACCAAACATTACTCAAGCTCTGCTATTGATGCACTGAATTATTGAGGACTGTTATTGAAACCCGAATCCTTGCCATCATATATGTGCTAGAGTCGGTGACTGAAGTTCTTTCATATCCTGGGAATGACGTTAAATTCTATCTGATGATGAGGCTCCATTTCTGAGGTTTGGGAAATGTGGAGCACCCTTCATCACCATTGTCCCAGGCCCTCTCTGACCCGGTGTGGCAGTACTTGTTAGAGTCCCATCTATGGGTTAAATAGTAAAATGTGTTTATGAAAATAATTGACTATCCATAAAGAATTAATTTATTTCAAAACTTTGTCGGCATTAAATGACCCACTGAGGTTGATATGCCGTAAAACAAAACAAACCAAACCAAACCAAACCAATCCCCTTTTCGTCTACATCTTTCTTTTTCTCGGGTTTCATAACCTTTTTTCTCATCTTTTTCATCTTTATCTTTATTCTTCTTTATCTTCTCTCCCTTTTCCTCTTCTTTTTTGCCTCTCCCTTTCTTTTCTTCATCATCCATCCATTTTTTTTTGTTTTTTGTTTTTCTCTTCTTTCTTTTTCTTATCTTTTTCTACATCAATTTAATTTGCAGTTATTTCTCTTCTTTATGCTTATAATAATTAGCCCCATAGTTCTCTATCTACTTCTTTTCATCATTATCATTACTATATATTTGACTTCATCCTTTTCAGTGATATATTTAACATCTCTCTTAATGGTCAACATTTTAACAATCACCTAATCAATTTGTTTCCATTTGTTATGATTTGTGTCCTCATTTTCAAGCTGTAGATGAAAGCAATTAATAGGGGAGATCCCTTGTGTTAAGCATAGGCTGATCCTTTGTGAAGAATCCTTTGGTTGTCCCTCGGTGTTCCTTATTGTTGGGTACAATCCTTTTGTTGCTCCTCGATGTTACTTAGTGTTAGGTAGAATCTTTTGGTTGAGCAGAGTTATTGGTTGCAGATCCGTTCGTCAGTGGCGAATACGTGCAAATGAACGGCTTTCAAGATCGACGATTAAATAGTTAATCAACCACGTATTCGAGCTGTTGATTGACTAGCTTTAATCCACGCGCCCACGCAGAGTCTATAAGTTTAAGTTGTGGACTTCAGCACACCTTATATACCCCAAATATTCCAACAACCTTATTTGTTTTTTTCTTATTTTTCTTATGTTTTATACTCTTCATCTTTTATCAAGGTTATTTTCTATACTTGCTTCCTTGATTGCCTTTAAATCCATTTCTACTCCTTTCATAAATATGATTATATCAACCTTATTGCCCTTCTGGCAAGCTCCAACCTTTTTTATTATATATGTGCTAGAAGGCGGTGGCTGAGGGTCTCAGTGTCCTGGATATGACCTTAAACTGCTTCTAATGGTGAAGTTCCAATTTTGGTGCTCTGGAAAGCTCGTCATCGCAATTACTCTAAATCCATTGTGACCGGGAGTAATAGTACCTGTTAGGATCCAATCTATGGGTTAAATAGAATAAAATAAATTTTTACTAACTGTTTAAAAGAATTTATTTAAAAAATGAACATTCATCACAAAATTAATAAAGCGGAACATTTTCGGCATAAATAACCCAACATGGGTTGACATGTCATAAAATCCAACCAACTTTCTCTTCGTCTGTATTATTACAACATTCAGCTTATATTCCTCCTCTTCTATCTCTTCATCATCCTCATATCCAACTTTTCCTCGTTTTTCTCTCAACTTAAATCATCTTCATATTTAAACTTTATAATGAAGGGGCAATCAAGATATACATGCGGAGGGGGAAGAATGTGAAATAAGAGACGGGTCAGATTTCTTTTACTTAATTGCAGATTACGACTAATTAGAACCAATTAAAATGTATTTTTTTTTCAAACATAAATCAATCCTGAAACTAAGTTATAATTTATAATACCTTTCCTGTCATTAAACTAATCAGTAAAAAAAACCTGTTGGAGAAAAACATTGATTCGCCCAGCTTTAGTATAATAATAATATTAATAACAATAATAACAATAATAATATATAGGAATATATATATATATATATTTAGTAAAGAAAAAAGCTTAAATATCGGCTATTTTTCGGTTATGGTACCATTTCCACTCATATTTGAAACTAACCCTTCCTTATGCTGATGGAAGACTTTAAGCCACCCAGATAGTCACATTCCACCAGGTCAGAAGCATAACCACCCCCTAAAAAGATAAGATGAATTGAAACCCGATACCATCACAGGGATCAAGAGAAAATATATAAAATAAACCTCAGAATTTATCTGTTTACCATTTTCAAAAAGTTAGCGGTCTGATGAAGCTCATGGGTATATTCAGATACCTGTAAGTGGAAATGGTACCATAACCGCAAAATAGCCGATTTTCAAGCTTTTTTCTTTATTAAATATATTACTCTGTTTATAAAAAAAATTAAACATCGAGCTCTCAAATTGGACCTGAGCTCTCAGATATTTTACCATTGGAAGAAAGGACCAGCTTAGTATCATCCTAATACCATATTACCTGGTAACCCACCTACAAATAATATATATATATATATATAATATATATATATATATATATATATATATATGGGAGAAATATGAGGAGGTTAATCCGACAATATGTGGAGAAAGGTAGACAAACACGGGATGTTATAGAAACTGAATGTTTATTGTCGACGATGCAACGTTTCGGTATATTAGACCTTCTTCAGGACTTGAATATAGTTCTTGCTTCAATGATGGACATTCTCAAAATGGTGAAAGAGGAGGTTGTCAGTAGGGGCAGCGGTGGTTGGGGTGGGTAGTGGATTTTCTTCTCCATTCCCCATCTAGTGAGACGAAAATCCACTACCCACCCCCAACCACCCCTGTCCTTACTGACAAACTCCTGTTTCACCATTTTGAGAATGTCCATCATTGAAGCTTGAACTATATTCAAGTTCTGAAGAAGGTCTAATAGACCGACGCGTTGCCTCGTCGACAATAAACATCCAGTTTCCATAACATCCCGTGTTTGACTACCTTTCTCCATACACACACATACACACACACACATATACCCTTACCCATAGATTACGCAATGCATTAGAATACCAATAAGAAAAAATAGATCAATAAAGGCATAATACAGTAAAATTATGATAAAGCAGTAACAAAGAAAAACTACTAGAAGAAATAAAGAAATAAAAAATAAAAAATAAAAAAACTTAGCCAAACCTCAGACAAACTGACCCCATAAAGGTCAATAGAGTAAGTTGAACATAGTGGTAAGGGTAATAAAAGTATAATGTTACAGCGCACTACTACCCACGTAGGTCAAGACAGGAGGAGCTTAACCTCAACTACAAACTAGCAGCCCACTAAGATAAATTTCAGGAAGAATTAAAGAAATCAGTCTAGCTATATAAAGTAACCGAAATATCCACGCAATCCCCCTGATGATGGTGTTAGAATAACACCGAAACCGCGGTCGGGAAATAACTTCTTCTACGACTATATATATATATATATATATATATATATAATATATATATATTTATTTATTATATTGAAGTTGAATAAAAGGACAAATTTTCTTTATTTAAAATGTTCAGTTTTAATTTCTATTCAATCTTGTAGCTCTGCCCTTTCTCCTTATTCCCGTCCTTGTACTTTTGATTTCAACTTTCTCTTACTTACCTACTTTTTATTTAATTTACCAACGTTGTTGAACAAGTTTATAAAGGCTTCTTTCATTCTTATTCACTTCCTTTTAATAACACATTCAATAATTCTCCACTCTCGCACTCCTCCTCCTCCTCCTACTCCTACTCCTCCTCCTTCAACTCCTTACTTATACTTCTTTTTCTTTTTCTTTTTTTTTTCTTTCTCTTTTTCTGTATTCAGCTTTTGTTCTTCTTCTTCTTCCTAATTTCTTCATCATTTCTAATCCTTCCTTTTTTTTTTTTCGCCCCGCCATATTTTCCTTTTGTCGCTTTTCCATCGCACCGCCATTTTCGATTCTTCTACTTCGCATCTCTTTTCTTCCAGAAATGATTTGTACATCACCAAAGCTGATTGGAAGACGCCATAGAATATTGATCAGTCGACTGGCGAGAAAAATAAAATGCGAAAATGGAATCGCCCCGAGAATACGCATATATATTGTTTTCAGCAACGCTGACCACGTTACTATTCCATTTCTCTTCCTGTACTTTTAAAACCTTTTTCGATCGAAGTCGATACACATTACGTATATATATATATATATAGATATAGATATAGATATATATCTGTGTGTGTGGTATATGTACATATGTATATATATTAACAAAGTGTATATATACATATATATATATATATATATATATAAGAATTGAAATATATATATTAACTCATATTAACAAATAATATATATATATACAACAATTATATATATATATATATATTATATATATATATATATATATTATAATATTTATATATTAAGAAATTGTATATATATGGAAGAACCGAAATATGAATATTTATATATATATATCATATATCAAGTGTATATATATATCATTGAATGATTACCAGCCATATACGCAATTCAAGGTGGCATGCGTACGTGAACTGATTATTGTCTTTGGAATTGACACGGCTACCCAAGTTCAAAATCAACTGAGCTGTATTCATTGACATAGCGCTAATATACTTGTAAGGTATAAATTACTTATTCTCCTTTCTATAAAGGTAAATAGTAATAGTAGTTGTTATCCGGTCGTAGTTAGAACGAAAAGTGAATTCAAACCTGTTAAATTCGCTTGAAATGGTCGCATCCTTACCATACGAGGAGTGCGTAAATACAATTTAGAAAGCAAATAAGCAAAAGAATACTAATACTAATAATAATGAAATACAATAATAAAATTATTATTATTATTACTGCCTTTTGAGTTTTCACATCAGCTTAGCTGATGTCTTTCACTGGAGTCTGAGTGACAGCAAGTCTCCTCAGGTCTCCAGACTCTTCTGAAGTATTATGCAAGATGCACAGTGCAGTCTTCTGAATGGTTTCCAAATCCTTCTTTGATTTCCAAAACTTCCAAACTTTTCTATCCTTTGGACCGTTCCAAGTGCACCAACTACAAATTGGTACACTTCACTTTTATATTCCATAACTTTTCAGTTCTCTGCAAGGTCCATATATTTGTCCAATTTTTTTCATTTTCCTTTAGCTTCACCCTGTGATCTGCTGGCACTGCAAATCCCCAGTATAAGTTCTTTTTTGTTTATCAACACTAGCTGTCTTCTTGCTGGGATAAGGTGATCCGTCCAGAGAATTTTAGTGTTCCCTCACAGAATAGATTCTGGTTTATGCATATTTCATTTTGTTGTAGTAAAAATTACATTTTTTGCGCATAATTCCAGTGGATCACCCCCAACCAGTCGTGTCTGGTTTTGTACTCCCGTTGTCATTAGTTGCTACATTCGCCATAGTACATTGTTACAGTCTCATCTCTATTACCGCATAATCTACATTTCTATTTTGTTGGTCTTATCAATTTTTGCTTGATATAGTTTTCCTTATGACATTATTCTGTGCAGCAATTATTATTATTATTATTATTATTATTATTATTATATATTATTATTATTATTATCGTTTTCATTAACGCCTTAACATGATGCTCCTAAAGTAGCAAGCAGTCTCCTTACAGTCCCACGTGAAACTTCATGTATTTGCGGCCTTTCTTGTAATATTCCATGGAAATGAAATGGGCCATCCCTTCCAGAAATACAGGGGTTGACAATAATCTATGCATAGATTATGTAACAATACATTAAAGTGCCAATTGTAATTGGGACCCCTTTGAACGGTTCCCAAGGTCTAGGAAAAAGTGTCTGGGAATCCAAAGAAAGAATCGAGACCGTCCAAACAACAACACTGTAAGATCAGCTAGGAATATTCAGAAGAGTCCTTGGAAACCTGAGGAGACTTGCTGCTACTTTAGGAGCATCAGCTAAGGCGGTATGAAAAACCGATAATAATAATAATAATTAATAATAATAATAATAATAATAATAATAATTAATTAATTAATTCCTGCACAGAATAATGTCCATAAGGAAAAAACTATATCAAAGCAAAATTATAGACCCACAAAATAGTAAATGTAATTTATGCGGGTAATAGAGTATGAGACTGTAAACAATGACTTGCTGAATGTAAGCAAACTAAATACAACGGGAGTACAAAAACCAGACACGACGGGTTTGGAAGGTGCATCCACTGGGAATTATGCAAAAAATGTAAATTTACCATACAACAAAATGTATATGCATAAACCAGAATCTATTCTTGAGAAGAAACACATAAAATTCGTCTCGGACGATCACCTTATCCCAAGCAAGAAGACCCCAGACTAGTGTTTGCATAACAACAAAAAAGAACTTATCAACTGGGGAGATTTTGCATGCCAGCAGAATCACAGGGAACTAAAGAAAATAGAAAACAATGGACAAATATTCTGGACCTTGCCAGAAACTGAAAAAGTTATTGAGATCAATAAAAGTGAAAAGTGATACCAATGTAGTTGCGTGCACTTGGAACGGTCCCAAAGCGATTAGAAAAACGGTTGAAAGTTTGAAATCAAAGAAGGATTAAAACCATTCAGAAGGACCTTCAGGCGCTGCAATACCTGCCATAATACTCAGAAGAGTCCTGGAAGACCTGAGGAGACTGCTGTCACTCAGACTCCACTGTGAAAGACCATCAGCTAACCGCTATGTGAAAACTCAAAAGAGTAAATAATAATAATAATTTTATATTTATTATCATTATTATTAGTATGTAGTATTCTTTTTGGCTAATTTCTTTCTAAAATTGTATTTACGCAAACTCCTCCGTCTATGTAAGATGCGAACCCAATTTTTCAAGCAGAATTTAACAGGTTTGAATTCACTTTTCTTTCTCCTAGACCGGCATACACTACTACTACTATTTAACCCATTATAGAAGAGGAATAAGTAAATTTATACCTTTACCAATATATTAGCGCTATGTCAAATTGAAACAGCCTCGTCCAAGGATTGAACTTGGTACCGTGTCCCAATTCCAAAGACAATAATCAGTTCACTACGAATGCCACCTTGAATTGCGTATATGCTGGTAATCATTACAATAGTTTAAAAGCGCTGAAGGTTTGGCGCGAAACTTATAATTACTTATTTCTAAGTTTATGTTTTTTTTTTACCCAAGGCAACTATTATTGGGTAAATAGCGAATTCTTATGATTGTCAAAAACATTTCGCAATCTTTTACTGCACATCAAAAAAATGTGCGTAATCGTTCATAAATAAGTGCATCTCATACATATATATATATATATGTTTATATAATTTAAATCAAAATCACTTACATACAAGTTAACATAATCTAACTGGTGAAAGGAATAATTATTTAAAAAAAAAAGAAGAAAAATCAGATGTGCCTGAAGAATATACACAAATAAACAAACAAACTACTGTTTAAATAAAAGCAAAAAGTAGGCCAAACTGGAATGATAATCAGACATTGTTGGAGAGACACGCACATAAACATACATAAACACACACACACACACACACACACCACACACACACACACAGACTTACACATACACACACGCAGAGGATTTGGAAGATATAAGGCACAACACAGAATGGACAATTTCTAGTAACAGCTCCCGTATTCATAAAAATTCTGTCGAAGAAATCTTTATCTCTAAATATAAGAATAAATCAATGATAAACAAACATCATAGTTACCTTCTTTTTCTTTTTCTTTACACTTATATATATATATATATATATATATATTTGAGTTAAGTTAGCGTGGACACCTGTTTACTAACAGATTCTTGCGTATTCATCTTTTAGTCTGAAAATCGCACAGGCCAGAAAATGTCAGAACTAGGGGTTGACTCCATGTCTCGCTAACTTAACTCAAAATATAACGCTCTATCAATGATATTGAGCTCTATCAACGATATGAGCACTATCTCCTTAGAATATAGTACGCATATTATCTACAATATATATATATGTAGAAAAATATATATATATCTTATTATAATGGAGATTGTGTGTTTTTCTGTCTGTAACCGAAACTATATCCTACTCAAGTCACAATTCTCTTAGTTATTACATCACATTCTCCATGATTTATTTTTATTCTAAACCCAATTATTAATAAAATTGTCTTACATTATTAATACTGTTAACATGTCTACATACTGAAAACATGCAATTAATTTATATATACAACAAAATAGCAGTTTACAGTGTGAACGGGAAGGCTAATTTGCATATTAATATTAAAAAATCGAATTTAATAAATATGTGCTTAGATTAATGATTTCTAACTGTTTGGTTTTATTCTAATGATATATAAGCAAAAATCTCTTCAATGAATCTTAAAAGAAATCCATTAACAAGATAAAATAACTGTCATTTTATCTACTTCCTCTTATAACTAAATACTTAAATTAGAAAAATAACAATGAAAGACGAGAGTGATTGAAGAGTAAGTTTCAGTTGTTCCATTTTTATTATACTCCCTCTGCTTTCAAATCTTTTATTATACTCCTGTTTCAAATCTTATGTTTCTTATTTAGTTTCATTAGCCTTTCTAATTTAATACAATATTTATTACATTAAAACTTAAATACTTGCACCCGGAGGGTGCATATTTGCTAGTATATATATATATATATATATATATATATAATATATATATATAATATATATATATTACAATGATAACAGTTATAACTGGGTATTTATACAGTATTAAAACTCTATAGTCAGAATAAATTTTGAACATCGTAGGTTGCGTTACCATGAATAGAGGTACTTAATCTTGGACATTATATGTGAAAAATACGTAGTCCAGGAGGTGACTATGTTGAAAACTAAATACTTGCTTTATTAAACCTGTGTTATGAAATTTCTCTCTCTCACACACACACACATACATACACACACACACATATTATATATATATATATATATATATATATATATATATCACAAGGTTCCTAGTTAGATACCGGTCGTATAAGTAGCACAGGATATGTGCGGTAAAGTAAGGAGCTGATGTAGGTGTGGCGCTCCACCTCAGATGCTAAAAACAATCTCCTTGGTCTAGCGCTATTGAAAAGGGATAGACTTCCTCGCTGACTGGCTGATACCGACGTTAGGCCGCCCCGACGACTTTACTTACTTACTATATATATATATATATATTATATATATATATATTATATATATATATATATGATAAATATGATGACTTACTGGGAATAGATATCGAGTGAATCGCAACATCAACGGTCGATACAAATATTAACGAATAATTCAGGTTAGAAAGAATATGAAGTGGTCAATACGTAGTTAGAGTGGATTTAGTAGAAAGGTTAAACAGAAACCTACTTAAGCTTCACCAAAAAGGATCTTCAGGGTTAATTGTATTAAAGTAATCAAGAAATTGATTAATTAAAGACAACTGTGAAAGTGAATAGTTCGATTGTCGTATTATCCCTTCCGAAATTGTCTTTAATTAATCAACTTCTTAATTAATCCACAATTAACCCCGATGATCCTTTTGGAGAAACATAAGTAGGTTATCTATCAATAACTTTCCCCTCTCTCTCCTCCCTCTCTTCTCTCCACACACATGCACACAGTCTCTCCTCTTTCTTCTTTCTCCTCTCTCTCTCTCCTCTCTCTCTCTCTATATATATATATATATATATATATATATATATATATAATTAAGGATGGCCAATAAGAAAAGCTTTTGCATAGAAAAGGCTCAATGGTATAATAACAGGACAGGTTTGAAACATAAAATATAAGATTATGGGATCATATTACCGCTACTCATTTTATATATATGTATACAGGTATCTCTCGAGTTTCTCAGAATGGTAACTTTATTGAAAATGGTAAACATGATGCTTTATATATAATTTACTGGGATATTACTAAAAAGTTTCGGATTCACTTCATATATTACTAATATATATATATAATATATATATTATATATATAAATAATATAATATATATGAAAGTAAAATGGAAGTAAATCCGACAGCTTTCTAAAAAATTCTATACATATGTATGTATATAAGAACTNCGAATATAAATTAATAATAATAATATAATAAATAATAATAATAATAATAATAAAATTTAATAATAATGGATGAGCTGGTGACGATT
>CM042148.1:96750934-96798434 GCA_023376005.1 Doryteuthis pealeii | reverse complement strand
AGAAACTGATAGTATGTTTCGTGTCTCATTTTTAAGGAGAACGAGTAGTAGTATAGGAATTGGAAGTATGAGGTAATAACAATTGGTAGGGGGAGGTTTTAGGAATGGTAGTGGTTCGAACGAACGATGCAGTAGTGATTTTTTGTGCGAGGGGGGCAAAAGTTGTGTGAAGGGGGGATAGTGGAAGGAGGATAGGCGGGAAATTATAAGCATTTGAGAACATGTTGACTTACTTCAAAATGTATTTTGTTTAAGGAAGGTTTTTTTTGTTTGATATATAAAGCTTCAATTATTTGAAGTTTTTGTTGGTTTTTTTCTTTATGTAGTGTGCGTGTATTTTCGGTTAGAATTTTGCGGTAGGTAGAGGGGGGCATGAATGTGTTTTAAGATGTTGATTAATGGAACTGGAATCAGATAAGTGTAGTGTTAATCTGCGTGATAATGTGGTCGCCATGTGGCCAATATATGTGTTATTAATTTTGGAGAGACAGTCTCCTACGGCACATTTGAATTCATACACAATATTGGTCTCATTAAGACGAGTAGTTTTGGGGGAGGAGTTGTTGCATGTGACGAGATTGGTAGTTTTAATTCTTTTGTAATAAATAATTAGATTGACTTTTTTGTTAGTGTCGGTGGAAGAGAAATTGTTACGTATTAATTTTGTTAACGCATTTTCGTCCAGTTTATAATTTTGGTGCATCTGATTACAGTAATATATATTTTGATTAGGGCTATTGAGTGTGCTATTGTTTTCATTGTGGTAAATATTATGGAGGGTTTTTCGGATTTGTTCATCAACAAAATAGTTGGGGAATTCATGAGAGTTTGCTTGATATATATATATATATATATATATATATATATATATATATATATATATGAAAGTACGCAAACAGTTTGTTCGATATGGCTATGCCGACAATTTTTGAGAGAATATGTACTTAATTGAAGTCCAACCTAATTTGAAAATTAATTAGTTGATAATTAATGAATTAGGCGGATATATCTGTTAAAATGTAAAGCGTAAACAATGACTTTTTCTCGATTTGTTTACGCTTTACATTTGAACAGATATATTCGCCTAATTCATTAATCATCAACTAATTAATTTTCACATTCGGTATGACTTCAATTAAGACATATTCTCCCATATATATATATATATATATATATATATATATATATATATATATATATATATATATATATATAAAGGTTTTAGTTTATATTTAGTTGCAATGGAACAATTTTGCTACCATTGGTTTCATGCTTTGTGACAGTCATCAGGCAACAAAAGTGTTTTGAAAATATATATATGTATAAAGGTAAAAGTATCCAATTCACGGGTATGTTGAGGATAATTCTATTTGGGATCATCAATATCCCCTGTACATCCTGATTGGATGCCCATGTTGATGCACAACTATAGGTTTATACCATGATTTTTACAAATCCCAAAGGTATCATAATTAATGTATGATAATTAATAAATGTATGAAAATTAATAAATTAATTATATTCAGAGCAATAATTATACTTTCAATAAGAATCAAAATCTTAACAAACCGTCATTTGGCTATTATAATAGCCAAATGACGGGTTTGTTAAGATTTTGTTTATTTTATATATATATATATATACATATATATATATATATATATATATATATATATATATATATATATATATATATATATATAAAAGGAAGTTTGGTATGTACGTGTCGACTTATAACTCACAAACGAGAGGTCATTCAGATTTGAAATCTTGCATACTAATTGAAATGCTTATAACTAAGAAACACACAAAATGTGGGTTTTGATTTTTTCAATAATTAAGCGATATAATTCAATAATTAAGAAAAAATTAATAATACCTTAAACACCCCCTCCACCCCCACCATACTCACGTCGGCATGAGTTTAGTTTAGAAGTTCACAGACGGTAGACTGGTCTTTTACTGTATGAAAAAAAATACCAATGTTCATTTCTAAAATCTCAACCCTCTCACCCCATCTACTGTCGGCACAAATCGAGACCCCTCTTACCCCATCTCCTGTCGGCACGATTCAAGCTTTTTAAGAAAGGTTTGTAACTAATTAATAAATAAAAAAAACATTCGTAGGCAGAGGCGTTGAACTTGCTTTAAAATAGATAGTCAAAAAGCAAAATGATATTAACATATGTACATTTTAAGCGTTAAATTCTGACAAAAAATTTACTAAAACGGACGCTTTGTCTGAAGTAAAAATACATACTATGACAGACGTTATTAAGATTTTCAAACAATTCATGCCGAAGTCATGTTTGTTTCATTCATTATTAATGGGTATTCAAATTATTTCCAATTCATTTTAAACATTTTTTTAAACTCCTTTTTTTATCTATTTAAACCAATAGATGGAACCTGGAGTGGCCGTACTTTGTGGGCCTAACAAGTACTACCCCCGGGTCAATGTGGGCATGGGAGTAATGGCAATGAAGGGGTACTCCACACTTCCCAGAGCTCCTTAATTGGTACCTCACACTCAGATTCAGTTTTATAATCAGAAACTAAAGTTAAATTTTTGTCATATGTACAAAACAGTTTTGAAAAATAGAATTATATTTGAAAACACTCAAAAGTTAAGAATTACAATTTTTTAAAAATTTTATAAATTACTTTCCTCTTATCATCTCTCTAACCCCTCACTACCTGCTGTTAATTTTTTTAGCCTGGTCATGGACCAGATACTTTTCCTAGTATATATATATATATATATATATATATATATATATATATATATATATATTAGGCCTTACTCATCTGTTGTTTAGATTCGAGTTTTCTCGGTGTTATTTATCAGTTAAAATGTTCGCTTCTTATTGATAGTCGGCTACGGACTGTTGAAAAATCAGTCAGGTTTCACTTTTGGCTAGAAGTAGCTGTTAAGTCTAGCCACACTGATGAGACGTAAACGCCGAAACACAGTGTCTGTGGATGACTATATATATATATATATATATATATATATATATATATATATAATATAATAAGATAAATATATAAAGGATTTACATATCTATTTATTTGGTGACAAAGTCACCTAAATAGATATGTAAAATCTTTATATATTTATCTTATATTATACAACAGCTCTATTTTATATTGAGCACTCTACCAATAATACTGTCTTTGGTACGCCATTCCAGCAAAAGCTGAAACAGTGACCATCTCACACCATATATATATATATATATATATATATATATATAATATATTATATATATTGATAGAGTTGATTAAAAATGTCTTGAATATCGAATCTCTTCTCGATCTCCAAAGAACAATCCACAAAAACCCGTCGTCGATTGAGCCTAAGCCTTGTATTTTTATTAAGCTTCCATTTTTTTTCACATATCACCCCCTTTTTTTCTTTTATTCTTGATTCTTTTTTTTATTTGTGTAAATCCTGTAGACTTTCTTCTTTATGGTGGTATTTAAAGAAAAAAAAACACTACTTCTCAATTGGTCTCTTTTTTTTCTGTCGGGCTACTTTTTTTGTTGCATTTAGTTGAAATGTTTTCATCATTGTCCATTTTGTTTTTTTTTAAAACTTCTTTTATCTTCACATTTTCTGCTTTTCGGTTTGTTCGTTTATTTTCCTTTTTTGTCTCCTGTCTGTTCGCGTAACGTAAATATGTTTCCTTTTTTTCTTTATTTATCTTTACTTTATTTTACTTTTTTTCTTTTTGTTTTCTCTTTTATTCATTTTTCTATCTTATTTTTCTTATATATTTCTTTTTCATTTCTTCCTTCCATATTTTTCTTCCTTTTTTCTTTCTTTACTCTATTTTCTTCTTTTTCTTCTTTCAGTTTCCATTTTTCTATTGTTAAAGTATTTTTTTTTTATTTTCCCATTTCCTTTCCTCTTTGATTCATTTTTTAAAATCTTATTTTCCTTATATTTCTTTTTCATTTCTTTTTCATTTCTTTCTTCCTTATTTTCTTCCTTTTGTTTTCATTCAGTTTGTTTCCTTTTTTTCTATTATCCGTTAAATCAATTTTCTTTTCTTCCTCCCTTATTTTCTTCCATCCTTTCTTTCATTTTTTCTTTCTTTTTTCTTTTCTTCTTTTATAATTATTTTTCTGTTTTCTTTCTTTCTTTTTTCTTTCTATCTCTTTCCTTTTTGTCTACTGTCTGTTAACTGAATTTTTTTTTCTTTTTTCTTTTTTTTCTCTTTGATTCATTTTTCTATCTTATTTTCCTTCCCTATTTCTTTTTCTTTTTCTCCTTTCATATTTTCATCCTATCTATCATTTCTTTTTCATTCTTTACTGTCTTTTCTTCTTGTCTTCGTTAACAATCTTTTCTTTTTCTCTATCTTTCTTTTTTTATTTTCTGTCTCTTTCCTTTTTGTCTATTGTCTACTAAATAAATACATTCCACACTTTCTGTCTTTTTTGTTTTTATTTTTTCCTTTTTCATTCCTCCTTGATTCACTTTTTTCATCCTTCCGAATTTCATTCATTCTTTCTTATCTTCATTGATACTTTTTTCTTCTTATTTCTATCCATCATTTTCATTCTTTGTTCACTCTTTCTTCATTATATATTTTCCTATATATTTTTTCGTTTCTTCCTTATTTTCTTCCCTATGTTTTTTTTCTTTACTAACTTTTCTTTTTTCTTTTTCTTTTTTCTATCTTTTTTATCCTTTTTTCTATCTTTTTTATTCTTTTATCCTTCTTTCCTTCATTTCATTCTTATTCTTCTTTTCTATCGATCCAAATTTTATTCCTCCCCTCCTTTTTACTATATCTTCCTTCATTCCACATTTTTCCTCATACCTTTTTTCTTCTTCGTTCTTTCCGTCATTCTTCTCTCTTTCCTTCTTTTACCTTTTTTCTTTTATTTCCTGTTCTTTTTGTTCTTTTTCTTTCTTTCTTTCTTTGCCCTTTGATTCCTTTTCTTTTTATTCTTTCTTCACTCTTCTATTATATCTTCTGTCATTATTTTTTGTCCTTGTATCGTTCTCTTTATTTTATTACATCCTTATTTTCCACCCTATTCTTCCTTCCTTCTCACGGTTTTCTGTTTGTTTATTTCTTTGTTTATTTCCTTCTTTTTTCTTTCATATAACTTCTTTTATATTATTCCTTGTTTTTTTCTCTTTTCCATTCCTTCTTTCCTTCCTTCCTACCTTATTTCGTTTTTTCTCTTTAGCTTTTTTTCTTTTGTTTTCTTAATTCCTTCCTTCCAATTTTAATTCTACTTTATTTTCTTTATGTCTTTATTTTATTCTATTTCTCTGCTTCTTTTCTTTTGTTTCTTTTCTCTTTTTTTCTTCATTCTTTATTTCTTTTAAATTTCTCTGTTTCTTTCATGCTTTTATCATTGTTTCTGTTTCTCTTTCTTTCTTTCCGTTTTCAACCCTTCAAATCTCTTTCTCTGTTTTCTTCTTTCTTTCTTGAATTCTTTTCTTATTTCTTCCATTGTTTCACCTTTCTCCCATTCTGTCCTTTTCTTTATTTTTTTTTATATGTGCATCTTTGGATCTTCTGTGATTATTTTCCTTTCTTTTCTTTCTTTCTTTCTTTCTTTCTTTTTTCTTTCTTTCTTTTTCTCCTATTTATTTTATACTTTCATTATTCATTTCTTTCTCTTCTTCCTTGTTTTCTGTTCTATCCTTGTTTATTTCCTTCTTTTTTTTATATACAACCCATCTATTGCCACTAATTTGTTTATCCAATGGACAACCACACAACAAAGAACATCATAGGTGTCGTCGGCCGACACAGAATAGTAAAGATATGGTTTTCAAAAAAATTAATTTTCTTAAATAATTGATAATAGGTTCTGAAATAGTTATAATTATTTTTTTTTAAATTCTCAACCTTAAAAAAATTGCAGTGAGGAATCTTTTTAATTATATATGTTAATGGCTCTTAGGGTGCTGTCGTCAGGATTTAGTATAAACCATAACAATGATTAATCAAATCAAAATTTGATAAACTATCTATAACCATCTTTATACATACATAGAAATTGTTTTTCTTACTTCTGAAATATCTCACATTTTGTTTAACATTTGGAACATTGTTTTAAGGATTACGACTGCACACACCCACACCAATATATATATGCATAATAATGTACATATATGCCATGCATATTATACTTATATATATATGTACATACATTAATACATACAAGTACATATTATACAATAGATTATAAATATGTATATATATATATATATAACATGCATATACATTAATTTTATTTTCAGAATAAATGCTCTTCAAAAAAGTACCAGTTTAAAGCTGTATTTACCTTATAATATATATATATGATATATATATATATATTATATATATATATATATATATATATATTACTGTACATATTATATATACATATATACGAATATATATTTACAGCTACATAATAAAATAACATAAGCTGTTATATATAAATACATACATATTATAGCATACATATAATTTATCATACATACATATATAGACATAAATGGATCCATACATAAATACACAACACCACACACACACACAATATATTTATATATAATATATATATATATATATATATATATTATTGATTAATGGTTTGATAATTGTTGGTTTAATTATGAGCATCTGTGGAAAACCCCAATATTAGATATATACGTATATATGAGGTTGGATGTGTGTGGGTTTTGACTTTGTGTCTTATCCAGAAAATCATACCAGATTATATTTTAATTGCATGAGAAAAAGTTTTAGAGAAAAAATAGGTATATATATATATACATATATATATATATATACATCTCTCTCACCTTTCCTTCTCTCGTCCCCTTCTCTCACTATATATATATACATATATAATATATATATATTATATATATATTGTTTGAAATTATTGCCTGGCTGGCGCTGTTGTTTAATTTTTCGCATTTAAAAACAATTATATTTCAGTTATACACAACACACACACACACACACACACACACACACACATATAATATATATATAATATATATATATTTATATTTACTTATATATGTGTATATATATATAGATAGATAGATAGGTAAAATATAGATAAAGAATAAATAGATGCATGTGTAGTGGTGTTGTGCATGTAAGAGAGAGAACAGACAGAGATGAAGATGAAGAGAGAGAATGCGAAGAGAGAGAGAGAGAGAGTGTGTGTGTATGTTCGCTGTGTGTGTGTCTAATTACCTCGAGAAATTTTCCTAGACATATTTTAATTGGCATGAGAAATTTTTTTAGAAAAAAATATATTGTGATAGATAGTATGGTAGGTTTTAACTTATTTTTCTTCCTACGACTCTCATCAGAACAGGAAATAGTTTTTACTGTTATAGAATAATTTTGCTGAAAAGTACACGAGAAAAACACCCCCCCCACACACACACACATATATATATTATATATATATATATAATATATTGTTTGCTCCCACCATTCCCCATTCCCTTATAAACTGTGTGTGCCCTACATCTCCTTATTTCTACTGATATTGTTTATTTAAAAGAAAAATGGAAACATCTCACCAGTTCCACACCTGATGATGGCACTATGTAGTGTAGAAAGTACTCGTGTAATACATTTGGTGGATTCATACAACAATTTCCTCGATGGCCAGACAATTAGAAAGGATTGAAAAAAATCGTTAGACAAGAATAGTCCGTTGAGTTCAACAAAACATCTTTAAAAGAAAAAAAATGCTGCCAAAAATATACTATTTTATGCCTATAGGTAGGGAATTGGATTCATATATGGTATAAACACTGTGTGTTAGAATCCATGTGGGGTTTATGTTGTTGTTGTCACTGTTCAAAGAAACCTGGTGTGGATCCAAGGTCTGTTGGCTTTCTGATGATATATATATTGGGGTATTTGCCTCATACCCCACTTGTATGGGCTGGGCAAAAGGCCTCGTTTTAACGTAGGCCCACCCACAAGCCAAAGCTTCATGGGTGGAAAGAACAAAAAATTGCGTCGATCCCTCGGCATTCCCCCTGAAGGGGGCGCCTTAGTCGCTGGGCAATAAAACCAGCCCTTCCTCCAAAGGGGCAGGTATTGCCTGGGGGATGGCTTCCTGGAACGACGCTAATAATTGTACTCTACCGGTCAGAGACCGAAGCGCACTGGACCCCCAGCCGAGGCCGAATAAAAGGTAAGCCTCAAAGAATCTGGAACAGATACTACACTTTGATCCTCCCTTCTATACTTTGGTGATATACATAAGTCCAACGTCTGTAACAGCTAATAAGCTCTGGTGTTAATCCAAAGTTAAGTCTTTCTAGATGAAAGTTTGTCGTGAAAGTGATCTTGAGCATTGTGCAAATGATTTCAAATACTTTTTTACCTCTTATTCCATTGGCCAATCTCTACCATAGCTTGCTGCTGTTGGTGGAGCCAGTAAATAGAAATTACGATTTTATTTATATCCTATACCAAGATAATCCAACAATGTGAAATGCAAACAGCCTCTTCCAGGATTTGAACTCGTCTCGCCGTGTCTATTTTCCGACGATGTTAACCATTACTCTACGCGCCTCAACAAACTAACTTACTTTCTATAATTCAGTCTGGGGGGTGATTAAAGTTCTAAGACAACCCTAGAAATGTATCTCTGAGATTTGCAATTAAAATTCTACATTTTCGTTGTCCCATAAGATTGAACTTAACTTTCCAAAGGTCAAAATTAGCTATGTACACCTTGATTCGCTTATTAACGCTGTTTTGTGGGGGGTCGTTTTTTGAGGGGGGGGAGAATTTCTGTTTTATTTATTTTGTTTTTCCATTGATTTTTTTTTGGGGGGGCGCTTTTTTGCTGTCTTTTGTTTTTACATTTAATGTGAATATATAGAATAGGGGAAAAACACGTTATTCAGACGATAGTTTTATTATAGTTTGAAGTATTTGCCAATATTTAACGTTTCGGTTTTTCATATTAAACCATCATCAGGGCATTGTCAATATTTGATGATGTATCTTTTGAATAATATTATTTTTTTCATCGTTAATATATGAATTAAAAAATCATTATCTCATAATCCCAAGGCAATTCTATGTTTTTTTTTTTTTTTTTTTTTTTTTTTTGTTGATTAAGACCCTCTGGCTAAAATCGCCACACTCGGACTTTGAAAGTTAAAAAAAATGCCGTTGGCAGAGTGGCCAATTTTCTTTATCAGCGATGGGGTCTATCCCCTTTTCGCGAGCACGAGACCAGAAAGATTGTTTATGTTGAGGTAGCAGCGCCATACCTACCTCACAGATCAGATTAACCTATTTGTGTTTATTCATGCGCTGGGTTTGGTGGCAACCGGTATCGAACACGAAACTTCGTGATTCCTAGGCGGTTTGCTCTACCGACTGAGCTAAACCGTCCCTGTATAATAAAAATAAGTAACAGGAGAGCGAGTTCAGTTAAAGATTATCGATTATCTCAGCACAGGTATTGCAAGCAAATTGACCTAAAATGTAAAAAGTCCTTGCCACAGACAATATATATCATTGAATGACACGCCTTCTACATCCTCAATATTGCTTCACTGAGAATTGACCACGGTTTTATACCTCAGTTGGTCTACCTATTTTGTGATAAAAAATCATAACACAACAAGTTTATTATATGTTTATAGACAATAAATTCAACAAGCAGTTCAATAAGCAGATAATACCAGACCTAATGTTTAAATCTCTGTAAAGTTGTAAATTATTTACACGAATATTAATGTAAATTTGATTACTCATTTTGAGTGATAATAATGTGTAATATTTTGGTAGTGTATCACACAGACACACACACACACACACACATACACACAACATATACACACTAGCTCAGTCGGTAGAGCGTTCGGTTAGAAACCACAAGGTTCGATACCGTCCCTCGCCAACTCAGCGTATGAGTAGCATAGGGATCTGTGCAGTAAAGTAAGGAGCCGATGGTAGGCGTGGCGCTCCACATCAGACGCAAAAACAATTTCCTTGGGTCTAGAGCTAGTGAAAAGGGGATAGACTCCCTCGCTGATTGGCTGATACCGACATTAGGGCCACACCGACGACTTTACTTTCTTTACTTTATATATATATATATATATAATATATATGTGTGTGGGGGGGCTTGCGTCGCCGCGCGCGGCGCGTGTGTGTGTGTGTGTGTGTGTGTAGTGAAATATGGAATTATATCGGACAGTATGTAGAAAGTAGAAAAAAAGAAAAGGTATTCCCCAAAAGTTAATTAATGATAGATGGTGAAGTCGACGTTAAAACGTTTCGGATTAGTATGAAAAATAATAATCCCTAAGCATCATTACTAGTGTACCCACTGGAGGGTGATTTCTCCTAATGTCATGCGTAGGATTGGATAAAAAACTGAAATGTTTGCGTTATCACTATATATAATAAATTTTGTTGGAGTTTTTGTTATATAAGGCGTGTGACAAAAGCCCACTTCTACTTATAGACTCGCCGATAACCATGTGACCAACCTATTGGCCAACCACTGGAAGTGCTCTGCTGCTGATATTGTTACTTATACTGGCTGTTCTGGTTATACCTACTCCTAACCACTTGGATTCTCGTGGACGACGGAACATAGGATTATATCACAGGACTTATTCACTTACCAAAGGTTCTATAACTCAGGACTTACTTACTTACTTACTTACTTATTTACTTTAAGTTCTTTACAACTGGCCAAGGATGGCGGCCAGATACTTAACAAATTTATCTTGTCGGAATATTTTTCCATTTTCTATGTGTGTGTGGGGGTGTCTGTATAGGAGATGGAAAATATTCCCGAAATATATATATATATATATATATAATAATATTTATAGAGAGAGAGAGAGAGAGAGAGAGAGAGAGAGAGGGGGGAGGGAGAGAGAGAGAGAGAGAGAGAGAGATTGATGAATTTACAATTCTGATGTTCTGAGGAACCATTCATTATATTATTAATATATATATATATATTCAAAGTCTACTCTACCTGCAGTGCCAGTGCCTGTTAGGGTCCCATCTATGGATTAAATAGAAAAATATGAGTTTGAAAAAAAAATATGTTTTTAAAAATTTTAGCTAAAGAGTTGAGTACCCAGCGAAAATGAATAAAACAAAATCTGTTCAGCATAGAATAACCAAACAGGGATTGACATGCCGTAAGATCCAACCAACCAACCAAACAAATCAACCCATGATTTTTTTTCGGGTTCAGCCTTATATTATTAACACATAGCTGTCTGTAGTTTGTTTTGCCTTTTTTGATTGATGTAAGCTGATATGAGCTACGGCAAAAGTTGAGACAAGTTTCTTCGAAACGTTTCCTCTCGAGAATGGAACGAAAATTCATAAGAATTGGTTCTTGTTTTCCTCTTGCTTTGTACGTGTGATTCTATAGCGAATAGTCGCCACACAAGAAGAGAGAAGCGTCTCGTGTTGCCGAGGGAAATTGATTTTGAAACTGGAAAAGACTTTTTACAGAATATAATACCTGGTAGCTGCCAATCGACAAAACAAAAAAAAAACAAAAAAAGAACAAAACGAAGGGAAGAAAACAAAAGTATATAAAAGAAATAAACAAAGAACGAAAGACACAAAGAAGGCAAAATGTGAGTGTAGGAACTGGGAAGGACGATCAAAGAGAAGATATTAAAAAAAAACGGCCATAACAAAATTGAAAAAATATACAGAGTTCTTGAAAAAAACACAAAATGAATTATCATTCGATAATATCTAAAAAATAAAAAAAAATGGGAATATTTCTTTTTTTAAATCTTAAAAGAAACGAAGCTAAGAAAATGCAAAAATGTTAACAAAATAGCACAAAGGGCTCTTCAAACTTGGAAGTTGGTTTGTAAAATGGTATATATCACTTCTCAAGAGCTGTTCATAATTTTACTAAAAAAAAAAGAAAGATTTTTAAAAAAAGCAATGGAAGGGTTTTTTTATTTATTAATAGACATGTGAATATGACCTATCATTGTTGGGGGATTTTAAAATTCCCTCTTTCTATTTCTTCTTATGCCAGACTATGTTGAGTGGAGTGAAAAAAGAAATGAAAGAATGAAAGAGTGAATGAATGAATGAATGAAAGATGTAATAAGAGAAAATATTATTATGCAAATATGAGAAGGAATAGATATAAAAAGATGAAAGAAAGAATAAAGAAGCAAACAAACTAATAAAAACAAGGGAAATCACTTAAAGAAAGAAAGAAAGAAAGAAAAGAAGGAATGAAGAAAGAAAAAAAAGAAAGAAACAATTAATAGGAATAGTNTGTTGTCCATATCTACATTTACAAATAACATGCATTGTATTTTATATACTTAAAATAGCGGCTTTTTACAGTGTGAATGATGGGAAGGCTAATTTCATATTCATATTAAAAATGTGGATTTTATTAAATATGCTTAGTATTATTGATTTCTAATTGTTTGGTTTTATTTTAATGAATATAAGCACAAATCTCTTCAACGAATCTTAAATGAAATCCATTAACAAGAAAAAATAACTGTCATTTTATTCTTTTATTCCTATTAGCTAAATAGTTAAATAAGTTAAAATCACAATGAAAGACGGAGTGATGAAGAGTAAGTTTCATTTCTATTTTTCTATTATACCCCCACTCGGTTACATATCTTTTTATCTGCCTTCTTATTAGACTTTCTATTTTTTTAATACAATATTTCATTACATTAAAACTTAAATACTTGCACCCGGAGGGTGCATATATTTGCTAGTATATATAAAAGAAACAAAATCTTAACAAACCCGTCATTTTGGCTATTATAATGAGCCAAATGACGGTTTGTTAAGATTTTGATTTTATTGAAACAGAGAGGAGGGGGGGGGGACAAAGAAAGAATTAGAGGAGTAGAAGAGAAAGAGAGAAATAAGAGAGGTGGAGGAGGATGAAAGAAAAAAAGACAATGAAGAGAAAGAAGTTTACGGGAATTCAGATAGATAATGTTGATTAATATGCAAATATAAAATTGAACGCAAAGAGATGGGGAACGTGTAGAAACGAGAGAGAGAGAGAGAGAGAGAGAAGAGAGAGAGAGAGAGAGAGAGAGAGAGAGAGAGAAGAGGAGGGGAGAGAGAGAGAAGAGAAAAGGGGAGAAAAATAGGAGTGGGTGGGTAGTGAATGAGAAAAAGATCGCGAAGAAAAAGAAGAGAAGTTTCTGGAAGTAAAAGGTGAGATAGATCGATCAATTGCTCTGAATATAATTAATTTATTAATTTTCATACATTTAGTAATTATCATACATTAATTATGATACATTTGGGATTTGTAAAAATCATGGTATAAACCTATAGTTGTGCATCAACATGGGCATCCAATCAGGATGTACAGGGGATATTGATGATCCCAAATAGAATTATCCTCAACATACCAGTGAATTGGATACTTTTACCTTTATACATACTAGCAAATATATGCACCCTCCGGGTGCAAGTATTTAAGTTTTAATGTAATAAAATATTATGTTAACTTAGAAAGGCTAATGAAACTAAACAATATGCCGATAAAAAGATTTGAAACAGAGGGGGAACAACTGAAACTTGCTTTTTCTTCACTCGCGTCTTTCATTGCTAAATTTCCTAATTTAACTATTTAGTTGAATTATGAAGTAAAGAATAGAATTACTGTTAATATTGCTAATGGATTTCTTTTAAGATTTTTATCATATTCATTAAGATAAAACCAAACAATTAGAAATCAATAATACTGAGCACATATCTATTAAAATCAAATTTTTTGATATCAATATGCAAATTAACCTTCCATTCAAACTGCAAACCGCCATTTTTTGTATATATAATACACTTGCATGTTATTAGTAATAGATATGGTCAACAGTATTAATAATGTAAAACAATTTTATTATTATTGAGGTTAAATATGAATAAAATCATGGAGAATGTGATGTAAATAACTATGTGAATTGTGACTCGATTAGTAATATAGTTTCGGTTACAGACAGAAAAACACACAATCTCCATTATAATAAGATATATATTTTCAAAACACTTTTTTGCCTGATGACTGTCACAAAGCATGAAACCAATGGTAGCAAAATTGTTCCATTGCAACTAAATATAAACTAAAATTATATATATATATATATATATATATATATATATATATGGGATAATATGTCTTAATTGAAGTCATACCGAATTTGAAAATTAATTAGTTGATAATTAATGAATTAGGCGAATATATCTGTTCAAATGTAAAGCGTAAACAAATCGAGAAAAAGTCATTGTTTACGCTTTACATTTTAACAGATATATTCGCCTAATTCATTTAATTATCACTAATTAATTTTCAAATTAGGTATGACTTCAATTAAGTACATATTCGCCCCAAAATTGTCGGCATAGCCATATCAAACAAACTGTTTGCGTACTTTCATATATATATATATATATATATATATATATATATATATATATATATGTATCAAGCAAACTCTCATGAATTCCCCAACTATTTTGTTGATTAACAAATCCGAAAAACCCTCCATAATATTTACCACAATGAAAACAATAGCACACTCATAGCCTAACCAAAACATATATTACTGTAATCAGATGCACCAAAATTATAAACTGCACGAAAATGCGTTAACAAAATTAATACGTAACAATTTCTCTTCCACCGTCACTAACAAAAAAGTCAATCTAATTATTTATTACAAAAAAATTAAAACTACCAATCTCGTCACATGCAACAACTCCTCCCCAAACTACGCGTCTTAATGAGACCAATATTGTGTATGAATTCAAATGTGCCGTAGGAGACTGTCTCTCCAAAATTAATAACACATATATTGGCCACATGGCGACCACATTATCACGCAGATTAAAACTACACTTATCTGATTCCAGTTCCATTAATCAACATCTTAAAACACATTCATGCCCCTCTACCTACCGCAAAATTCTAACAGAAATACACACACACTACATAAAGAAAAAAACAAACAAAACTTCAAATAATTGAAGCTTTATATATCAAACAAAAAAAAACCTTCCTTAAACAAATAAATTTTGAAGTAAGTCAACATATTCTAAAATGCTTATAATTTCCGCCTATCCTCCTTCACTATCCCCCCTTCACACAACTTTTGCCCCCCTCGCACAAAAAATCACTACTGCATCGTTCGTTCGAACCACTACCATTCCTAAAAACCTCCCCTACCAATTGTTATTACCTCATACTTCAATTCCTACACTACTACTCGTTCTCCTTAAAAATGAGACACGAAACATACTATCAGTTTCCTACCTGATGATAGCAAACCGTATTGCCGAAAGCGCTCGTAATGAAACCTTTAGTGGACTGTTACGCCAGTTCCACCCTGACACCAAAAAGATGGCCCCGAAAATTAGAAAGGATCGAACAAAAACTCGTCCGACAAGGAATTGTCTGTACAGTTTAACACAACACACACACACACACACACACACACACACACACATATATAATATATTATATATATATATATATATATATACAGGATAAAAGAGAGGCTTTAATATGGTCATGTTTGTAGTTATGAATTTATTTCAACTAAGATTCTCATTTTGAGTATACCAGTCTTCTTCAGACAGCCAGACAAGTGAGAAAATTATTTTGTTTTATTACTTGTATGGCTTTCTGAAGAAGACTGAGATTCGCAAGAATAAGAATCATAGTTGAAATAAATAAAAAGTAGTCCAACTGGAAAAAGAAAACTAAACCAAGTGAGAAGAACAGATTCTTTTAAAATACAACCGTAAAGAAGGAAAATCTACGCGATTTGCACAAAGGAGCAAGAAGAGAAGACATAAAAAAGATAAGATATGGGAACAAAGATGGAGGCTTAACAAAAACACAAGGCTTGCGCCGCTCAATCTACGGCGGGCCTTTGCGAGTTTTTTTTTTCTTTTGAGTTTGGTCTCTTCAGTGTTCGATAAGCGAAGCGAAAAGCCGAAGAAGCTGCAGACAATTCAATGCACCACAAACACGAAACAATGTTGCAAAACTTCTCTCCAAGAGAATACTATTTGTTTTTCATTTTGTCTAGCCTCCTTTATTCACTACCCGTAATGTTAACATTTTTGCTTGCGTAAGCGAAGGAGAGAATTCTTGGAGACGTGACGTCAACACTTTGGCGGTAAAATTAAAAGAGACATATGTCGTGATGGACAACAAATCAACCATAACGCCGACACTGACGATTGAGTCTTAGTTCCTAGAAGCGCGTGGTGTAATGGTTACAGTCATAGGAAATGGACTCGTCGCTCCGAGTTCAAATCCTGGATGTGGTAATTGCATTTCATTTAGCGCTAATACCCTTGGGAAAGGTATGAATCTTACTCTTCCTCCAGCTGTGGATAAATAGTAGGGACGACTGGGCTCTTTAACCTTGGTTAGGCAACCGGTCTAGGAGAAGGAAAACTCTGAATTCAAATCTGTTGAACTCCGCTTAAGAAATTGACCTTGTGTCACATCCTGCTCGTGTGGAGGGGTTGGTAAATATATATAACGTGTTTCTCTGAAAATAACCCAGTGCTTATATAAATTTTCACTCCGGAATATAACACAGGGGCTTATTTTCAGGGGATGTTGTTGAATGTTTGTCTTGCATGATGTAATCGTGAAGAATGCTTATTTCTTTCGTCTGTATTTATATATAATATATATATATATATATATATATATATTATATACCGTGTTTCCCCGAAAATAAGGCAGGGCTTATATTAACTTCCACTCCGAAACATAACATTAGAGCTTATTTTTTAGGGGGTGGGGATGTTGAATGTTCGCGTAGGAAGATCTGATTGTAAATCTGACCCGGAGTGTTAGTGCTTGTTAAGGTCCCAGTTGTGAGTTAAACAGAAAATAAATGAGTTAAAAAATTGACTTTAAAAATTGAGTTTTAAAAAATTGAATACCCATTAAGAATAATTAAAACAATACGTTTCGGCATAAAATAACTGAACAAGAGTTGACATACCATAAAATCCAACCAACCTTTGTCTCAATATTTCTATATGTGCATAATGTATATTAATTTAAACCTGTGTCTATGCAGGCTGTCTATGAAGTCCGCAATAGATTTGAAATGTAACACCAGAGATAGCAATCTTGTTGAAAGGCAATAATCAAAATCATTCTCGAGGAGGGATCCCAGTTTGTGCATATGCCTTTTACAATATGAATTCTAATAAAAATCTCGGCATTTGAATCAATAAATGATGAGGTTTCTTTAAAAAGAGATTTTCCCTCAAAATTCTGACGACAATATTGTTTTTTATTGTTTTGTTGTCATGCATTTCTTCTCTCAATCATTTTGTTAATTTGACTCACTTAATGAAGATGAAACTGGATGAGTTTTACATTTTTAAAAAGTAGGGAGAATTAGATTTTATTTACATTTTTTATAACGATTTATTTGTACGGAACCCTTATTTTTGAAGTTCCCAAAAGTTTCTTGCACTATTTCTAGTGGATAAGCATTCCCCTCCAGTCGTTTATTGTTCTGTACCACCCTTTATTCGCTTATTATGTGATAAACACTTTTGATTTTTCCGCGCGTATCCTACACTTGCTATTATGCGAGATCTGATGTATTCTCGCTTTGATACTAATTTGAATAGGAATTTACTTAAAACTATATAATTTTGTATGAATTAGTCGAATTAAGATATAATATGCATACATACGTACACACACACACACACACACACACACACACACACACATATATATATATATATATATATATATAATATATATATAAAGTGTTGTTATGGGTCCAACTGGAGAAAAATTAGATATTTTATTAAAAAAAAAAGGTTTGCAAAAGGATTATGTTTAAAAAAAATAATTATTAACTTACATATGTGACACGTGTTTCAGATCTGTTATCTTCTTCAGGCATTGAATTACTATATTTTGGCAGAATAAATCTGATATTTGATAGTTTGTGTGTGTTTTTGTAACTTACTTTTTGTTTATAATGTTTTTTTTTGTTTAAAAAGCAACGCTCTCCTATAAAAGGGATGGAACACTCTCTGGCGGCTTTTACAGATACAGATATGTGTGTATTTATCAGTTAAAATCCCGCTCCCAATTTTTAGGTGACGATGGCCGAGAGGCTAGGAAGCTTGACTGATGACGAATTGATTGGATTTCCATCTCGCCTGAAGGTAGACTGCAAACGTCTAGCCACACTGAAGGGACGTGATACGTCACAACGGTGTCTGTGGATAACTCTCTCTCTCTCTCTCTCTCTCTCTCTATATATATATATATATATATATATATATATTATATATATATATATATATATGGGAGAATATGTGCTTAATTGAAGTCGTACCTAATTTTGAAAATTAATTAATTAATAATTAATGAATTAGTCACCATAAGTGGAATATAATCTACTTCTAAACGAACGAAAAATCTGGGAAGGCCAGCTGGTGTAATGGTTGGAGTCCCCGCCTGTCAGCCTGACAGTCAGGGTTCGAATCACACACAAAGCTGTATTCCTGTCTATAACTCGGCTGATGAGGCCTGATATGCCGAAATGTACATACATACATTTTTCTCGATTTGTTTAGCCTTACATTTGAATAGGTATGCCCGCCTAATTAATTAATTATTAATTAATTAATTTTCAAAGTTAGGTACGACTTCAATTAAGCACATATTCTCCCAAAAATTGTCGGCTAAAACAGCCATATCAAAACACATTGTTTGTTTAATTCTCATCTCTCTCTCTCTCTATATATATATATATATATATATATATATATATATGTGTGTGTGTGTGTGTGTGTGTGTGTGTGTGCGTGTGTGTGTGTGTGTATTTATATATATATGTATATATGGGGAGTGTATATTAGATTAGAATAGATTATATTAAATTAGATAAGATTAAAATTGAATACTCACCGTTTGTCAAAAAATAAAAGACAGCAAATTCAGAGTAATGAATGCACAAAAAGAACTATTTATGAAAAGTAAAGAAAAATATACCTAGAAGAAAACATTAGCAACACTGGTTTTCTTAAATCTAATAATATTCTACATAAATATAGAATTGATGTTTGCGTCAAAATTTCAGTATGAAGCTTAACACTTATTTTGTTCTATGGTGCCAGATTAGATCATGTGACTTACATTTTGTCACGTGATTTAAGTATTGTATCTGATTTTATGACACTACGATACTTTTAACTGCCTACTGATGTTGGGAAACTCACAGTTAAGAGTTAATATTTTTTTTACTTTAAACACACACACACACACACACACACACACACATATATATATTATATATATATATATATATATATATATAAAGATAGGATTGTTGGTGTAAAATCTGACTGTATGAGGTAGGTAAAAGGATAGTGAACAAAAAATAATAACATCCTCAGTCAAAATGACTTTTATTCAAAGCAAAAAAAATTGACTGAGATATCCTTGTGAATAGGACGAAATATTTCAACTCTTAGACTTGTTTTGAGTTATTTTTTTTTTCACTATCCTTTTACCTACCTTATATATATATATATATATTATATATATATATATATATATATATATATATATATATATTAGATCTTAGACCTTAGATCAGAGGTTCCTAACCTTTTTCTATTCAGTAATATATATATATATATATATATATATATATATTATATATTATATATATATATATATATATATATATATATATATATATATATATATATGTATTATATATTATATGCTACTTAAGAACCTGTCCTTGCTAAAAAGTTTTAACTCTCTCTCTCTCTCTCTCTCTATATATATATATATATATATATATATATGTATGTATATATGAATATATATATATGTTGTGTGTGTGTGTACACACTCATATATATATATATATATATATATAATATATATATATATATATATATAATACAAGAAAAATAAAAGAAATATTAAAAAAGAAAATTAAAAGAATATATTACGGTCACGTTACTCGACAATGAAATCTCTTTCTCTCTCCCCCTCTCTCTCTCTCTCTCTCTCTCTCTCTCTATATATATATATATATATATATATAATATATATATATATATATATATATTAAAATTCTGGCGTAATAAAAAAAAAATGCTGACAATACAATTTGTAAATAGTCAGAATTATCTTGATGATCCGTTAGGTGAAACCTAATTAGTTAGCTTTTGATTATATATATATATATATATATTATATATATATATATATATATATATAGGGATAGAAGTAGTATAGATTTTTTATGGTCAAACGAGATCATTTTTCGTTCTTTTTCAAAGGCCGTTTGGAAAACACTTCCGATATTGTTCACTCAATTTAAATCACAATTTAATAGACAAGAGAGAAGAAAAATGCCAGAAAACATGTTTGTTTTGAAAGCGAATAACGGAAAGAAGGTTGTTTTGACTGGGAATTTCAAACAGTTTTTTTTATTGAGAATTTCGTTTAATGATTCAGCTTGTCTTAATCAAGTCTCTTTTAATATACACCTACACACATATAGATACCGCTCAAGCATACACGTACACACTAATGTGTACACACACACACGCACAAGCACACACATATATACAATATACAACTATATAGTACGACCGTTATCATCTTGTAACATCCACGGATTAAAAGTGAGACTGTCAAAATCGTCCAAGATGAAACGCAAAGATTTAAATTTTGATAATCTGATGTTGCTTATCCACCCTCTTATTCCCTATTAGTGTCATCGCCTCAGCTAAAAAAGTGATTGCTTCGTTTTTATTATAAAGAAAGAAAGAGAAGAAAAAGGACATGCAGCACATAAAGAATATAATAAGAAAGAAAGAAAGAAGGAAAGAAAAAGTGTAAGGGAAGTATATATACAGGGAATTAAAACGCGGAAGCGAGAACGCTAACCGTTACAAATGAACATAAGGAAAAGATTTAAAAAAAGGAAAGTAAGCAAAAAAGAGTAAGAGAGAGTCAAATCAAGTTTATTATACTTTTACATATTAAACTATTTAGCTATAGCTCTGAAGTAAATATATCTAATGTAATAATTAAATCATCATAATGTGGTATATTCACAGGTCTTGCTAGTACATATATATATATATATATATATATATATATATATATATATATATAAGTAATCCACAGACATGTGTTTCGAGGTTTCACCTCTCATCAGTGTCGTTATACTTTAACAACTACCACTGGCCGGGTTTGAGACCTGAATGAATTTTCGTCCGCCAAGTCTCTTACCCATGCGTCCAGTAGCAGCTGTCAAATATAGGAGAATATTGATACATTTCTAAGCGGAAATGAATTCACTAGAGTCTTCTAACTTTGTAAACAAAATGAAGGTTAGCTACACGTCAGAACGGTGAATTTTACAATTAAATCTCTATTTAGAGAACTCAATCAAAGTCGGAGTATATGTGCGTGCATATATATATATATATATATATATATATATATATATATATATATATTATGGCAGGTGACGGAATTTAATGAATGATATTCATTTACAATATTAGTGAAAGTTCAGACTCCAATGTCTCCATAATTTTAAAATATATTATATATCATATGATTAAATAATTTCAAACGTTGCATATTTAGAAATTATATATATATATATATATATATATATATATATATATATATATATATGATTAATGAAATGTTTGCTTCAAAATGAGGGTATTTTATTACATAATTTCATGCGCCATAACTGTCAACACATTCTTGTAAAAGATTAATTTTAAGAGAATGTTAATATTGCTATATCAATATCTTTATTTTTAAAAAAGCAAACTGATACTACTGAGTTCACCCGAAGGAAGATATCAATAATGTGTTCAGAGGGTTGGTAAACAGGTGGAGACTTTAAAATCATAACATTGTGGCCAGTAAGCTTCTGAGAGAGAGAGAAAGAGAGAGAGAGAGAGAGAGAGGAAAGAGAGAGAGAGAGAGAGAGAGAGAGAGAGAGAGAGAGAGAGGGGTCGGGATGAAAGTGGCCAATACGCTGCTTTGAAACCAATGGTAACAATCGTCTCTTAAATGTATTATAATCTATAATAAATAAATACAGCTCTTACAACCGTAATCGAGCACTTTATTTTCAATTCTTCAATACTACATATTATATATATATATATATATATATATATATATATATATATATGTGTGTGTGTGTGTGTGTGTGTGTGTGTGTGTGTGTGTGTGTGATGGCTCCACGGGCTGGCGCATTGCATGCGACTTGGAACATCAACTCGTTTTTCCAACTGAAATAACGTTAACGGCCCAGCGTCCTGATATTGTCATTTGGTCTGTTAATCAAAAGAAAGTTTTTATCGTTGAATTGACAGTTCCATTTGAAGAAAATCTTGATTGGGCACATCAGCAGAAGTTGGAAAAATATGAACAACTACGTGAACAATACGTCAGAAACGGGTGGATAACAGATGTATTTCCCACCGAAGTCGGATGCCGGGGATTTATTACCAAGTCAACCTGGGCATTTTTGTCTAAACTTGGACTTTCTCCACCAGACAAGAGGAAATACATAAAAAGGATCCAGGAGAAAGCTCTAACCGTATCAGCGTGGATATGGCAATCCTACATTTTGGCGTCAAACCGACAAAGTCTGGTGGTATCGTAAGATACTGCTGGGGCGCTCTGGGTTAGTGGTAATGATGCTTCGGCCTCGAAACCATGCTGATGGAGGCGTTGTTGGTTGCAATGCTACTGTGTAAATAGCAATCATTGTATGAAGATATATATATATATATATATTATATATATATATATATATATATATATAATAGCTACTTACAGACATCTATTTATAGGATATTCTTCTGACACTCATAAATACACGCGCAAGTTTTATTATATTTTATCATTCCTCCCGCTTTTTAATTGTAAGAAATGCTCTTTCATCATCTTTTTTTACATCCTATTATCTCCTCCTTCAGCTGTTCATCATCATCATCATCATCATAGTCACCAGCTCATCCATTATTATTATTATTATTATTATTATTATTATTATTATTATTATTATTATTTATTCGCTAATTGGCTGTGCGGATTAAATACGAATAAGCCGTCTGTTGCTTTGAAATGTCGATTAATTCACTATTTAAATTCAACAAATCGAGTTTGTAATTATTCTTCTTTCAAATTTAGCGACTAATGACACGTTCCACTACTGATAAAAGATTAGAAGAAAAAAAAAACGAAAAAAAAAAACAGGCCGTCCGTTCTATCAATCGATTATGCCACACCATCGATTATCGATGCTATCTGGTGTATTATCCCTGTTCTTTCGCAAATCGTTTTTTTTTTACTGTAATCTAAATTTCATAAAGAAAAAAAAAAAGAGAATAGAAAACGAAGACCGTTCTTCGGAAATCTATCTTTAAATTTTGTTGAAGCGTTGCCAAAGATTTCTTATTAATTTTTATATTGTATTTTTTTTTTTTTTTGGCTTGTATTTATTCTATTCTGAAATTAATTACTGTTCATTACCTTTGTATTGAAGGAGGCGTAGTAATATAACGGTTATCGTCAAAAAACAGTTAAAATCATAATTCGGTTCGCCTCGGTTAGGATGTAACACAAGGTCGCAAGTATGGGGCATCCAGCGTGAATCGAAGTGGGCTATTCAGTAGCAATCGATCTGCGAGACTAACTTGTTAACCATTACACCACAATTAGAGATCTAGAATAATTTTCTTGCACTTCTAGTACTGTAATTATTTTATTAATTTTCAATAGTGCTACACAAGTTTGTTTTTTTTTGTTTTTTAATAGCGCGTTTGGAAGTTATAAAATCCCTTCAAACCCCGATTTGGAAAATTTACCCAAACTTTACAACGTACCAACTATCAGGTAAGGTGTACGGTTATGGCCCCTAACTAGAAACAACAGTTAGAATTTTAATTTCATAGTTTTAAGGTGTTCTACAAGTGTTTTTAAGTTTTTTTTACATGCGTCAAAACAAAGTGAAAAATGACCTGTTTTGACGTCTTTTTCAAGTGTTTTTAAGCCTTGATTTTAGGAATATGAATTTAAGCAAAATTTTAAAAGTTAACCAAAATTTTCAAACTTGCAAACTATCAGGCATGATTAGACCCGTTGGAGGCTTGCTAAAAATACCAAATTCAATGTTATTTTATTTCATTTTAATTCGATGTTAATGTTCATGAACGTATTCATTAATGTTGGGAGGTTAATTTTTACATTCACGTTTTGTTTAATCTACATTATTTCATAATCTTAGAAAAACTTGGATGCGTTTTGTATTCCTGAAATTACTACAAATACGTTGTGGTTTTTGTTGGTCTATTGGAAACATTATTTGGTAGGTATCTACCATACCCTTTCAGTGTCCTGGGTGTGACGTCAAACTGCATCTAAAAGTGAAGTTCAAATTCTGGACCTCTAGGAAGTGTGGAAAGCCCCTTCTTCGCCATTACTCCCAAGGTAAACTCTACTCTGATCCATAGTGGTAGTGCTTGTTAGGGATGCATCTATGGGTTAAATAGACAAAATGATTTTTAAAGAATTGAGTTTTACAAAAAAAGAATTACCCAGCAAGAACGAATAAAACAAAACGTCTTCGAGATTAAATAACCCTCTAAGGGTTTACATGCCGTAAAAACCAACAACCAAACCCGTTTGCTAGAAATCTATTCAAACTTTTTGACTCGGGTAGAATGTGGCACATTCATTTTGATCGAACTTGCACTGCAATAATAATGGATCTGCGAGACTAATTTGTTAACTCTTACAACACGATTGAACACCTAAAAATAATTTTGTTGCACATCTAAAGTTGTAAACTCATTATCCGATTGGGCTCAAATTTTGACACGTATCATTTGAAGGTTAGTACTTTATAAAAATAACTTCTTACTCTCTCACCCATCAATAATTACAACAATAGATGTGCAAAAAAAAATCATTTTTAGGTGTCAAATCGTGGTGTAACGGTTAAAAGGTTTTGAAGAGCGAGTTCGATCACGCTAAATTCCCTACACATGCGACCTTGTGTCACATCCTACCCATGACGAACGAGTGGGTAAATAACTTCGTACATTATCACCTATCAATAATTACAACAGTAGATGTGCAAAAATATCATTTTTAGGTGTCCAATTATGGTGTAACGGTTAACAAGTATTGAAGAGCGAATTCGATCACGGTAAATTCCATACACTTGCGACCTTGTATCACATGGTGAACGGGCTGGGTAAATACCAAAATTTTAAAAAAATAAACCAACAAAAAAAAGCATATTTATGATAGTTTTAAGAATAAAAAAAATGCATTCTTGTTTTCCCCCAGATTATGAAGAGTAATTTAAATTATTAAAATACATACGTACACTAGCACCCATCAATAAGTAACACATTACTCAATAAGTACCGAGCCCGACATATAGATGGCTGTACTAGTTAATCTCACAGACCGACGTAAAATCTAAGCAACCAACCAAACCCGTTCGCTATTTTTATTTACGTATCCAACCCCCTTTGTTAAAGTTATGATGTGACACAAGGCTGCAAGTAGTGAGTATCCAGCATGAATCGAACTCACACTTCACTAGTAATAGGTATTCGGGATAAACTTGTTAACTGGTACAACCAGATTGGACACCTAAAAATCATTTTGGTTTGGTTTGGTTTGTTTTAAGGCATATCAACTTCAGTGGGTCTTTAAAGTTTTGAAATAAATTCATTCTTAATGAATACTCATTTTTTTTATAAACACATTTTCTATTCAACCCATAGATAGGACCCTAACAGATACTACCACTCTAGGTCAGAGTGGACCAGGGAGCAATGGTGATGAAGGGCACTCTATATTCCCCAAACTTCCAGAACTGGAACCTCACCATCAGATGAGTTTAACGTCATTCCCAGGACATGAAGACCCTCAGCCACCGCTTTCAGCACTCATATGATAAAAAGGGTCGGGGCTTGCTCTAAGGGCTGTAGGGTTGGGGCCATGATATGGGTTCTAGGGCTTGACAGGACCAGCCGATTGATTGGAGGGTGCCTCGCCGACCGACCGTCTAGCCAAAGTAAGCAAGTGGAGTGTTGCATGTCATACTGCTCAGCCACCTTCCTTAAGCATAACGGGTCGTCACTCACGGTCAACAGGTAGCTCCATGGGGGGAGGGTTCTTACCCCTGTGCAGAGGTGCAGTTGGTGTATTCTAAAGCCCCAGCCGACAGGGTTAAAAATCATTTTGTTGCACTTCTAGTATTGTATGGTTATAGTGTATGTATGCATTTTTGTCTTTTACGTTCACTCTTTTTTTTAATCTAAATTACTCTTTATAATATGAAAAAAAGCAAGCTTGCATTTTGTATTCCTAAAAGTACCACAAATATTTTAAAATGTTTTCGTGTTTTTTCTTTTCCCTTTTCATTGATTAACTCTCTCATTTGATGACAGAAGGATTATTAAATTTTCACCACAATTAGCGATACAATCTGCTGGTTGCTGTCTCATCAATATTACATTTTCTTCTTAATTAGCCCTTATTCTGAATTAAAAACAATAACATCTTAGTGTAAAAGCTTTTTGCGAACTATCCCTTCCAGCAACACTCTGTCTTTATCATCAGTCCTCTCACACCACCGTCGTTTTATCCGCATGGAATATGGACAGTCTGGCACAAAGCCATGGGGTAGCACTTAAAATATTAGCACGCAACATTATCCAGTCTCTGGGGGGTGACGCAAAATCACGTAATTCGGTGTTCATTGTTTTAATGATCGACTAAGTATATAAAAGCAAATCACTAAACATATTCCGCTCGAGATTAAGCGATAATATTTAATTATATTCATGACGCATCAGTTGCTGTTCGTATGAAATTTTGTTGGGAGATGGGATTACCTAATATCTTTCAAACACGAAAGAAGCCTGTAGATTGCATTGGTCAATAAAGCCTTTGTTATTATTGTTATTGAATTTATCAAATAGAACATTATAATATCATATAATATCATATATACCTTCCAAGCATAAATAAAACAAAATATTTTCATATCAATGGGCTTCAGGTGGGTAAACAAAAAAATGTTTGTTTAAGAATAATAAGTTTTTATCTTTATATTTTTTATTCTTTCTTATCACTGATTGACGTATCCAGTTATTTGTAATTTACTGACAATGCAAAAATTCATCAATTTAAAATACATATATATATATTTTTAAATTAAGGATCTTGGAATATGTTCCAGGATCTTTAATTTTTTTTTAAGTTAGTCTTTTCCTTATTATTTGAGATGAGAAGAAAAGAAAATATTAAAAACCGAAACGTTACTGGAATTTTTTCCGAAGATTCTTTTTTTTCATATAAGCAAAAATGTTCATTTTCACTTGAAAAAATAAAATGACACTTTTCATAATTAAAAAATAAAATGACACTTTTCATAATTAAAAAATAAATCTTAGAGTAAACTATTAAACCTTTTTCTTTTTTCTTGGAATATGTTACAGGATCTTTAATTATTTTTAATTTTAGTCTTTTCCTTATTATTCAAAATTCTTTGAGAGGAGAAGAAAAAAACATTAAAAACCGAAACGTTACTGGAATTTTTTCCGAAGATTCTTTTTTTTATATAAGCAAAAATGTTCATTTTCACTTTAAAAAATAAAATGACACTTTTCATAGTTGAAAAATAAACCTAAGCGCAACCCATTAAACCTTTTTCTTTTAGTTCTTATCATTAGTTCTTATCAACAGTAATATGTAAGGTTTATTACTTTTTGTTGAGGAATATGAATGATAGAATCAATAGTATACGAATACTACTACGTAACTCGACTGCGAATAATCGCGCGTATTCGTATCTTTATATTTGTTCCCTTAGACGAGTCCAACTATCTTGTAGGGGAAATTCTTCCATTGCAGCAGTTATTTTACTCATTTGGTTTGGTTTGATTCGTTAGATTTTACGGCAAGTAAACCCTTGTTGGATGATTTTATGCTGAATATCTTTTTGTTCTATTCCTTCTTGCTGCGTATTCAGTTTTTTTTTAACTCATTTTTAAAACACGTTTTACGAATTTATTTAATCTATAGCTGGGATCATAACCGATTCATAGTGGACTAGGAATTAATGGCTATGAAGCGGAACTATACACTCCACAGTGCTCCAGAACTGGAACCTTACCCCTAAATGCAATGTAGCGTCATACCAAGGCCACTAAGACCCTCAATGTGCCCTCTAGCACATATATGATAAAAGGGGGTTTTGTTAAAAGAGCAATTCAGTCGAGACAATCACACAGGAGTTAGAGGTTGTAGTAACCAGCTGATTGATTAGAAGAGGCCGCGCTGACCGCTCGTCTACCCGAAACAAGGACCCAAGCGGAGAGTTCCAAATTTCTCTCAAGATTGTACCAAATTTTCTTTGTATTTTTACCTATATAATGGAATATTTCAAATTTCCCTATCTATTCACCTCAGAACTCATTATATTCAAATAAAATTCTATCGTTATTGTAATCTGAGTCTTTCATCTCAATTATAATAAAATAACCCCCAGTTTTTGTATTTTGCTTGGATGTGGTATGCATAGGATCAAAGTAGTGGCAGAGCCACTGTGAGTGGCTTAAGTAGGCAAGGAGCTAAGGTATATTTTAGGAAGTAAAAAAATTCAGCTATTAAAGAAAATGTTTTGCGTCTTAACTGTTTTATGCAGATAAATAAATAAAAACCTATATGAACATCTTCTAAGTTTGCTAATTCCGTACGTTTTGTTAGAAGTAGACTGTGTTAGTACTAATATATGGCTGCATCAATTTGATGATAACGAAATGCTTAGAGAAAAAGTTAGAGCAGGACTACACAAGGTCATTGCGTGAACAAATCCTTGAAGTAAGTATCAAACAGAAAATCAGCTATTTACCTCTCATCTCGAAAAGTAAGACAAGTAAACAGCTGGAGAAATAAGGACGAACTTATAAGCGACGTTCTCCAATTGACTCCTACACATGGACGTACCAGTGTTGGCCGACAAGCAAAAACTAACATTCATCACTTTGTGGAAATACCAATTAAGATTGCTGATAGGGACGGATGGCGAGAGAGAGTGAAAGGAATCCGTGCTATTAGCACGCCATGATTATGATGATTTTGATGATAATGATGGCTCTTGTTCTTCTTTCGGATAACATCAGTGATTCATGAAGGGAAAAACTGCGTCATGGGCAGCCTGACCCAAGACTGGGCTTAGATCCAGGCTCAGAGCCACATAGACTGATCTCAGATTCAGAACAGAAATCTTACGGGCTTCATCATCAGCATGCTGACTGACACCTCTCTCTCTCTCTCTCTCTCTCTCTCTCTCTCTCTCTCTCTCTCTCTCTCTCTGACACACACACTCTCTCTGACTCTCTCTCTCTCTCTCTCTCTCTCTCTCTCTCTCTCTCTCTCTGACACACACACACACACTCTCTGACTGACTCTCTCTCTCTCTCTCTCTCTCTCTCTCTCTCTCTCTCTCACTGACTCTGTCTGTCTGTCTGTCTGTCTCCCTCTCTTCATCCAACCATCCATCCGTTTCCATTGGCCATCGCTTTCGCTCTTCATCATCAGCAAGTTGACTGACCCCCCCCTCTCTCTCTCTCTCTCTCTCTCTCTCTCTCTCTCTCTCTCTCTCTCTGACACACACACACTCACTCTCTCTCTGACTGACTCTCTCTCTCTGTCTCTCTGTCTCTGTCTGTCTGTCTGTCTGTCTCTCTCTCTCTCTCTGTCTCTCTCTGACTATCACTGACCCTGTCTTTATGTCTCTCTGTCTGTCTGTCTCTCTCTCTCTCTCTCTCCATCCACCCATCCATCCGTTTTCATTGGCCATCGCTCTCGCCAAGTCCTCTATATAGCATCCAGTATCTGCACCGAGCTGAAAAAACATAAGTTTCGAAATAATTAAAATGTTGACTTATAAGGAAACGATTTTATTAATTCTATTAATATTCATATTGAATATTTCAAAAAGATAAATAAAAACATATACAATACAAGGTTATTCTTTATTCATTAACGATGTTGGTTATTGTCAAGTAAGCAGTGACGTAGTTTCAGTTACAGACAGACAGACGCTGAATTTCCATTATAATAAGATTTAAAATTGTTATTTTCCAAAATAAACTCAATTGTCGAAAAGTAAACTATTCAGTCGAGGAAAGAAGTTGAATAATGACAAGATTTCAAGTTTTTTTCTTCTTCTTCTGCCGAATCGGCGCCTTTCCTAATTGTTTTGCCGGCATTTTATCCATTATCGTGATTGTCCCCATCCTTAAAGGAACATCATTAATAGTCAGCCATGTTGAAAGACCCAAACACCAAGGCGACCAGCCTCGTTCTCATCTCATAAATCCATTTACTTGCTACAGCGTCGATTCGCTATCATTCAATTTCGTTTCCTCTCTGTTGGTTCGAACTGCTGCGTTAAGCTCAAAATAAAGGCAGGAAATAAAATAATTGAATGGGGAAAAAGTGTATATATATATATATATATATATATATATATATATATATATATATATATATATATATATATATATATATATAATAGAATGGAATACAATAGATAGAAGAACAAATAAATTGTATAAAATAAAATAAAAGTTTTAAAGGAAGAAAAATTGAAGAAAAGAACGTAGACAGTTGGTACGTATAAAGAGAGCTGCATATTAAAAGAAAGAAAAGAAAAAAAAAAGAAAGAAAGAAAGAAGAGTTTGAATGATTAAATTAGAAAAATACACAAAGAGATGAGAGGGAAAATGAAAAGAATAGAAGAGGAATGATGAAATACGAAAGAGGTTGATTGTGAGGAGAAAGAAAGAAAGAAAGAAAGAAAAGAAAGAAAGAAAGAAAGAAATGAAAGAAGAAAGACAGAAAGAAATAAAAAGCGAAGGAGAATATTTGAAAGATGTCTGGTTGGAAGAAAAAAGTAATGAAAGAATGAATTAAAGACAGATAGAAAAATATGAAATCGAGAAAGGAGACAAAATGGAAAAAGAAAAACAGAAAGAAAAGAAAACTATTAAGAATGTAAATTTAAAAACGAAACTAAAAAGTAATGGAACACACGAAATATTAAGTTCAAAATAATGATGGCGTTTAAAGGAGGTTTTAAAAGAATACACAGTAAGAAGGAGACAGAAAGAAAGAAGAAGAAACAGAAGAAAGAAGAAACAGAAGAAGGAAGAAGAAAAGAAGAAAGAAGAAGAAACAGAAGAAAAGCACACACATTGCAAAAAAGTAAGAAATGTGGGAAAAATGAAATGAGAATAAAATTAAGAAATATACACAACTAAGAAGAAAAAATAAAGAAAGAATGAAAAAAATAGAGAAAAGAACAAAATTAAGAAATATGCACGAATAGAAAGAAAAGAAAAAGGAAATAGTGAATGAAAAATGAAAAGTAAAGAAATTCATCAAAAAAAGTGTAACTTGAAATTTGTAGAACAGAAAAAAAATCTTATAAGAAAGAAGATACGAAAATTTTCCTAAGAATAAAAAACCAGACATATAGGCAATTAGAAATGATACAAACATAAACAATTATGAACTATTAATAATTTTAAAAAGAAGGAAATCGACAAAAAGAAAGATTGAAAGAAAGAAATAAAGAACCTGAAAAAAAAAAACAAAGGAAGAAGGTAGGAATGAAAAGAGGACAAGATCAAAAGGGAAAAGGAAGAAAGGGCAGAAGAAAAATAAAGCTAGAAATTGATAATGAAAGAGAAAAAATACAGAAGGAAAGGGAAAGAGACAAACAAAAATAAAAATAAGTGGACAGAGAAAGAAAGAAACAGAATACGATATACTTTAATAAGGGAAAAGAAAAATAACGCAAAATAAAGGTTCGGGGTTTTAAAATGAAACAGTGAAAAGAAAAAGAAACAAAAGAAAAATGTAAATGAATTAACAAGAACAGACAAAAGAAAGCTGGAAAGATAGAAAAAAGAAGATGAAAAAAGAGAAAAAATAGAGTGTGAAAAATAAAAATAAAAAGTAAAATAGAAGGATGAAAGCGGGAAGGAAAAAGAAAGAAAGAACGAAACAGAAAGAGAAAAAAAGAATCATCGAAAGGAGGAAGAAGAAGAGGAAAAAGAAAGAAAAGATATAAGAATAAAACATAAAAAGGTATATGAAGAATAAAAAGAAGACGATCTCTAAAGAAAAGGAAAGATAAGCAAGTAAAGTTTAATTTATAAAGGAAGTAAGGAAAGGGGAAAGAGAAATAAAAATAAGTGATGATGAGAAGAAGAAGAAGAAGAAGAAGAAGAAGAAAGAAGAAGAAGAAGAAGAAGAAGAAGAAGAAGAAGAAAGAAAGAAAAAAAAAGAAAATACTAAAGTAAAAAGTAATAAGTACAAAGAAAAAGAAGAAAAAGAAAGAAAGAAAGAAAAAAGAAAGAAAAAAGAAAGAAAAAAGAAGAAAATACTAAAGTACAAAGTAATAAGTACAAAGAAAAAGAAGAAAAAGAAAGAGAGACGAAGAAAAAGAAAGAAAGAAAGAAAGAGAGAAAGAAAGAAAGAAAGAAAGAAATTACTAACGTAAAAAGCAAAAATAAGTTAAATGTAAAAGGAAAGAGGATGAAGAAGAAGGAAGAAAGAATGAAATAAAATTACCAAAATGAAAAGTACAAAATAAAATTAAACTCTATGATTAATGGAAATTCTTATTCTCTCCAACACAAACGTCTCAGACGTAAAACAAAAAAAATACAATAAAATGTGAGAAGACACACACAAAAAAACAACAAAGACACAAAAATGTATTAATGAAGTATTGAAAAAACAAAGAGAAATATAAAGAAAGCCAAAAAAATGAATCAGGTGAAAGAAAATAGCAATGTGCGGAGATTGTATGCAATCTTGCGTAAAACAAAATCTTCCCAAGAGATTGATGGTTCGTATTTTGGCGCGAATTTGAATAGAGTTATCTTCAGGCGGCCGACTGAGTTGCCTTTCTGGCTGGCTATTCTGTGTGAAAAAAAAATACTTGATTCTTTCTTCATTTTTTTCTTCCTTTTCTTTTTAACTGTAGGTAAACCTATGTTTGGCGGTTGTGTTTGGGGGTTGAGAGAGAATTACCAGTCTGTGCCCCACCCTCCACCCCCAAAACGATGACAATGAACGCGGGAACATTGCTTAGAGAATGTGATCAAAGTTTCCTATATCAGGAAAATGGCTGTGCCTTTTTCTAAATGTGAACATGCCGACAGTCTCTCGTCATTCTATTTTTATTTTTTGTTTTGTTTCTTTTTTATCATTGTCCAGTTGGACACATGGCGCAAACGAAATAAGTGTAGAGTTAATACAGTTCTAAGTAACAATCATCTAGAGGTTGCATGTTTCAATCCTGGCCACGGGCGATATTAACATAGAATACTTAACAGATTAATACTTGTACACTGTCATGGTTAACGGAATGAGAACTGTCTGACCCGTGGATTGAATAAAGGGTTCGGTTCGAAGTTCCATGACGGCTCCCAATTAAGACTTGAAAGCCCCGATTAAGACATGAAGGCTCCCTGAGTTCTTTTTCTTTTCCCTTATAAAGTATATCGTATTCTCTTTCTTTCTTTCTTTCTTTCTTTTTCCACTTCTTCTTTTTATTTTTGTTTGTCTCTTTCACTTTCTTTCCGTATTTTCTTGTTCGAAGATGTTCCTAAGTTCAAGAAACACCTTAAGAAAGCCGGAGGGCATATTAGCCGAAACGTTGTGTGTATAACAATACAGATGAGGACAACAGTCCGTATAATCCAAATAATTCAAATTGTTTCTGTTTGTTTATTATTTATTTATTTAAACTTTTTCTATTCATTTAAGATAAAATACATTGTCTCGGTTTCCGAATTTCTGTGTTAGAATATCACTGCTGTAAAAAAAATAATGACTGTGAAAATCAGTTTTTAAGGTAAGCGGTGATTTGACGTGTTAAGCGTAATTAAAAGTGGGAAAAACAGAATAAGGAAACGTGGAAAATAATACATATGAATAACTGACATTAGTTTCTGATTGGACAGAACATGGGGAGAACGAGAGTGACAGTGAAAGAGTTAGTGGGAATGTTTGGAATATTGCTGAGGTATTCGAAGGAGAAGGACGGAGAGACTTGGCTTATTGTTTGAGGAAGATAGACGCAAGATGTGGTCTGCCATCCGAGACCATTTCTCGATCGTTAACTTAGGTCTAGAAAATAAAGAGCTCTGAAAAAGTTACATCGAAGGCTCCTGAGCTCGAAGAGAAGGTTCCCGAGTTCGAGAAGATTCCTGAGTTCGACAAGAAACATCTGAAGAAGGTTGGAAAGCACATCGCCCAAAATGTTGTGTGTATAACACAGATGAGAACAATAGTTCGAATAATCTATTAATAATGGAGATTCGCTTCCGGCTTTTGTCTGTAACAAAAATTACGCCACTGCTTACGTCACATTACCCAAAATCGTCATAACATAGAATAAATACACTCAAAATTTGAACATGCAACATTAGACAGTCCTCATTGTTTTTTAAAACAACTTTTAATAAATACATGACTGGTATTATATATCTATATATAGTTTGTTTTATTTTAATACATATTTAAAGTTTACATTTCAAATTGTTTTATTTTTTAATCCTTTAATGAATTTGATGATTTTACTTACTTAGGGTACAAACTCGCTGACATTAAATTTTTACTCCCACCCCTCAGGCAATATGTTTCAAAAATCTATTTTACATCGCCCGGAGGGTGTTTTTTAAATCTTTTACTAGTACAAATAATACAAATTGTTTCTTTTTGTTTTTGTTTTTCTAAATATTTTAGTACAACATACATTGTCTCGGTTTTCGAATTTCTGTGTTAGAATATTGATACTCTAAAATACTGTGGAAGTCAGTGTGTGATGTAGCGGTGGTATGACGTGTTATCGAAGTGTAAGTAAAAATGGGAAAAAAGCAGAATAAGGAAACATGGAAGTGATACGTGTGGGTACTGACATTGGTTTCTGATTGGACAGAACAAGGCGAGAACGAGAGTGAGAGTGAAAGAGATAAAGAGGAAAGTTGGGAGTCTTGCTGAGTTGACGGGCGGGGAGAGTTGGCTGGTTGTCTGAAGGGATAGATGCAAGATGTGGTCTGTCCTCCAAGGTCATTTCTTGATCATTAAATCGGGACTGGAAATAAAGATCTCTGAGAAAATAATGTGTGAGTATATATATATATATATATTATATATATATATATATATATATATATATACTTTCAAAGAAAGAAAAACTTAACAAACCATCATTTGGCTATTGCTTATAATCAATTTATTAGTTATTATACATTGAGCTCTGTAAAAATATATTTTATAATTAATTTATTAGTTATTAAGGACCGGGTTAGCTCAGTCGTTAAAGTGTTCGGCTGGAAACCACAAGGTTCCTAGTTCGATATCGGCCCTCGCCAACTCAGCGTATGGGTAGCACAGGGATCTGTGCCGTAAAGTAAGGAGCTGGTGGTAGATGTGGCGCTCCACCTCAGATGCAGAAACAATCTACTTGGTCTAGCGCTAGTGAAAAGGGGGTAGACTCCCTCACTGTATGGCTCATACCGACATTAGGCTGTCCCGACGACTTTACTTACTTTACTTTACATATATATATATATATATATATATATATATATATATAACGTGTGTCAAAAACGTGTCGAGATTTTTGTACTTTTCCACACACCTTGTATTCTGAAAATAAAGCCTTCAATTCATTCTTAATTTCTATCTTGGTAAATACAGCTTTAAACTCAGCACTTTTATGACACATCTTGTTTTCTGAAAAAAATTAACGTTCCATTCATTCTTAATTTCTATCTTGGTAAATACAGCTTCAAACTCTGCACTTTTATGACACATCTTGTTTTCTGAAAAAATTAATGAATGCAATGTTGTTTTTTCAGAATACAACGTGTGTCAAAATGTACAAAAATCTCGATAAATTTGTGATACACCTTGTACATATGGTGCTGCAAAAAATTGTTAACAGTAGTATAGGACCATCAATATAAAAGAATAATTTTAAACAGTCTACGCCTGTTTACAATCACCGTGAACATATTGTTGAACTCCATATTGTCTCCCTAATAGCAGTTATACTATTGTAAGAAATATACAGATATAGAAGTGCTAACATTTTAAAAATCACCTGTGGATTATTCAAGAAATGTGTGGAAGTATATGGTGAACAGATGGAGATAGTTTTAAATGATGATAAAGGCAATCCGATAGAAGTGTTAACATTTTTCATCATTTTAATGAATACATGTATATATTTCTACAACTATATATATATATATGTATATAAATTTTTTTTAAATAGACTCTATCGTCGATTTTCGACGCATGAGTGTTCATCCAGTGTTGGTATATATATATATATATATATATATATATATATATATATATATATATATATATATATATATATTATTATTGTCATCATTATTACTCATGTGCATTCAATATATATGTATATGTATATGCATATTTGTAAGCATATAAATGTTATTGTTATTATTATTATTATTATTATTATTATTATTATTATTATTATTATTATTATTATACGTTCTCCAGTGGAAACCTGCATATAGACATGCCAAAGTGGGCCGTCCAGCAAGGACCTACATTGACCAGCTCTGTGCAGATAACGGATGCTATGCGAAGGACCTCCCGGGGGCAATGAGTGATAGAGAAGTTTGGCGATAGATTATCATTGACATCTGTGTTAATTGAGTGGCATCATGATTATTATTATTATTATTATTATTATTATTATTATTATTATTATTATTATTATTATTATTATTATTATTTACTCCATTTGAGTTTTCACATCAGCATTAGCTGATGGTCTTTCACTGGAGTCTGAGTGACAGCAAGTCTCCTCAGGTCTCCATGACTCTTCTGAGTATTCTGACAGATTGCAGCAGTGCAATGTTCTGGATGGTTTCAATCCTTCCTCTGATTTCCAGACTTTCCAAACCCTTTTCCAATCCTTTTGGGACTGTTCCAAGTGCACCAACCACAATTGGTATCACTTTCACTTTCATATTCCATAACTTTTTCAGTTCTCTGGCAAGGTCCAGATATTTGTCTATTTTTTCATTTTCCTTTAACTTATTATTATTATTATTATTATTATTATTATTATTATTATTATTATTATTATTATTATAGATGCAGACATACACGTATATATATATATATATATATATATATATATATATATATATATTCAAATCAGATTCTTTCACTTTTGCTGATTTAGAAATAAAAGAATAAATTACACTATATCTTATTTATTTTATGTTTTTTTACGAAATCAAAATGTTTGATGAATTGGAATTAAAGAAAAGAAAATTCAACAAACGTTTATTTAAGTGCACAAGAAGATACACATGACACGGGTAAAAGTTCTTAAACACGAAAGTGAAAGTAGAAATCCAAAACTGAAAAGAGAAATGAGAAATAAATCACGTGATTTGAGGAAAAGATTCGATTGGTGAAATGTAACGTGTTTCAAAAGATGAATCTATGGTTTTCTAATTGGCTAAATGTAAAAATGTTACCCACATACAAAAGTATTAAAAACCATATTCCAACTACATACCTTTGTCTTTCACGTAAATAGCACAAATGAGGTGTTTATAAGATAATTACATTATCGGGAAAATAAGTCAAACCTTTTGAATTAAAGTTCGGGTCAGTTTGTGCTATTTGATTTCATCAAAAGGATAACTTCTTTAACCGCCCTGTCGGTTGGGGCATTAGAATACACGACCTCACCTCTGCAGAGGGGTAAGACTCCGCCAATGAGGCCACCTGTTGGCCGATTCGTGATGATTAAGGATGGAACCCTGGTGGCTGAGCAGTCCATGACAGGAAACACTCCATTTTGGTCCTTACTTGGCTAGACGGTCGGTCGGAGATGCCCCCTCCGATCAATCTTTTCATCAAAAAGATAGACTTCTTTAATCTAAAATGGTGGGATATCAGAAAATACTTGTTCACTGTATCTTGTGTAGTGAACCTATTCATTAGCAATAATGATTGTTGTGATTTTCATTATTATTATTATTATTATGCTATGTTACTGTCGCCCTTGACCGCTATTGAACCTGCAGCCTAGAGATAACAGTCACTTACAACTGTTTCAATCCAACGCCTTTAGTCACTACATATGTGTCCAATTGAATAATAATTAACACCTCTACCCTAGCTATGGTTAGCGGAACGGGAACAGGATACCCCTGTGGATGAAATACAGGGTTGGGTTCAAAGTTCCGTGATAGCTCCTGATTATGACAAGAAGGTCCCTGAGTTCGGAAGAAGATTCCCGAGTTTGAGAAGGCTCCCGAGTCCGACAAGAAATACCTGAAGAAGGCCAGAGGGCACATCGACCGAAACGTTGTACAGATAACAATAAAGATGAGTAAAATAGTTCGTATAATCCAAATTATATTAATGAGACAAGGCTTTTGTCTCAAAAATTCAGAGAAATATAAAAACATGAGTTTAAAAAATATCGAGTACCCAATATGAATAAACAAAAATGACCCAATGGGTTTGACATGGCGTAAAAGCCAACCAACCAAAAGAGTAATGCCGAAGCGATACACGAATTTTTACACTAGTCACTGCGCGAGCTTCGGTTTGTGCGTTGCTCTCCACAATAATCGGACAATGTGTTCATCTGACATGGTGAGATGTCCGTAAATACTAACTTGTTCACTGTATTTTGTGTAGTGAACCTATTCCTTAACTAAAATTTCGTTGTATTTTTTCTTCCTGCTTTCTCTTCGGGGAGGCCCCTCCGATCAATCGGCTGGTTACGTTAATGATGGTCCCAACCCTAATAGTAGTACCTGTTAGGGTCCCATCTATGAGTTAAATAGAAAAATATCTGTTTAAAAATGTTTTTAAAAATGAGTATAAAAACGTATTGAGTATCCAATATGAATAAACAAAAAAATTGGGTATATAATTCGAATAAAACATAAAATGACCCAATGGGTTGATATGCCGTAGAACCCAACCAGCCAGCCAACCTACTTTCTCTGTTACCCGAGATACAACAATCGTAGACTGCGAACTACCCACCACCCACAATTTAATCATCTGCAAAAAATTTTCACAGACACTTCAGGAATAATAACGCAATATTCTTAAAATCCAGACCAAATTCGAAAATTAATAAGCAGCTGAAGTGTCAGATTGAAAAGTTTTATTTGTGCGAATGGTGGCTATACTAGTTATTGTTATTGTCGAAAATAAAGTAAAATATTGCTATCATGGCATATTTGTAGTTTTATTTGTTAACATGTATTCATTTATTTATCTATTTTTTAAAATTATTTTCAATTTCCGAACTAAGGTGCCCGGATATAGCCGAACTTTACTTAGAAAAAAAAGGCAGTGATAATTTCTCTATGGAATTATTTTTAAATATATAAAAAAATCAATCTCTTACACTTTTTTACAAATAAAGAGAATCATCAAATTAATTAAGTGGAGGGAGACACACGAGAGAGAAATAAACCTGGACTGGAAATTTCTTCTTATAAAAAGATATTTCTTTCTTTATTGAATAAGTTGTGGAATCTTATTAAAAGTTTTAGTAGATTTCTTTTCTTTAATCTAAGTGTTTTGTCGTCTAAAAAAGTTTTAATATAACTTTTTGTCATATCTATTTTAAACCCACTTTAAGGAGAGAAAAAAGGCTGTTATCAAGCAATTTCCGTGAAAATTAATTTCACATACATAGAAAAGATTTTGACAAGGAGAGGAATAGTGAAATGTCATTGTTGTATATGAGACATGTATAAATATATATATATATATATGCACATATATTTTTTGAGGGTGGGGAGATTATGTGCTTAATTGAAGTCAAACCTAATTTGTAAATTAATTAGTTATAATTAAATGAATTAGGCGTGCATATCGGTTTAAATGTAAGGCGTAAACAAATCGAGAAAAAGATAATCTCTGTATGTATATTTCAGATTGACTTTTTCTCGATTTGTTTACGCCTTACATTTAAACCGATATGCACGCCTAGTTCATTTAATTATAACTAATTAATTAACAAATTAGGTATGACTTCAATTAAGCACATACTCTCCTAAAAATTGTCGGCTATCGCCATCTCAAACAGATTGTTTGTCCACTTCATATATATATATATATATATATATATATATATATATATATATATATATATATACCAACCCCTCAGCACGAGCAACATGTGATTAAGCGTAGTTTAACAGGTTTAAATTCAGAGTTTTCCTTCTTCTAGATTGGTTACCTAACCAATGTTAAAGCGCCCAGTCTGCCCTACAATTTACCCATAGTCGGATGGAAAGTAATTGGAGTCATACCATTCTCAAGGGTATTAGCGTTATGTGAAATGCAAACAACCACATCTAGGATTTGAACTCGGGTCGATGAGTTCATTTCCTATGGGTCTACCCAGTAAACCATGCGCCTCCATTATCTGGTTCTAATATAAGACATAATGTAAGAGATTGAGGTGGAGCACTACACCTACCGTCAGCTCCACATTTTACCACATTAAATGCTCGCGGTGAGAAAAAAAAACAGCAAATAGTTTGATTGTAAAATATATACTACCAAACATCACCCGGGGAGAAACAAAAATTGGAAAAAAGAAAAGACCAAGATAATCGTACCAACCAAAAATAATCTATTTGTACAATATTTGGCCAAAAGAAAAAACAATTTATATGTATATATATATTCATACAAAACCGCCAGGAAACTAAAGCTAATAAGTAAAAAGTGCTCAATACCTAAGTAGAGCAAATAATAAAGATAAATCTAATGAGTCAGATATAAACCTACTAAAAGTTTCGCTTAGTGCTCTTCGGATCTTAGCCCTGAAGAGCACTAAGCGAAACTTTTAGTATGTTTATCTGACTCATTAGATCTATCTTTATATATATATATATATATATATATATATATATATATATATATATGAGTCTTAGAGAAAGCAGTCCCACACGCGTATAAACATAAGGACATTAAAGCATACATAATGCATGCGTATTTATCTCTCCTATGCGCTATACTCACACCACAAGTATTTCAAGTATGTTTCTACAGATCACGCTGTCACCGAGTGACACAAGCTCTTGAAAAGCGTGTTTCAAAGGCACAGCTCAATTGAGAAGAAGGATCAAGCGAAATCGAAGAGGAGCGAATTCTTTCTTTCTTTCTTTCTAGCAAAGATATGCGCTCTCATAACTCGGCTGAAAGTCCACTTAACCCTTTCCAATTACCTTCTTGAGACGCCATCTTGTCGCCATCAACAGCTCAGCGCTGGATTGCCTGACGAATAGCTGCCAAATTTTCCACGCAGCTCCGCGAGTCGTGTCTTGCGCGAGCCGGCTCCCTCTCGAGGCTTTTGATTCTTGTTGCTTTTATCTACAATTACAAATGCTGTGATCGAAGTCCGACAGATGAAACAAAACGAAAAGGGTCGTTCTTTTCAGGAGTCATTCAATTCGAGTGGGTCCTCTGTGATGCGCCTTTGTGGAGGGGACTGAGCGGCTTTTCATAGACGGGCGAACGTCTTTCCAGGAAAACATTGGGCTATAGGGTATTTCCCTACATTATCCTCCCAACTAATACGCACAAAAAGAAAGAAAGAGAGTAACGTATTTCTAAGACTACGTATATTTTTGCATCTGCATAGCATTTCTAAATGATACGGCTACTTCCAATTTCTTGTATACAGTGTGATCGAAAAAAAGACTAACACTCAAAAAGGTTGTAACAACCTTAAATAGGTACATTAAATTTGTGATATAATTTCAACTTGTCTCCACATGTTCACCATTATATATATATATATATATATATATATATATATATATATAAGTAAAGAAATAACAAAAGACTTAGAGATTTAGTATTATAGTCTATTTTAGGTAGCTTAGCCAAAAGGATTCGCATCTGATGAATCGGGAGATTTAGACAATTTGTATATATATATATATATATATACGAGGGTGAGTCAGAAATTAATGCCATTTTGTTTAGGACAGGTACAATTAACAGGAACATGTATTAAACATAAAAATTAAGCTGATTCTCTGTGGATCACATCCCTATTTTTCCACTGTTTCTCTGAATAGCAATGTCCCACCATAGAATGACACCATGTATTCTTGCCCCGTAAAATTCTGTTGACTGGTCTTTGAGCCACCACTTCAATACAGGTTTCACTTCCTCGTTACTGGAATAATGTTTGCCTCTCAAATCCTCTTTCATAGGGCCAAAGAGGGAAAAACATTATTCCCGATATCTGTGCGGTAAAGTGTGGAGCTGATGGTAGTTGTGGCACTCCACCTCAGCTGCCAAAATAATCTCCTTCGTCTAGCGCTTGTGAAAATGGAATAGTCTCCTTCGCTGTCTGACTGATACCGACACTAGGTCACTCGGACGATTTTAGTTTATTAAGACTTTACTGATTATTTTCCTTAAAATGGTTTTATATTGTAACGATTTTTTTAATATCCTATTATTGGAATCTTTTTTATTCGCTCAGCAATTTAGTTGAACACGGTAATATTTTTTCAGGTTTTGTGAATGTTTGGCATATTAACCAAACTGTTTAGATTTTATATATATATATATATATATATATATATATATATATATATTATATATATATATATAATATATATATGAGGAAGAATGAATAAAGAAAAGAAAGTAAAGAATGGATAATAAAAGATGAATTTAATCAATATCACTTACATATGTGTTTCGGTCAGTTTATCTATGTGTACACGATTCAAACTATTATCATTATTAAATAAACAAATGAAATGAAATAATAATGTCATTTGTTTATTTAATAATAATGATAGTTTGAATCGTGTACCCATAGATAAACTGACCGAAACACATGTGTAAGTGATATTGATTAAATTCATCTTTTATTATCGATTCTGTACTTTCATTTCTTTATTCATTCTTCCTTATATCGTCGGATTCAATTCCAATTCCAATTTTTACACACACACACACACACACACACACATATATATATATATATATATATATATATATATATATATATATTAATAATAGAGATTCGCTTCCGGTTTTTATCTGTAACAAAAACTACGTCACTGCCTACGTCACTATACGCGAAATCGTCATTACATAGGATAAATACAAAATTTGAGCATGCAACATTAGACTGTCCTCATTATTTTTTAAAACAAGTTTTAATAGATACATCGCTAGTAACATATTAATATATAGTTTGCTTTATTTAATAGTTATTCAAAGTTAATAGAACTTAGTTTCGATTTCAAATTGTTTTGTTTTTTACTCTTTTAATAAATTTGATGATTTCAGGATATATTGTTCAAACTCTCCGACATTTAATTTTTAACTTCCAACTCCTCAAGCAATAACTTTCAAAAAATTTTACATCGCCCGGAGGCCTTTTTTTATTTAGCTAGTATATATAATGTAATATATATATTTAGTTTATTGTAATATATATATAGATATATAATTTAATGCAATATATATATATATATATATATATATATATATATATATAATTTTATCTAATATATATTATATATGTGTGTATATCGGGGGAATATGTGCAGAGCAAAATAGAAATTGAAATAAATGCAACTGAGTTTTTTTTCCCAATCTGGAATAGATGCACGAAAGAAACGAATAAGGATCAGGATAAAATCGCTTTTTAAATCAGATTTTAAAATAATTTAAAAGCGAGCTGTCGTCACAAGGTCTTTTTTCTCACAATGATAAATCGATCTTCCGGTGCTTGTCTAACGATTGATTTATCATCGTGAAACTGATGCGAATGCAAAAAAGCTTGTGACCAAGTTTCTTTTTAAGCGATCTTAAAAACGGATATATATATATATATATATATATATATATATATATATATATATATATATATATATATATAAGGCGTGTCATTAAAGTATCGAGATTGAAGCTGTATTTACCAAGATAGAAATGAACAATGGACGGAACATTAATTTTTTTAGAATACAAGGTGTGTCAAAAAGTTAAAATCTCTCACACCTTATATATATATATATATATATATATATATATATATATATATGTGTGTGTGTGTGTGTGTGTGTGTGTGTGTAATCATTCACAGACACAGTGTTTAGACGTTTACGTCTCATCAGTTTGGCTAGACTTAATAGCTACTGCTAGCCGAGAGCGAAACCCAGCTGAATTTTCGTCAGTCCGGCTCCTTGCCGCCTGGGCCCTCGGTAATTGTCATTTAACTGATACATACCCTCCGTAGATATATGTTTACAATCACTATATATACTAGCAAATATATGCACCCTCCGGGCGCAAGTATCTAAGTTTTAATATAATAAAATATCATATTAAATTAGAAAGGCTAATGAAACTGAATAAGAATTCAGATAAAAAGATTTGAAACGGAGGGGGTATAATCGGAAAATAGAACAACTGAAACTTACTCTTTCATCACTTCCGTTTTTCAATGCTAAATTTTCCTAATTTAACTATTTAGTTAAAATAGGAAGTAAAGAATAAAATTACAGTTATTTCTTCTTGTTAATGAATTTCTTTTAGGATTTATTGAAGAGATTTTACTCATATTCATTAAGATAAAACCAAACAATTAGAAATCAATAATACCAAGCACATTTTTATTAAAATCAGTTTTTTAATATCAATATGCAAATTAGCTTTACGTTTACACTGAAAAACTGGTATTTTGTTGTATATATAAATACAATTGCATGTTATTAGTATTTAGGTAAGGCCAACAGTATTAATAATGTCAACCAGTTTTATTATTAATTAAGGTTTAAATAGAATCATGGAGAATGTGTCGTTAATAACTAAGGAAATTGTGACTTGAGTAGTAATATAGTTTCGGTTACAGACAGAAAAACACACAATCTCCATTATAATAAGATATATATATATATATATATATATATATATATATAGTCAAGGATGAATTTATTCATAGAGCCATCAATTTTCAATATTTTTATTCATTTCTCAGAACCTAATGCCCGTATTATGCCAGTTTTTTTATAAATTAATAGATGTGCAGACAGGAATATAATACTCAATTTTCAGAACGTAAAATATTTTTTCCAGACGAATGATGCAAAATTGGAAAAGATAAAATTATTATTCATACAGTAGAAAATACCATTTTAAATTTATTGGTTCGTGTAAGTATCAGTAATTTAGATAATTATTTTATGAGTGAAGCCTTCAAACTTTTTATTCAGTAGAATATTTGTGATAATTCCAATTAAGTACATCACGTGGTTCATAGAGTATCACTATTGTTATTCTTACGTTACCAACTCGACAGACAGAGAATTATGAACTTCCACAAATCGAGAAATAGTTACAGCACTAGTTAAAGCCGGTTAGCTATCCATAGATCTACGGTACAGTGCGTTATAAAGACGTTTAAATAGTTTTACACGATACAGGATTTGTCTGGTAGGAAGCCCAAATTGTCACTGAGAACTGCATGAAAAATTGTATCGCGAGATTATTTTGAATGATACCGCCAAAAGCTTGAAGTCAATGGTATCAGCGTATGTACTCGCACAATACAATGTTGGTTGAATAGAAATGGAGTGTGTGGAAGTGACAAACACTCTTTACAAATCATGTCTCATCATAATTTACGTACTAACCTTAGCACCAATCACCGCGATATTACTACTTGCAAATGGACGGCTCTCAAGATCGGTGGTTAAATAGACTAACCAGGTATTCGAGCTGTTGATTGGCTGCTTTGATTACGCGGCCACGCAGAGTCTATAAGTTTAAGTGTTGGATTCCAGCACACCTTATATGCATAAATAACGCCCCGAGTTCAAATCCTGGACTTGGTATTGCATTTCTCTTAGCGCTAATACCTTGGAAGGGTATGGATCCTACTCTCCCTCCAGCTATGGGCAAAGAGTAGGGCAGACCGGACACTTTAACCATGGTTAGGCAACCGGTCTAGGAGAAGGAAAACTCTGAATTCAAACCTGATAAACTCCGCTTAAGAAATTGACCGTGTATCGCATCCTGCTCGTACGGAGGGGTTGGTAAATATATATATGCATGAAATAATCCAACATTCTCTACAATCTGAATCCTGAAAACAAAAGAAAACTTGAACGTCGACACTTAAAGATCAGTTATATTATATTCTGTGTTCTTTAACAAAATCGACTGCACCTCTGTAACACTCCACCTTTGTCCTTACTTAGTCTAAAAGGGTGGTCGAGAATCCCTCTCCGATCAATCGGCTCGTCACATCAAGCCTTAGCATCTATAGGATTGTCCCAACCCGATTGGCTTTTTGGAAAACACCCAACCCTTTTTATCATATATGTACTAGAGGGCAGTGTCTGTGGGTCTTAATGTACTGGGTATGACGTGAAACTGCATCAAATGGTGAACTTATTTTTTAGAGCTCTGGGAGTGTGTAGTAACCCTTTAGTGCCATATTCCCAAGTTCCTCTGACCCGGAGCGACAATACCTGTTAGTACCTCTCTGGATTAAATAGACGAAAAAGTGCTTTTAAAATCTGTTTTAAAAAATGAGTTTTTAAAAAAAATTAATATAACTTAAGAATGAATAAAACAAAGCGTCTCCAGCATAAAATAACCCAATTAAGGATGACATGCCGTAAAATCCACCAGCGAGCCAACAAATTTGTATTCTTATCACGAGCAAATGTATGCACCCTCCGGGTGCAACTATTTAAGTTTTAAAATATTATTTTAAATTAGAAAGGCTAATGAAACTAAATAAATGCAGATAAAATTATTTAAAACAGAGAAAAATAGAACAACTGAAACTTACTCTTTCATCACTCCCGTCTTTCATTGTTAACTTTTCCTAATTTAACTATTTAGTTAAAATAGGAAGTAAAGAATAAAAGCACAGTAATTTCCTTTCGTTAATGGATTTCTCTTAAGATTTATTGAAGAGATCTTTGCTCATATTCATTAAAATAAAAGCAAACAATTAGAAATCAATAACACTAAAGCACATATTTATTAAAATCAAATTTTCAGTATCAATATGCAAATTAAGCTTCCCTTTCACCTTGTAAACTGCGATTTTGTATATATAAATACAATTGCATGTTATTCGTATGTAGCTGGGTTTATTGCCCAGTGCCTGAGGTACCCCCATGAGGGGGAATGCCGACAGGATCGACGAAATTTTTTCCACCTACCACCCATGAGTCTCGGCTTGTGGGTAAGCCCACATGAAAATGTCCTCGTGTCACGCCCT